>JAQMCX010000023.1:8762890-8791438 GCA_029814765.1 Acanthurus leucopareius | reverse complement strand
CTCCTGAGCTCAAACGATCCGCCAGCCTCAGCCTCCCAGTAGCTTGGATTACAGGCGCGCGCCACCGCACCCGGCGAGGAAAGGAGAAGTTCCCAGTGGTTATGAACTAGACAAATGTGACGTCATCAGTGAGCGTGCTGCAGCGGCTTCTAGAGGCGGAAAATGTTACAGTACCTTATACAGTCAGTCAATGTATGATACTGATCCTGAATTACATTAAAATTTAACATTAAGAAAACAACACATCTTTACATATCACTTGAGTAAATCAAAGGTCATCAACTGCATTTATTTATGTCCATTTATTGATTGTGAACATTAAAGAGATACCCCACAACAGTTAGTTGTCCATTCTGATATATGAATATAAGTTGCATTTTATGTTGGAACCATAAAATTGCTTGTTTTACGGTATTCAACGGTTGAGTGAAATTCAGAGAAGTCCTTTCTGGTAGATATTTATACGTGACAGAAAGACCTATTCCACATATAACTGCATTTATAAAGGTATTCATGAAGCCACTTTGATAAGAGGCGAAACATCTTCACAGACATATCACTAAGTCCAGTTGCCTTCGATTTATTTGCCCTGAATAACCATGACCTGGATGAATGAGAACATTCACAGAATTTATAAAGGTAGTTTATCTGATTTTCACACACATCTGACCTGAGTAGCTACTGACAATGTTTTTACTAGAGCAGATCATTTCAAGGGAAAAGCTTGTTTCATCAGACCTCATCTACTCACTGAATTACCTGATCCTCAGCTTTTTGAGTGTCACAGTGACAATGAACAATTTATTTGTCTCCTCATCTCCTCCAGATGGCGCCAATATCTACAAATGAAGACATCCAAGGACTTAGGTGAACTTTATGTAAGATGTAATTTATGATTACACTAAGGATTAAAGACTGGTCTAATAACTGATCCTTAATGTTTTCAGTGTCAACTGTTATATCACACAGTCACTGGAAGCAGTGTGTATCCTCCTCTTCCCCAGCCTCTCCTACAAATAACACAACTCTGCCTCCAAAAGCCAAGGTAACTATAATGGAAAATTTACAATTTTAAAAAAGTAGTACAAAAACCAAAGGGAGATGTAATAGTGGTCCCATCCACTATTTATTATTATACAATCTATGGCTATTGTGAGTAGTTGTTTGCTATCATACAAAGGTAATAAGAAAATAGACCATTTATTTTTTAATTAATTAGAGGAAGGCATTTGTTTATAACATGTTAGTCCCAACACTGGACATGACTTCAGTGTGCAAAACTTAGACAGGTAGTTAAACAGATGGACGGATAGACAGATAGATAAATCAAATGTAATTGTAATAGGCCTGTCCAACCACAAGGTGACTCCCCACCATCCTACAGGTGTGAGAAGCCCCAACTTAAATCCAGTTCTGGTGTGTCTGCCAAGTGTAACGTGGCGTTGAGTGGCGATGTTAGGCTTGAAATGAGGGTCAGGCGGGGAGCATGAGAAGGGTTTTGGCACCCCGCTACGGTCTAACAGAGAGAGTGTATTGTTCTCTGACCTAAATTTCTTGACCTGGAACTGCAGAAAAAAAAGGTCAGAATGAATGGGACGCAGCAACGTGTCTTCACTCTCCACTGCGCCACACTCGCTGGTCAGACCATGACATCATCCAACTGTCAAACAACATTTTCTGACAATTAGCCCCTCTGAAAAGTGCAAAGCAGGCAAGATTAAGAGCTACAACCAGCAGTGTTTTGGTTCCTCAAAATATTAGAGAACACTATTCACTTGACTGATATATATGTAATATATATATATGATATAAATGCTATGATAGATTACTGATAAAAGTGCAGAGGATGGATTTTTAAAATTAGCCTGACTCTGAATTCAACATTAATCCCAAGCATCTTTCCTGATATCATGTAAGAGAATTTTAAAATGACTTATTTGTTTAGGATTCTGCACAGACCAGTGAAAGTGGTCAGTTTTTTTTAAAGCTGCAATTATCAAATACTGAGCAATAATTTTATGCATTTTAAAATATATTTTTAAAAATTTCATTATAATAAAAACTTAAGATGGGCTATGTGTTTTCTGATAGGCTAAGTTGTGGAGAAAAGGCCTGTCTGTGTTTCAAAATTATATTTTTCCATTTAAATCACATTAGTTTTCTTTGTGATTATTTTTGATTACTTTTTTTTAGATAAGAATTATTTTTAATAGCTGTGACAATGACTTATGCACTTGCCTCCACAAAATAAACCCCTTGTATTACAAAATAGCATAGCAGTCATCATTTATTAACTTATTTTTGTGACTTCTTTTGTGCTTAATCAATTAAATACATTTTTAATTAGTAGAAAATTTCTATTTGTTTGCTGACGTACCCGATTCCAAAAGAGTAAGGACACTGTGTTTTGAGAAAATGAGCATGCAGTGCTCTTATCTGAATAGTCTCTAGAATCAAGTAGAATTGGCCAAAAAAAAGCAAATCCCAAGTCATGAAAAAGAAAATTGAGTTTCTGCACAGAGAGCAGATATGTCACAAGAGGACAATAAATAAAGTCCCTATCCTGCCTTTTTTCCCTGCTGATTCTCAGTCCCTCAAACGTCACTGTAATAACATATTAAACCCTTCACTATAGTCCTCTGTTTCCAGTGTTCCCCAGCCCCAAAAAGTCGCATCTGCCCCTGAATGAACAGATCATCTACCAATCTACACACAAACACTAGTTAAGTGTCTGTTTATTAGGGTAGCTTTTGTCTTAGTGTCCCAGCCAGATGTTCCTGTTCTGCCTTCCTGTCTTGTTCCTTTTGGGCTCTTTGCTTTTGCCAGCTGCTTGTCTGTTGCTAAATTCAGGTTTTGAAAACAAAACAAACCTCACCTTTATTTTTTCTTGCTCTGCCTTTGAGTTTCTGAGTGTAAAATCTACCCACAAGACCCGCGTTTAAGATGTGACAGAAATATGACTCATCAGCATCTCAAACACATCCAGTGGCTTCATCGTATTTATGGGTGCATCTTGGTGAGGTCCCACTTGCCATTTTTCTTTGCTCATGAGTGTCAGTGTGTAGAAGCAGAGGAGGAGGAGGGAGCAGATAAATCTCATTCTCTTTTTCATCACACTGACTTCATTCTTCACAGCTCTTCGATGAGACGAGGGAGCAAACCTGGGTGGAGTCTGGAGATTTACGGCCGACAGAAGTGCGCAGGCCATTAAAGCCCAGCACCCTGCTAATGAAGCCTCAGTACAATCACACAGAGAGGAGTACAGTATGCATAGAGCTCATCAATCCAGTATCATCCTGTGGGATATGGAAGCTGAAGTCTGACCCTGGACAACAAGATTCATCTTTATTTTGTTATCAAAATGCATGTTGGATTATACAATGTTTGCATCTGACCTCAGATGACATTTTATCATCGATGGTTTTAGTTTCACAGGTACTCAGTCAAAGCAGAAATCTAACTCAACAAATTAAACACCACTGGGGAGCAATTACTTGATCATACTGCGGGACTCGTCTGCAAAACAGGAGCAAAATTATCCCTGCATGCTGAGAATGAAGGGATCATGGTGCCACCAACCCCCAAACACACACACAACATTATTCCTTTTACGCCCCCTTGGGTATTGACGTGCAGCCAGCAGCCCCAGCTGTTGCTGTCCAGTGATGTAGAGCTCCAAACTGTGCAGCGTGTTGTCATCAGAGTGGTGGCGTCTCAAGGGAAAGCAGAGATGAGTGCTGTAATTAGCGGGGAATGAGGCCAGCAGCAAGCAGAGGCCCCTGGAGGCCTCAGGGGACTTGGAAGACGCGTGGCTAACCTGTGGGCCACTACCTGTGGCTTTTGGTGCATTAAGAATGTAACATAAAAGATCAAGAACTAATTTATAATTTGTGTCTTTTTCTTTATTTCCAGGTAAGGGTTTACTAACATTTCAGTTGCAGAAATAGACTGATTCTCTTTTATTCTTATTTTATTTTTTCTGTGGTGTGATCTTATGGTAATATATTGGTCATCTGAAAAAAGCTTACTTTAAATGTGTCTATAGGAAACCCAGGTTTGAGCAATATATCCTGTTCTCCAGCCTTGTTTAAAAGTCTGTGGTATTTTACTTGAATATGATGTTAAGGATAAATGTGTTGAATGTGTGTTCGTATTTTCATTATCTTTTCTGGACAGTAGTCTTATATATAATGATATTTTTTATATTATCTGGTAGGTTTCTTAGAAGACTAACAAATATGCATTTATAATAATTAATTAATTTATTTAACAGGTGAAAATATCAAAGAACTTTTGGTTTAAGATTTTCAAACTGAAAGATTTGCTGCCTTTCTCCATTTTGTTTTATTACAAATACAATATCTTTGGATTTTGGACTGTTAGTTGAACGGTTTGTGTCTTTACATTTGCATTTTTTATAATTTTCTGACATGTTCTGGACAAAAAAATCAACATAGATATTGGAAGTAATCAACATTTGCAACCCCTAAAATTAAGAGACCCTGACATTCTACATGTTAGGTGCAGTTTTGTCCTTTTTTAGATAAAATTGATTATTGTTTGAGTTTGGTAACTTGTCTTAGGGTTATCTTATTTTAGTTTGTTTTATTTTTGCATTGCATTTTCCTTGAACATCAGATAAAGCTTACTTACTGTTTTGTTAATCCTACACTGTTAGCATGTTACAATAATTAATTACGTGTGTGTGTGAGTGTGTGACATAGCTTGCCGTCTGTCCATGTCTGCGTGCGCTGGTGTGTGCAGGTGTATGACGGCTGCTTATGCTCCGTCTGCGTCCGCTGCTGATGAGTAAAGCCATGAAATAGATCCAGCTGGAGATGTGCAGAGGAGACTGAGGTCTCCTGGGAAATCATCCACACCTCCACCAGCACCATGTCAACTCCTTTAGCACCCCAGAGGGTTATCAATAAGTGGGTAATTGAATTTTAAGCACAAACACTGCTGTCAAATGAGCGTCGGCGGGTGTGTGTGTTGGGGGATGTTTAGCTGTGTGAACATGGTGAGGCTGTCATCTGGCTCTCTGGGGGTTTTCACAGGAAGGATGAATGTTTAATCCATTAAATAACAATTATAGCTTGTAATGGTCCAGAGTGGCTTGTGGAGGGAGGCAACATGGCTGAACTGCTCACGTGCCTGAAAATGCATCCTCCTGTCATTAAGCATCCTTAGACCAGATTACAGTGTTTGAGTGAATATCTTCAATTTACAGGCCAATATGAGATTTGCATTATTGATGTATATTTAAACATTTTTTAACAACCTCGATGGTTTAACAACCTTTATATGTTTAAAATTGGACTACTGAGGCTTCAGTATTTCTTCACAAAAATGTTGTTACTGTCAGTGTGAAAAGGGTTATAAACTGCTTTTAAAATAGATTAGTTGAGATAAGTTGATTCATTTCTGATGTATGATGAAAAATAACTAAAAGAGGCCCAGCTCAGGCAGGTGACCTCAGACAACATACAGTATGAAAGACAAGTTTCATCCATGGTGGACCTTTTGGACACAAAATGTCATCACTTCATCACATTCGACATACGAAAGAAGTCATAATTAGCACATGACTTTTTGAGATATGGCCAAAAAGATGATTTTTTAGATCATAGAGACCCCATCCTTTGAATTCTCATCAGTACATCTTTAAGTCCAGGTGGAAGTTAATGCTTATTTTTGAAAAATTTCCTCAAACATCCTTACAAGAACAGATTACAAGAACAGGATGTATGGACATACTGATGTTTGTAGAGACAACTCAAAAATATGATGTCTCTGCCCACAGCTCTGGTGCAGAAGCACAACAAAACTTAAATGAAACAACTAACCCAATGAATGAAATATGAAAAATCTAAAGAAGATACAAATTTATACACCTTTTTTGTGCCTACCCAGGAGGGCAGCAGCAGCTTCCATGGTTAATTTTTTACATTTTTTTTCGATGTGCTTCAGGTCGTTGTCTAATTCTTTCTTATTGTCATCTCATGTGTGCTGTGTGAAATTACCTCAAAGCTACCACACACTCATCTTCCTGGTCCTGGTTTTTAAGTGAGGCCATTTTGAAATGAAGGCCATATGTTTGACTGTAGGTGAAATGGGATTTTAATTTTTGGCTGTAAGTGCTTTTATAGTGATGAAACAACCTAGAAAAAAAGTAGCATACAAGGTCAAAATGTAGAAGCTAAATTCATTGTCATCAAAACTAATAATCAAACAATATGCTGATGATGACCTGACTTAAATTAAAGGTGAAGACAATATCTTATTCAGTCACACACACACACACACCCAAATAAACAGACTAATGAGGGCAGCTTGCCAGAGTAAAAAACAGGCTCTTTTTTTAAGAGTCAGAAGAGAACAGATGTTTAGAGAGATTACATTTCCACTCTGACTGTAAATGAAGTATGTGGACTGCATGACAAAATCATTTCTGGAGTCTGAGGCTGCAAGTGAGTGGAAAAACCAAGAGAAAAACACAGGGTATCAATCTCAGGAAATCATTAAAAAATATCAAAGTGGAAAAAAGTCATTATGTAACCCTAACCCTAACGCTTTCACATTAATAAAAAGTTGGAGGTGGCTTCATGCACTCATGTTAAATGAATAGAGCAGATTTTTCTCTTTTCTGTCTGTCAGTAAAAGTAATTACACAACCACTGTTGATGTGATTAGGATGTCACAGGCTCCACCATACCCCTAGTTGCTGAATATTTGTGTGTCCCCTACTGGTGCACCAACAAGGAAATATCACTGAAGACTTAAGATTTAAGAGCTCCACAGCACTGTGAAATACAGAGAGATTTCCCTGGCAGGGATAGGCTTGATCATCTGCATTTTCATAGCCATCAACTTCTGCCAGAAAACAAAGACAACCAGTAAAAGGTTAAATAATAGAGGTGGGACTGAGCTGGAACTTCTCTGTAAAAGAAAAATTGGTGTTAAATCCACATCTGGATCAGATATGCAACTTAGACAATTTTGGGCATTAAAAGATTAGAAACATATAAAGGCCTAAATTGAATGCTAAGTGCTCCAGCAGAGTGTGTTTTTAGTAATGTGTGCTTTTCTGTAAATGTGACAGTCAGCTTAAAATAGGAAATGAGGTAAGTATACCAATGTCTTGCCTGTTTATTTGATTTAAATATAAAAGGAGCAATAACAGCGCTTCATATGCATAAAAACATTATAACAATCATTTTGCATTTCCTGATCAGTGTAGCATAAAGTGTGTGACTTCTCTCCAAATATACTCTGTATAGACACACTGACACACACACACACACACAGCTCCCTAAACACAGTGTGTCACGGTGATCGTTAAGTTGCACTCCTGATCCAAAATGAGTTTGCTAGCTGGGGTTTTCTCATGCTGCTCACACAATGGCCTGTATATGGGAGCTGCCTGGTGGCATTGCTTAATTAGGCGAAGAGTTGATTCATTTGCACTAATTGACAGCTAATTAAAGGAGTGAGGGCACATTGAATTGACATTTCTCTGAGTGGAGAGGTTTGACTGCAGGGGATGTTTCAGAGAGCAAACTGCGAAATGTTGCGTTTTCTAAGTACCACCTGCCATTAGAAGTCGCCTCAAACATATGGACCCGTGTGTGTGTGTGTGTGTGTGTGTGTGTGTGTGTGTATAAACAGGCTCATCCTACTGTGATAAAATGCCGCCTGTAGCACCCAGCTGCTCGTGTGCATCCTCTCTTTCTCTCTTCTCTGTCAACATCCTCCTCTTTATCTATTTTGTGATGGTCTTGCCAACAAGCCAGTTCGTCATGACCTCCGTCCCAGCCTCTCAGTTGATCTCTCTTCTCTCCATCAATGCCCTCTTCTTTATCTTCGCTCCTGTCATATTGAGGCTGCTGAGCCCACTTGAGAAGCATTTTCTCCACAAAATTAAGCTTCAGTTTTAACAGCATTAAGAATGTAATTTAATATGCTAGCAAATTTAACTAGCTTGCTCAACAGCAAGAAAATATGCCTTAGGGTCCATCATGATGTCCATTGAGGCTTTTAAACCGCTGCATGTGTGTGGGTTCTGGTTTTGGTGCCCATTCAGCCCTGCATCCCACCAAGCATTCTGTATCCTGTATGCCCCTATGAAGACCTCCTTCTCATGGCTGTTGAAAGCATCTTTGATTATGGTGTAAAAACAAATAATGACAAAATAATGTTTCTTTAATGCTTTTTTAAACAGCTTGGAAAAAAATATTAACTACATGTTTCTTGGCATTTAACCACAAAATAGTATGAAGTCATTTTCGATGCACCTCATGGCTGTAAAGAAACACAGCTGCTCCTGCATCTTTGTTCCCAACATGTTGGCAGCTCCTCCAGCTCTGGGACGCTGTCACAGAAGGTTAACATAAGTTGTCAGGAGTTTTGAGAGCCAAACAGTAAAGGTTCTGAGTTAGTCAACTCAAACTCACTCGCAGCAGGAGTCCAAGAATAGGCAGTCTTCATGTCTGGTGCTGCCCGTGTGAATCAAAAAAAGACAATTAGGGGCTTATTAGGGTCTTGGGGAGTCCGCTCGCCTGCTCGGCCCCAGCTCTGAGCCGCTGCCATAGCTCAAAACAGTCAGGGGCATTGTCTCACCTAATTACGCTGAAACCAGAGGCCCCTTTTTTGTGTTACTACTGCCATGCTTGTCCGATTCCCTTCTCCTGCCCAACTGCTAGTCCCTGTCCACTGCTAGTCCCTGGAAGTGTGCTAATTAGACAAGAAATGGGCCCAAGTAATTATGTCAATTCTTGTTAGGAGTAACCACAATGAGGTATATTATTTTGTCAAGAAAGTTTTGGAGTTGGGGGGCCTCTCTCCCACGTTTCCCAAAGTATTTTCCTCATTACGCCAATAACACATCTGCACATGGAACAGAGGAATGTGGCACACTCGGCAAGTCAGAGTACCCGACAAACTTCAGAGCATAAATAGATGCACTCATACAGAAATGGAGACTATAGAACGGCAATGGCATGAAGTTATTGCCCTAATTAATGCTTTGTGCCCACAGAGCAAACTGTTGAATCACCAGTGGCACATTGTTAGGATTGTGAGAGTCTTTTGTTTCTTCAGCCTAATAGGATGTTTTGATCAACGGCTGTTTGGTGACCTGGCTATTCTTCTTAAATGCCGAGCTCTGGGAAACGGCAATTAGCTAGATTAGAGGAGCCATTTCTGGAGCCTCAAATAAGGACAAAGATGGTTCAGACAGACAGCTGGTTCAGAAACTCATCACTGACCTGGACTACTCTGTTGCACTGTTGAATATTTTTTCATTGAAGAGCTTTAGTGAATGAATATGCAAATATTTAGATTAGCAATGTGTTCTGTGATGTATTATTCAATACATTAGATGGACAATAAATATAATAGTATAATAGTATTAACTATCTCAATAAAATAAGAGGTCCTGTATGTACAGGTTTTTCTGCAATGGTCAACCTTATCCTGGTGTCAGCCTTAGCTTACGTTGTTTTTCTTTATCTATTGTTTCTTTACAGTACTTGAGTTACAATAGTGAAGTGAACAACAGCACAACTTCATGATAGTGATGAAAACTTTCTGAATGTTTGAAAGTATAAAAGGGATTACACTAGAGTTAGTTCTTGGTCAATTTTTGACAGCTATAGCTGCAGCATACAGGTTTTGATAAAGGCGTAACAGTCGGCTAAGGCTGCATTGCTTATGGCTGACATACACTTCAGTAAGTTGGTCTCAAAAAGACCATGTAAGCAAATATTAAGTTCATCTTTCAGTCATGCATGAGTGTCATTTTTTTCTCAGGAATTAAATCCACTTTGAGTGGCCAAAATATATGAACTGCCTGTCTGAAAAAGGTAACAGCTCCATGTATACAATTTTATGTTTGATGCCGTTGCCCTTAGAATTTCCAAACAGCTTTAATGACCTGCTTTGTTCAAAACTATGCCAAAAGAAGACATGCCTGCACGGTGACAAGATGCAAAGAAATAGAATGAATACTATATTTAAAATTCAAGCTGTTTAAATAAAGAAGAATAAAATAAGATCAAATAAATACCACAAGGTAAAACCTTGGTAATGACCAAGTATTTAATTAGAAACTGTAATTTAGCTGCATGTTTGTTATCAGTAACTGTAACTGATTAGGACTGCATTCATTTTGTTATTTACTAAATTAACTAGTTACTCCCCAACACAGGTCTTTACATATGGATGTAAAGATTCATTTGGACAGAGTGAAACAGTTAATATTAAAGATGTAAATATACTGTGAGTGTGAGGGTGTGACAGTGAGTGCTTATGAGCACTCGGTAAATGGGTTTGGATTAGTATTATTGTTATATTATTTGAATCTGAAGCACTTTATAGAATAAAACCAGGTTTTTGGCTCCATGCAGCAGAAGAAATGTTTGTTTTCATTTAAATTGTAGTCCCTCATACATCATTTTCCTTATATGGGCAATGAGGAACTCAGGATTCCCAGTAGTTCTAATTGATCCCAACAGGTTGCTTTGTGACATCACATGTTAGTGTCCAACCAGCAGCTTAGGAAAAACACATTGACCTGATTCAATGAAAATACTCTTTTTTTTTTTTTTTACTGGCTTAAACGTACTAAAACTTAAGCGAAACTTATGGCTTCACATTCCTACAAACGATTTGAGAGGAGGTCTGATGGTAATAACGTAAGTATAACCCACTGATTTATTCTCTTAATTCTCTTAGTGCTGACTTTATTTCTTACCATGAAACATATTAATCATAGTTAAACCAATTGTGAAAAACTGTAGTGTGTTTTAAACTCAATTGTCTTAACTGTTCTAATAAATTTGTCTTTTTTCATGCAGATTGCTAAGAGCCACCAGAGTCAAGAGAGTCCAGGTAACTTTAGCTGTCTGGCCAGGATCCTGGAGAAACAGAGGGCTGAGAGGAAGGCCCAGATCCTGGCTCAAACAGAAAGGATGTGTGCTGCAGAACAGGCACTCACCGACTCTGTGCGGATGAGACTGGGACTGTCTGTCCTTAGAGACCCCCATCCTTTACCTGAGCCTCCAGCTGGTCCCAGAGAAAGGTCTGAAACATCTGCACAAGGAGGAAGAATTGGGCATGTCAAAAATTTACTTCCCTTAAATGCAGAAATGGTTCCTGAGGATGAGACATTCAGGACTCAGAGACACCAGAGGAGTCTTGAAACACAAAATGAGGAGGTAGCGGAGAAGTTTTCTGGCATTAATCAGAGCTCCAGACTCATCCATTTACCCCAAACCCTGGAGGCATGCACAGGAGACATGACACATGTCATTCCAGCTCCTCCACCAACTCCATCTACCCCTAAAACACCTGTTCCACCCATAAAAATGGTAGCCTGTCATGAAAGGTCCCAGTTGCCTGCAGAGACTGTCATCAAAGGCAAGGAGACTGATACTATATCTGAACTTGGCCTGCTATACCCTGATATAGAGAAGGAGTGGAGGCGGATGCTATGGGACAAGGAGAGGAAACAGAGAGACAAAGAGGAGAGACAGAGGCTGGTTCAGTTACAGAAGTGGAACCAGTTGCCAAATGGACGGTCCACAACAGCCGAACTCCGTCCAACTGCATACATCCCTTACACAAACCTTCTCCCTCTGCCCCAACCCTACGGAGCCCAGAGACCCTTCAAACCCTCACAGCTAGGAACAAACATGCGGCACATTCGCAAACCAAAGCTGAAACCTATAGAGGATTGCGATGTTGACAAAAGCAGAAGTGGAAGATAGTTCTAAAGGGTCCTGCTGTTGGTGTAGAGTTTGCATGTTCTTGCTGTGTCTTGGGTTTCCTCCGGGTGCTCCGGCTTCACCCAGAATCCATAGACATCAGAAATTCTGAATGTTGCTGCTCCTATGAAAATATCTTAGATTCAGTTCTTCTCTTATTCATGTAGCTGACAGGATGCTTTAGTGTGCTGAAATTCCACATAACCACACTGAGACATATAACAAACACTGAAAATGACCATTTTCCAACAAATAAACCTTTATGCAAAAAGCAATACCAGAAAAATTAAATTGTCATCATTAAAGAATGTAAATGAAAAGTACAGTGTTCAGGAAAGAACAGCCCTTTTCTTTACCAGGTCCACTCTCAAAAAATCATTTTAACATTGTTTTACTTTAAAGAACTTGATAGTTAATCTGCATCTACAAAAGCAGACCAATTTAATGTAACTGTCATTTGATGGTTACATTATACTAACAATGAGCATTCTGGTTAAATAAATTGAAGGCAACTGGACTCGAAGGCAACTGAGTTCAGTTGCCTTCGAGTCCAGTTGCCTTCGATTTATTTAAACAGAATAACTATGACCTGGATGAGTGAGAACATTCACAGATAAAAATGACCATTTTATCATTTGAAACTACCAAGTTTACAATTGAAATTATTGCAGCAAGTACAGTCAAAGACTGAAACTATTTCACACAGTTATAAAAAGAAATTATATCAGAGTATGAAATAAAAAATATATTTATAGTTGAATTTACAAATACTAACAGGCTAACATTGACAGGTTATCATTAAATCAGTTTATCAATGTGCAAACAGTTGGATGACCAAACAGAGATTGAATGTTTGTTTCACACAAGATTTCGAAAGGGATAAAAATAAAAAAGAATAACTAATGAGGTTAATGGTATTATTTTTCCGTGATCAATGGAGCTTTTCATGTGTTTTTGTATCTTTTTTATTCTCACTGCTGAGCTCAGATTTAAAATATTTCTGACCACACTGCTGTTTGTTATAAAGACAGAGCTGAACCTTGATCTGAGGTGATTTGTGGTCAGGGGCAGTGAGATGTGATGCTTATTGTGATGCAAAAATGTGTTTCTTGCTGCATCCTGATCTGAGTGGAAGGATGGGATTCATGGACGCCATCCGCACGTGTGTGTAATGTAAAAACCTCATTAGCATAGCTATGGGTGCGACACTGATCACTTCATTCAGCTCTAATGAAATGTCTCTCTAACAGCTTCTCATGAGATGCTCGAGGTAATTTAAGTCGTTCAACTCCTCTTTCGATCATAGGACCTTCAACATCTGGAACTTTTTTAAAATAAAAATCTACCTAAATCTTTTTTTTCCTTTAGGCCCCATATTTTTAACACGAAATATATATATTTTTTCCATTTCATTTTTTCTCATCACAACAAAGAAATCCCACGCAGCCGCTGTGGAAATCAATGCAATGCTTTTTAACTAAATCCCAGTAATAGTGACTTCCTTCGATATCTATAAGTATTATAATACAGTGTTTTTACGTAACATGCGAAAATTTTAGCATCCTTCAATTTAGGTCCATGGTGTCCTTATGTCACAGCTCTTGATCTCATCTCAGATTAGCACTGCTGGGGGTTTGACCAGCTTGCACTGCCTCCAAACAGTCCTACCCCGGAACCACCTATTTCTTTATGTTTTCATCACCACATGTCCCATTGATAAGACTGTTATCTCCGCTTCCATCGTGCGCGTCCACTCATCTCCATAAACTCTCCTCCGCGTAATTATCGGTCCAGATGTCCAAAAGTGTGCCGCAAATTATCTCCGAACGATTGAAACTGCGCAATAATTGAATAATAGCTGATTAGAGGGGATTAGGTTTGTGAAAACAGAGGGAATATTTCACTTCATTTCACAATTCAGTGGCTTTGAATCTGAGCTGAGGTTTATACTGTGATAAATGAGTGCGAAGAGAGGCTGCGGATGATTTCCCCTGACATCCTAAATGTCTTCGCTCTCACTTTCAAAATTAGATTCATGCGCCGAAACACTGAGCAACTTTGCAGTCTGTGTCACGCCTTTTTCTGTTTGGTGTCAGATCTTAAAAAGAAAAAAAAAGAATAAAAATACTTGAACCTCGGGAGGTAAATAAATCTGTTGTTGTGTTGCAAACTGTCATTTACACTCCTCTGTTTTGTCCTATTTATTGCCACGCCGGTGTGTCCTGAATACCCTGAACTGGGATGTTGTATTCTTTATCAAGTGACCCGTCAACGAATAAAAAGGGGCTTAATAACCTATCAACAGATGAGCAGACTGCCGCAGAAGACAAAACGTTTTGTGCACAAACCTAATTAGAATATGCAAATCACAGTGTGGGATATGTGGGACGTTAGAGCTCGAGTCTGGTAACGGATCAATCAGTTTGTTGTCCTCCTTAAAGAAGCTGGATTGATTAATTAACTGGTAGAGAAAATGGCTTCAATGAGTGTATTCGTGTTTCTTTTAATTTGACCACTGAAATTCTGATCCAACTCTATGTTTGATGCGTTATGGTTTATTCTGTAACGGATAAGCTTTGTTTTTGCAGACTTTTTATTGGAAAATATTAAAATACAGAAAGCTGAAGAGCTGAGCAACACTTAGCCTAATTATAACGGCCTTTTGCTGATATAAGAGATACATTTTGGCGAATGAGGCGATGTTTTTAAGGGAAGCAATTCGCCTTACATGAAACTAAAACGAGACTACCTTTTTGCACTAACTGGTTTTATTGTTAAAAATAAAAAGGTAAAATTTCTACTTCTACCTACATGGAATAGACTGAAATATAAATATTTCCTTGAAAGAATTAGCCTATAATAAATCTTAAAGCAGCATATTTTCTTTGATAAAACAACAACCTCAGTCATGTTAGATTTGAATACTTTTTTGTTCTTGGACTTATGGTTATTACAGAACAAACTAAGCGGCTATTCCTCGAGTTAAGGGATTTATCCAGCTGATTGGATCCGGCTGACGAGTCGATGACTTCCGGATCAGTTGATCAGCCATACAAACACAATGAGTTAGAATGAAAGTAAGAGTATTAAATCCTTTTGCTGTTCCGGATAAATACTCATCTCCTCTCTCTTTATAAATCATCAAACACTCAATAACTCTGCAATAAAACAGCTTAGAGGCCTGGAGCTGGTGTTTTCACTGACCGGAGAGTCTGGGTTTATAAAGTGAAGATCAAGTTTTCTTAAGGCTGTGAAACATTTTATTTTATGTTAACCAGCCGGAAATAATGATACCACAAACGGGAAATCCATCACATCTAAAAAAAAAAATTAAGAAAAAATGTTAACTTTTCAGTTATTTTGTCACATCTAATTTAAAATAAAGTATGTTATCTGCTTTAATGAAGCTTACGGATCTGATGCAAACTTCAGTGTGGAGTCTGTCCCCTCTTGTGATTGGCTGCCGCCTGTTGCCTGTTGCATAAAAAGCGCAGCAGAGAGATGGGCTGGGAGATACGGGAGCATCACAGAGCTCATTGCACCAGGGACTTTTTCAAGGGAGCAGAAAACAAAAAAGTGGAACCGCATCGCCATGACGGGGAAGGAGGGGGTTGTGCTTTCAGACACTGAGAACAAACAGAAATCAGTCTCACAAACCAGCGTAAATCACGGGGGACCCCAGCAGCCGCCTCCAGTCTGGAAGATGGCTCCAACTGTGCACCGGCGCACCGGCTTCGGGATCCAGGAGCTGCTCGGCCTCAACAAGGAGCCGCCTGCGGCACCGAGGCGGCCGCTGGAGGCTCTGCCGCACAGGGCGCACGTCTTGGCCGCTAGGTCGACCCTTGGGCATGGGGGTCTCGGTGTGGGTATGGGTTTGCTCGGACCAGAGGGAATACACTCGTTTTACAGCCAGCCTGCCTTCCTGGAGGTGCTGTCCGAGGCGCAAAACGTGCACCTGCAGCCGCTACACAGGGCGGTGCACATGGACACGCAGATGGACACACAGCACTCCGCCAGCTCCGGTGAGTGTTTAACACACTGAAGGCCTGTTAACTGTGGTGTAAGGAGCAGAGCTGATAAGAATTGCTGAATGATGGTCAAATTATACTCTAAAATTACCACGTATTTTTAGCTTGTGTTTATTCTGAACGAACGTAAATGAGTGGGTGGCAGAAATTTATACAAAAGGAGGTTAAGAAAAAAGAGTGTCAAACCCTTCACAGTCTGTGATCGAATGATAATGACCATGAAGAGCGAAAATTAAACCATTTAGAAATAAGGATGTAAGAATTTTTTATTCTAAAATTCAAGTTTATAAAATGTTTTTTTTTCTAGTGTATAATTAATTAAACTTAATTGGTCGTCATTTTACCTTTTTAAATAGCATTTTTAAAAATCATTTCAGACAAATCCGCGCTGAAAACAAAGTTAATTTTAAATTAAGAGCGGATTTTAATCAGCTTTTTTTAAAACTATGTAAGCTATTATACAATTTATTTTTTATTCTTTACAGGCTATTATTTGTATTTAAAACCATTGGTAGCAATAATTGTCGCTGTTATTGTAGTAATCATGGTAATATTTCAGTGTCCTCGTGTTCTGAGTTGTTCACTGTTTCCTCACAGATTCTGATGACATGAGTCTTTCCTCCGGTGACCAAAAGTTCTCAAAATCTGCCTTGAGTCAGAGCAAGAAAAGAAAGAAAAGAAGACACAGGTAAAAATAAATAATAAATATAATTGTTGAACGATTTTCCGTTTATTTGTTTTGAAACTGATGATGTTCCGATGCTGCATACCAGCTATAAGGCCCTTATCTAATTTAATGCAGGTTACTTTCATAGAGTCACTAAATCATATACACAAAAACATATTATTTATTGTTTATTTTGTGTGTATGTGTATTTGTGTGTGGGTGTGTAATTAAATTGTATGTGATATGGTATTAGCCTAAAATTTCATTAGAAAAAAAAGCATTTTAATAAAATCAAGATTTTACTTATTGCTGTCTTTAAAAATATTTTTTTTTCGTTGATGAATGTGTCAGGATAAAAATCACATTGACTATTTATGTTTAATTTTTCTCTTTATTTGTCGGTCTCATATCATATCATATCATTCTCACTAATTCTAAAATTACATCATAAAAGGCATCATTGGAATTTAAATTCAGTGTTGAAACATTTTCAATAGCTAATATTTTTCAGTGTACATATATTTTAGTTTCAGCCAGATAAATGTGAAAAAAAGGAAATAGTTTACTGAAGAAACATGAATTATAAATTATTCCAATATGTTCTCTTATGCTTTGTCTGCAGAACCATTTTCACTTCCTATCAGCTGGAGGAGCTTGAGAAAGCTTTCAATGAAGCACACTATCCAGACGTATACGCCCGAGAAATGCTCTCCATGAAGACTGAGCTACCAGAGGACAGAATACAGGTGTGTTAGTGCGTATTCATGTCTTAGCAGGATGCAGAGTTGTTGCATATTAATTACAAATTAAACATTTTACTCAGTTTTAAATTCTGAAGAAGCTTAAATATGTGAAAATGAGATAAAACTGTCTCTTTTTTAAGAATAAAAAGTGTGTATTCAGTCAAATAGTTCAGATATTTTCTGATATGGAAACTTCTTTAACATGAACTCAAAGTTAGAATTACTTGAAATCAGTCTGCATGCAAGAAAGAGAGGTAATATAGATGAATTATTAGAAGAAAAAAAGGGAAATATGCACACTGAGTGGCAGGCAGAGCCGTCAGTGAGCTACTCCATCGTCATCCTCAATGCTTTCACATTAGCAGCCAATTCACCCTCTCAGTGTAATTAGTTAATTGAAGAGAACTTATCACCTCTTTTCCTGTGAGAGACAGGCCGCAGCCCTGAAATGAAATGATAACTACATAGAAATTAATTAGCGCAGGTCAGTGGCTGAGCAGAGGCCTCTGCCTGGCTGCTATGAGCATTTTAATTTCCCGTGATATTTGACCGCCTGTCTCACATCGACTGGGCCTGGAAATTAACTTATTTTTCAATCAGCCTCTTCGCCCTCAGGGTCACCTCGCTCTTCACACATGTCACACACATACGCACACGCACACACAGTCATGCACACTCACACTGCTGCTGTCAAAATGCATGATTGCTCATCTGAGGCCCATCTTTTTATGAGATGGAGGTTATCATCAGATCTACCTGAATAGCTTCTCAGGCTTGGCTTTGATCGTTTTTAATTCCAGGTCTGCAGAATAGACACACGCACACACACACACATACGCAGAGACACACATATACAGTCTACACTATTCCCTACAATTTCATCCTGCTTCCTGTGCCATTTTAGGATGCTCATTTTTCCCTGTTTTGCTCATCCATATTCACAAGCTAGCTGAGGCCATTACAAGGTCTAGCTTGGTGAAAATCAATTTAGGAACTTGAGGAGCCAGAAAGAGAATAATATACAAACACACACACACACACACACACACACGCACATACACACATGCATGTGCACACACAATAGATAGACTACAATATATTGTATGAATAAAGCAATTAAAAAAAGGAATATTAAACACTAAATATTAGGATTCAACACCTTTACATTTTGAGTCCATAAAGGGTGTATTGGTATGTTAGTCAGGACTGGGTAGCAGTCCTCTCTGTAAAAACCTTGTTGTTCAAGCCTCCAGCAGATGTCATTATTCCACTAATATTCATCTCTTGGTTGGTAACACAGAATCTTGCTTTATGACTACAGACTGTCATAACATTAAAAACAACAAGAAAGGGTTTCAGACGCTCCAATCAAATTCCATATTAAAAGTCAGTCCTTTAATAACAGTTAAAAAATGAACTGAAGTATCAAAATCTCCCCTTCAGACATGTTTTAAGACATATAAAATACTCCGTTTTGAATATGTGTAGGACATGGATTCCCCACGAGGAAGTTCAATTCCCTAAAAAATTAAAACTACATCTAATTCTTCTTATGGAAAAATCCTATGATATGCAATTATTAATATGTATTAAGATTAAATACAAGATGTGCACTGGAATTTCATCCTGATTCAAACCCTTGTTTAAAGTGCCCACAAAGAAACATTTCCCCTTCAGCAATCAACCAGATATCATGTTTTTGTTCAGTCACAATTAAAAACATTCATAAATAAAAAGAATAGGTGGGAAATTAATCGCACACAACTAAAATCTAATCTGACCTGCATCTCACCAGGTGTGGTTTCAGAACCGAAGGGCCAAGTGGAGGAAGAGGGAGAAGTGTTGGGGTCGCAGCAGCGTGATGGCGGAGTACGGCCTGTACGGGGCCATGGTCCGACACTCCATCCCACTGCCAGAGTCCATCCTCAAGTCAGCCAAGGAGGGCGTCACGGACTCTTACGCTCCATGGTTACTAGGTAAATTATTACAAAAGTGTGTTTGGTACTTGTCAAGTGCAGGACTTTTAGATGTGAGCTTAACTTTTTTTTTTTACAGTAAACATTTTGAAATGATCTTTTATCAGATTTGAAAAATATGGAAGCCTGCAACTGAAACACACAGTTTGAAATTGCTTGTGGCAGAAATGTCTGGCCAAAGGGCAGAGAGTTTTGAATTTTCAGAAAAATTCCAACACTCCTACGGATTTTTTTTTTGGATGCAGTATGGCTATTTTGTACATGCAGAGGTCTCTTCTTCGGCTGATTTGGCTGACAGAGCACACATGTGGTGGAGTATTTTAAAAAGGCTGCCTCACACAAACTCTCTTCTCCTGAATTTTAGTTCAAAGAAAAATCTGCTGCTGTTCATGGAAATGCAGTTTTTCTTTGTTATTTTCTGTGTGTTTTGCAAACTGACGGTTTAAGATCTGTTCTAAAGTGGGAGCTTAGCCTGACTCGTGTTAGGAGCCAATAAAAGTGTCAGCATGTCAAGAAAAGGTAGCCATCGATATAGTCATAATCCTACTTAATCAGACAGATTAAACCAAATGTCCTCTCTGGCCTCATGTCAATTGATTTGTTTAAATCAATTAGGTGACTAATTGAATAAGAGGTACCAGCCATCCATTTCTATCCCCTCATCTTCCTTCTCTTTCATACTTTATTTCAATGTCAAACACCTCAGTACAAACAAAAAAACAGGTGCTCTTTCATCACCAAAATCCGTAAACACTGAGCAAATAAGACAGCTAAAACAATTTTAGTCTGTAAGCCCTGACTGAAATTAATATCTTCTCCCTTCAGGTATGCACAAGAAGTCTGTTGAAACCACGCACACTTCTCCTGGAAAGCCCAGCAGCATGACACCACCACCTATAAAGGAAAATCTAGAGGAGAAAGTGATAGAGGAAGAGAGCGAGAAACACATGAAAAAGACTAACTCGCTGATTTCTAAAGAGGAACTGAGGGAGAACAGTATTGCTGCATTGCGAGCAAAAGCACAGGAGCACAGCGCCAAGATGCTTGGGACAGTTTCTGACAGAGTAAACAGCCACACAACGCAAAAAGAGGAAGCTCAGGACAAGATGTCGGAGCAGGAAACAGCGGAGGGGAAGAAGAGTGACTGAAAAAAAGGCTGCAGAATACACAATGAGGGGAAAACACCTGCAGGGGTGGAGTCTGCCAACATTTCACAGAGGCAAACGTCCTGTTCATTGGCTGATCTGAACCCTTGCAGCATGATGACTCACCAGTAAAAGTTTATATCAGTCAAACATACTCTGCAAATATGAGAACCATGAATAAAACATGAGAAATTATTTTCCTTCGTCATACCTGTCAGGCAACCTTTGCTCTGAAAGAGAAGGTTCTTCAACCACATCAACTTAAGGTGTATAAACTCATGTAAACTCGATGTGATTATTTCTTTCAGGTTCCTGGCAGAAATGTTTGTACAACTAACTCCAAGCTACAAAAAGTATTCTTATCTCATCTTCTGTAGACCAGAAGAGGTTTAAACAAGGAAATGTTTCCTTAACAATTATTAATGATTTTCTGATATGAAACTGCAAATTCTTTAAGTGTCGATAAATCTTAAAGATATGGCAGCAACTGACACCATGAAAAAAAAGCAAGCTGTCTTTCAACATTAAACTCTACCTGACCTACTCAAGGTGATAATAAAATTGTGGCCTTCCTTTTGTGACTTATTTGGGTGGACAACTGGGAAGTACACAGTTGTAAATTAAGTCCTGTGATAAGATTACGAGCCTAAATCTCTGAGGAGGATTCAGCCGTTGCAACAATTATAATGTACATACTGAAAATAATGTCCAATTTTTATCACTGTACTATCATGTACAGATAATACTGACTATCTGTGTCTGTCTTCATGTATAAATGTAATTGTAGTCTATTATTAAAAGTTAATGATATTTAAAGATCCCCTCCACTCAAAATGTTTTTTTATTTTTCATGTCTATGTTCCCCAGAAAGTCAGACCTTGATTATACTGACTTATATCTGCAAATTTTGTCCCAAGAAAGTTTTTTTTTCCATATGTTTCTGTCTCTGTACACACTCCTAAAATCCTGACAGGATAAATTTGTTACGTCACAAATTTTAAAATCCAATCACAGGCAGAGGAGCCTGAAACCAGGGGGGCAGAGCAGAACCAAAGTACAGTGAATAAAAGTTAGCATTTGCATTGTAAATGTTTTGACAGCAAACACAATGTACCGTGCAGGTTTAGGATGTAAACTGTAACACTGGAGCTTCCATTAACTACAAAAAACATTCATGTTTCAAAATCAAAAAATAACTAGTGCAACATTGTAGCAGAGAGTATGTATGCTAAAGCCAGTTACTAGCCAACAAGCTAACAAAAAACATAAATTATTAAAACATGCTTACTACACTTACCTTTTCGACAACCCTGCCAATCACCCAGTTTGGTGTACAACAACTTGACACCTTACTTGGCCTCAGACATGCAGGGCTGAATCTCTAAAGTTCCCTTAAATGCTAACTGCGAGCCATCTTGATGTCAACCTAGCAAGCAATGGTGATGGACAGTTTCTAACCCCTTTTTAGTTGATTTAAATTAGGCTATTGTTCTTATGCAGGGAATTTTAAACAAATTATTGATCATGGCAGAGTAATTTACACACACATTTTTAATAAAATGTATGTCAGTTAAAAATCAAGTGTTTTTAAATATTTTTTAGCTTTTATTTGATAGTAGTGGGAACAATATAGAGCGAAAGGCCGTAGTTTGAAGGCATACCCAAGCAGCTGTGGTAAGATCGGAGGCTCAGTACAGTAAGAGCACTGTATCAGCTATCAAAGTGCCCCAGCCAGGCTTTTAAAATTAAATTTCTTTTCTCATATCAAATGAGGGACAAGTTCCTTTTGGCTAGTTTTAAGATTGTTTAAAAGGGCTATCAAACCTTTTTGAGTGTAAAAACACAGAGACAAGTTGCCATTTAAAACCGGGTGCTCTTCCTGCCTTAAAACGTGGAGAGCATGTTAAACCAGCAAACTTCTTCGTTTTTTCACAAAGAAAAACTTTTGTTTTTCTTGGCTTATTCTATTAAATTGACCTGCCGCTTTCTATGCTTTTCACCAAAGAGTCGGCAGAAGAGTTTGTACCGCCCTTTAACGCACGACTCCTGCAGTCCGTCCTCTCCAAGTTTCCAAGTTTTCCTTTCACTTAGGTTCAGCAGGGGAAGTTCCGAAATTACAGTTACACTGCAGGCCAATTATCTGAGACGGAAATGCTTTGCACGCGTAATTTAGTGCGGCACAAAGTACTTTAAACGTCAAGATGTGGTCGTCCTGCAGATGCGCTTCAAAGTGCGTCGTTGCTTTCTCTAGTCGTCGAGTCTTTAGATCTTATTTCCACGTGTTTGGTCGAAGCAGATTTAATATAGCGGCCTTTATGCCGGAGGCTGCGGGGTTTCAAGGGGTGTCGGACCACTCGGCTCTGCAGGACTTTTCCGTCTCCAACAGCGAGCGCTTCTGGGCCGCTGCGGCACGTCAGAGACTCAGCTGGATCAGTCCTTTCCACACGGTGCAGGACTGTGACCTGAGTCGAGGCAAGATCAAGTGGTTTGAAGGAGGAAAGCTAAATGTGTCCGGTAAGATTACGCCTCCATTTAATTAAAATTGGTCGTTAGAATAAAATGATTCATTCATATAATGCAGGCAAAGGCAGGCGCGGATTTTATTTCCGCTTCTCAGACGCAGTATTCAATGCTGCTTTTTAAGGAAGATTTCTAAATATAAGACAAGGAAGGAATTATTACGCAAACCAGTCACTATCAGTGTATCTACCCAAAGAAAACTTTGACCGCACCATGCCTACATTGTCATGAGTGAACAAGTTAAGTGACATTTCCTCTCTGTTTCGATCTGGTGTCTTTGCATAGTTAACTGCCTGGACCGCCATGTACACACTTTTCCTGAGAGAGTGGCCCTGATCTGGGAAAGAGATGAACCAGGGTCAGAGGTCAAGGTCACCTACAGGTCAGCTGATTGGGTTAAGTGTCTAGTGTGTTTCTCCTTTTTTGCCCCTTGAAGGTTTAGTTTAGGACTTTCCATTGTTGTTTCTGGACAGGCAGTTACTGGAGATGACATGTCGCCTGGGCAACCTTTTAAGGCGGTATGGAGTGAAAAAAGGGGACTGTGTGACCATCTACATGCCTCCTTGCCCTCTGGCTGTGGCGTCCATGTTGGCCTGTGCCCGTATTGGGGCAGCACACAATGTGGTGTTTGCAGGGTTCAGTGCCGAGGCCCTTGCAGAGCGAATCAGAAACGGTGAGATAGTGTGACTTGGCTACTGAAGCTTTCTGACTGAGACAATGAGGTTTCAAGTGACACAGTTAATCTAGAGATGGATTTCCACTTTACACTGTAAAGCTGCACCTTTGAATATTTTGCATCGTATTGTATAGTATTATGTATTGATATATTTTCAAAAGAACTGGGCCAAATGTGAAAGGTGTCGCTCATTGTAAAGAACTCAGGGAAGCATCACCATTCATTTGATTAAACATCATATTTGCAGCCCAATCCAGCACTGTCATCACAGTGAACCAGGGCGTCAGAGGGGGTAAGATTGTAGAGCTGAAGCAGACAGTGGATACGGCTGTTTCCACCTGCCCAGCAGTACAGCAGGTGTTTGTTGCTATGAGAACAGAGAACCCGGTCACCATGACAGCCAGGGACGTCACCATGGAGGAGGTGAGAAAGATTAGGATGTTAATGTCAACAGTAAGAGATTGCATCTGCAATGTATCACTTTTAACTGAATAGATTTAGATTATTCAAATATTTGATATATTTTAACACGAAAGAGCGATAAAGTTTGATCTGTTATAGTAATATCTCTATGCTTCTTTTACTACAAGTAATTTTTTAACAAATAGTTCTTGTAATTCACCGTATTGTGCAGGAGATGATGAAGGAGGACATAGTGTGTGAGCCTGCTGCAATGGACAGTGAGGACGTCTTATTCCTTCTTTATACATCAGGCAGCACAGGGAAGCCCAAAGGACTCGTCCACACTCAGGCTGGATACCTGCTGTACGCCGCGCTCACACACCGGGTAAACATTAAGCAGAACCTGTGGTCTTTTGTTGATTTTAATATCTTTAAACCCTAAGTGTATAGTTACTGTATGATTGCGAGGGACTTGGACAAGCAGAACACAATAATTCAGTGTTTGACCATCTGTGGAGGAAGTCTTAGTGTGTTTACAGAGGAGTTTTACAAAAATGGCCAAAGTAAATTTATACAAGAGGTGACTGATAAGTTTTAGGCCTAAGGTAGAAGGAGATTTGTTATACTGCCTCAATTACATGCACATGTAGCTCAGCTTCTTTGCATGATTTTGCAAAAAGTTTGAAGTTGTTATATACTTATACTCTTGTGGTATTTCTGTTTGGAATATTTAAAAAATGATGTGATCATAATGTGATCATAATGACTTGTTGCTGCTCTTTCTGGAGGTCACTTCGAGATGTCACTTCTACAAAGAACAGATCTGTTTGCTCTGAAAGGCCATGAACTTATCAATCACCCCTCGTAACCTACACTCATTGTTTAAACGAGTTATTTGAGAGTATAAAAAGGAGACTAAATATATCTTTACCACTTTTTATCCAATCTCCCCTCTCATTACCAGTATGTCTTCAGTTACCATGATGGAGATGTGTTTGGCTGTGTGGCAGATATTGGCTGGATAACAGGACACAGTTACAGTGTGTACGGGCCTCTGGCCAATGGGGGGACCACTGTCCTGTTTGAAAGCACTCCTATTTACCCTAACCCAGGTATGAACATCAACACAGTATGAATGTACCTGAAAAAGGCCAAATCCAAATTTGAACACCTTTAGTTGAACCGTAAACCCTCCAATTTGTCATGTATTCACTAATTAGTTTTAAATTAGTTCCTATGCTACTATTACAATGGCATATTTTCTGTTTCCATGTTAGTATAAAACCTAAGTTACTGCCTTAATTGTACTGGCATGCATCCCCCTGAGCAACACTGCTCTCTGCAAAGGGCTCTGCATGCTTGTTTCTCTGTCTATGAATAACTGTTTACCGTTGCACTTGAACTTGACCCTTCAACACTAAAATTAGGACTTCTGTATACAAAGGAGTCAGGAAATAATAGGACACACATATTAGTGCCATCAAAAAACAACTATAAAGGGTTCAAATCTGTCTACGGTTAGACTACAGCTTCAGTTGTCTCATCTCCAGTTTCTGATTCTCATTACAGATTTTCAGTATTATCTTATTACATGGTGCCGCGTCTCTTTGGATTTTGCTGACGTGTTTTATACTCCACAGGAAGGTACTGGGAGATGGTTCAGAGACTTAAGATAAACCAGTTTTATGGGGCTCCCACAGCGATCCGCCTTCTGCTCAAGTACGGTGACCAGTGGGTGCAAAAGTACGACCGCTCCAGCCTCAAAACTCTTGGCTCTGGTATGATAAACATGGCATTTGATACAAAACAGTCTTTTGTCCATGTGCTAGAGATCATCAGGCAGATTCCTTTCTTCTAAATACACCGACAGTCCGCACTTGAATGTATATTGCAAGTTGAGCCTGGATTGTATGTCAGCATGCCTCAGTGATTTACAGTGTTCACAGCAAAGTCAAGCACGCTAGGAGATTGCACACACACACACACACACAGTCAAACACACCTGTTCCCTTGAAACATGAAGTGTGCAGCTTACGTCATAAAGCTTAACATAAAGAATGCAAATCCTCCTTCTAACCAACCAGAAACACTTTTTTTTTTACTTGCACCATCAGCTCAGTTTGTTTTACAAACCAAATAAAAAATATAGCTAATTATGAAATGATTGATGAGACTAAAGCTGTCCTTGTCTGTGGGCAGTGGGTGAGCCTATCAACACTGAGGCGTGGGAGTGGTACCACAGAGTGGTCGGGGACGGTCGCTGCCCTGTGGTCGACACCTGGTGGCAAACTGGTAAGCATGATACTCCGAAATGTGATACTCCGAAATTCTGTGAAGCTGCATGAAGACACAGACGTACTTGGCGCTAAATGCAGATTTTAACATGCTAACATGCTCAAAATAACTGCAAGTGCTAACACGCTGCTTTTGCACAAGCATAACATTAACAGTGCAAACCGTCTTAGATTTTGGGTGTTGGCATGCTAACATTTGCTAATTAGCACTAAACCTAATGTGCAGCTGAGGCAGCTGGGAGTGTCACTAGTTTGTAGGAATTTACTACTAAACTAGTTTACTATTGACTAGTTTAGTACTAACTAATGTAAACAAAATAAAATTTAGACGTGATTATGGTGCTATAAATGAAAAGTTAATCAAGTTATTAAAATTCACTTAAAGAGAAACATGAATGTCTTGATTAAATTACATAGCGATCCCTGTCCATCTCATAGTTATCATAGCGTTTCATCACGTGATAGCAGGATCACAATCCCTCCATAAAGAGTACATAAAGTCATGAGATATTCCTCGACAGCCACGTCTGCTGGCCCATCAGTCAGTCTTAAAGGGGAGAGCAGAGTCTGATCCGAGCTTCCAACAATAGCAATGTTACATAACACTGCAACTGTGGTCTTGTGTGCGTATACGTACACAACATTGCAGTATGTGGGTGTGTTCATGTACAGTACACACTATCACAGGAATGCGCGCACACACACACACACACACTTATGTATGTGTGTGGGTTTTTGTGTGTGTGTGAGAACAGAGGGAGCCTTTTTTCCTGTCTGGACCACCCAATCAAACCAGATGTTTTTCTCCTACAGCAGAGCATTTGATTTCAGGAGGAGCAGAGAAAACAGGCATGAAGCACTGCAAGAACTAAATCTCCACCTTTTAATGTTAAACTTTAACATTAGCATGTGTAAAGAAAGTAGATAGCAATCATTGCATCCATTTCCTTTATGTCTTTCAAAACTCCACAGATGTTATGTAGCTGCCAAAATAGCAGCGTCACTAAAAGGATTACAGATGTGTGAAGATCCATGTTCTTCCCACAAAGGAATATTTATAGTGCAGTTGAACCCTAAAACTCATGAATATTTAAATTTGCTTGTTTTGTCTCATTATGTTTCAGAGCAAAGGTAAATAGAAAAAATTAGGGTGGTTGAAAAATAAATGATTCTGCTGTATTCAATAACTATGATGCAAAATAATAGTGAAATATAGACTAGAAACTGTGTTTTTTTTCCTATTTCTCATAAATTGTGCATTGCAGCACTGTTTAATTATAGTAACAGCACTATGCTGGGTACGACACATCAGAACTTTAGCAAAATTGTCCTTCATCCTTATATAACCACTGGTGTCACTGCAAAAAAACTACTATTTCTCTATTAAAGTGGCTAATGATGAGACATAATGACTTAATTTTAGAAAATCAGCTGGTTTTTCAAATAACTAATATTTTGCGGATGAACACAGGACCTGTCTGACACTATGTGTTTCATCCACAGTCCTTTCAAATTAGATTGAGTCATGACCAAATGGAGCAAAGCTGCTTTAATTACCATACAAATGGCAAAACACTATAATTAATTGACAATAATTAAACATCAGAGCATCATGAGCTTGAGAATTACAGACACAGATATGACCTGAATAACCCTACTTCAGCAAAAAGGATTATATTATTATGCTATTTTCCTGGACCAGTGTTTCCAATTAAGACTAAGTGGCATTATTCATAAAATGCCATTTGGTTGATCTGGGAGCAAGTAGCCTGTTTAGAGAGAAAATTAGATTTTAATCCACTGTTGGCATGCAGCCTCCATGTTGGATCATACAGGAGGTGAGAGGAGCGGAAAATCTTTATACAAAAATTTAAAAAAAAAAATTATTTTCATGAAATATGTTGATATCTTAAAATTTAAATTCTCATGTTTAGAAACATTTATTTAAAGGTCCAGCGAGAAGGATTTGGGATAATCTATTTGTAAAACATGGCAGAAATGGAATGTAATATACATAGATATATCTTCATCAGTAAGAATCATTGTTTATTATTTACCTTAGATTGAGCTTTAAACATCTACAGAGGTAGCTGGTCCTCTTCTATAGAGTCTGCTTTGTTTCTACAGTAGCCCAGAATGGACAAAACAGACACTAGCTTTAAAAAGGGCCTTTTGCTTTTTTTTCCCACTTCTCTTGAGTGAGGCTGGCTTTTTTTTTTTTTTTTTTTTTTTTTTTAAATTTATAATTTTAATTATAAAAAAAAAAAAATTGTTTGTATGTTTGTGGTTTTTTTTTTAAAAAAAAATTTGTGTTTTTTTTTTTTTTTTTTAA
>JAQMCX010000023.1:8723694-8762790 GCA_029814765.1 Acanthurus leucopareius | reverse complement strand
ACACACAACTCCCTTTAAAAGGGGCTTTTTCTTTTTTTTACCCCCTCTCTTTTTTTTGGCTGGCCTTTTTTTTTTTTTTTTTTTTTTTTTTTACCATTTCCAATTCTAATGCTAAACTAATAAAACTGGTTGCTAGCTGTGACCTTTTATTGAACAAACACAAGGAGAGTAGTATTGATTTTCTTATCCAACTCTCTGCATGAGAGCAAATAAGCAAAATTCCCATATATTGAATCATTTATCAGTTTTAAGATGATGAAGACAACCTTCACTAAGTTTTTAACAAGGCAGAACTCTGAAATTTTTATGAATTTTGGTGGAATTTTAGTTCAGAAATCTCACGGTTACTATGTTTTGAACAGGATGCCAGTTGCTAATGCTATTGTGGGATCATCTGTTGTGTCCTACTTTAAAACGGGTCCCCTCTGCTGCCTTTGACACTGGTGCCACCAACACCGCTCGGCGGATTACCAGGGTCTCTGAGGCCCAGGCAAACCTAATTGAATTTAATTTACTTAGTATGGCTGTAATTCCACAAGCTACATCTGTAGCAATGAGAGGGGCTTATACTAGATTTAGAAAGTGTTATTCTGCTCTGTTGTTTCTATTTTCTGACTCTCTCCTCTGTCCCTCTCACTTTTTATTTTACTTCTTTCAACTCAGCTTCAGTGCATATTCAGTAGGCCCACCTTTGAAAAACTGATTTGCAGCTATATTTCTACACAGGTTACTTTTAAACTACTGTTTATTCCTGATACACCAATTCTTTGTCTTAATGATGGGTTTTATACGTTTTAATCTGGTCTTTACCAGTTTCACTCAACTCAGAGCAGATACGCGTGTGGTTCATCATTCCGAAGTATTTTAAATTTAAATTAATTTTTAATTTAACAGTGGTCTTAAGATAATGAGTATTAGAATGCTAATCTATATATAAATATCCATATTTGACCAAATCCAACAATACAACTATTGCCTGTGCAGTTATTGCTATATATGTGTGTGTGTGCGTGTGTGTGTGTGTGTGTGTGTAGTTACTTAAAAGGCCTTAACAAATACACAATTACTTGCTAAAATACTACAGTGCTCCAGCAATTAAACAATAAATTGATGATTTACTTTTTCAAATTTGTCTTCAGGAGTAACAAACAGTCTACTGACAGTGTCATTAACTTTTAGCATTTGTTTCAGTCCTTTTTATTGATGATACCAAAAATGTAGAATAACACCAGCTTTGTATTTTGACTTGTTCTGCTCTGTGCTCTCAGAGACAGGTGGTATCTGCATCACCCCAAGGCCATCAGACCCAGACGCAGAGATTGTCCCAGGAATGGCTATGAGACCTTTCTTTGGCATTAAGCCTGTTCTCATGGACTCTGAGGTGTGGTGCTCATCCCTATGTGCATGTGCGTGTGTGTGCTTTTGTGTGTAGCGTGACGTCCCTGCAAATGTTAGATGGCTGGGAATGGCCAGCAGGGTCAGATTAGGATTATAAAACAGTCACCAGCTGTGTCACTTTTGATACCCACCCTGCCTCCACCCGGCAGTCCCGCTCTGTGCGTGCCAAACTCCATATTACAAAATCTGTCATGCTACTTTGTGGCTGCTGCAGTGGCACAGATTGTGCAGACAGTTGGAGTGGTGTCTCTGAGCCGATCTCCCATCCCACCTCTCAACAAAAACAGACACAAACAACCACACACACAGCATTTCAGGGGCTTCAATATGGTTTCTGAAACTGTTTTTTGTTACTTTGAGAGTATTCTTTTATAAGTATTGTATTGTTCTTGTCCAGTTGTTAGACAAAGTCAGATCACATGGATTCAAGTGCAACTTTAGTAACAAATTTGGTGACTTTACACTCGACTAGAAAAAATCAAAAGTGACTTGGAACTTGACCTTGACTTTAACTTCAGTGACTTACTACTTCAGTTGGATTTTAGTCTTTAAGCATTATGAGATGCTTTAGATGCAAAAAACGAAGTTCAGGACTTGGGACTTGAGGCAGGACTTCCTTGTCTTGACTTGGGATTTGAGTGCAAAGACTCGAGACTTACTTGTCACTTGCAATATGTTGACTTGGTCAACTCGTGCAAAGCACAATTGGTTAGATCTTGTTTTTGTTCTTACAAAAGACATTACTTTATGGCTCAGCTATGATTTTGTCTTTTGTCTTCCTTGTTTCTTGCAATAACATTCCTCTGATCTTTTTTTTTAAATTTAATTTTAAATTTTCAATATTCTTCAGGGAAAGGTGCTAACTTCCAACCACACATCTGGAGCTCTGTGTATATCGCAGCCTTGGCCCGGCATGGCCCGAACCATTCACAATGACCACCAGAGATTCATTGAGACCTACTTTCAGCCTCATCCTGGTACAATTTGATAAAGAACAAACTGCCTCTTTTTTATATTGTGCGTTGAAATTCAACTGCTGCTGTCTTGTTTTTGGTCTCTCACAGCTTTATCTTTGTGACAACAGGTTATTTCTTTACTGGTGATGGCGCCTATCGCTCTAAGGAGGGATATTACCAGATCACTGGACGCCTTGATGATGTCATCAACGTGAGCGGTCACAGGATTGGGACTGCAGAGATAGAAGATGTGGTGGTAAGACCCACCGATGATGAGTTGTTTCACTGTCCATGAGTTTTGCTTGCCATGTTCATATACACTTACATGTAAGTGTGATGGTAAAAAACTAGTTTATGTTTAGGAAATCATTATCAGTGCTCCATTTGTGCACAAGAAACCCCATTTTTCACATGGCTGAAAAGTAAAGAAAATCAAGTTCTCAAAATATCGAATACATTGGATTATGAAATCATTTCTGAAAACTATAACATGTAATATCATTGTAAGTTAATTCCCCGAATGTTTAACGAAGAGGTCTTTTTTTGTTTGTTTTTTCTAAAACTCAAGTAAAATCTTTTGCTGTAAAGTGTAGAGATGATCCTGACTGTGATCTCTGTAACAGAATCAGTGCTCTGCAGTGGCTGAGTCTGCAGTCATAGGATACTCGCATGACATCAAAGGACAAGGTGAGCAAGAAATCTTTATCAGTGTGTAACTCCATTTTCCACAAAATGTGATTGACAGAGATGGATGTCCATCATTGCACAGATTTTTTTTTTCCTATGTGTGTTGTCAGGTGTATATGCCTTCGTGGTGCTAAAACAGGGGGTGGACATTCAAGAGCAGGATCTGTCCCGGCAGCTAAAAGACACTGTGTCTCAAAAGATCGCCAAGTACGCCTGTCCAGACCGCATCCAGGTAATTCTGTCTCACTGAATGAAACTTGAGACATACATCTAAGACTAACTTGTACTTAGCCACTTAGTCATGTTTTGGTTACTCTCACAGCTTGTTAAGCGTCTGCCAAAGACACGCTCAGGTAAGATAATGCGCAGGGTGCTGCGGAAAGTGCTGGAGCCAGACGTGAACGGGATGGGTGACCTCAGCACGCTGGATGATCCTGCAGTAGTTCAAGAGATCATCCAGGGTCACCGTGAGCTCTGTGATGACCAAGAAGATAAGCCATGATCACGGGCGATCGCTGTGCAATACATTACCGGTTAGATCTGTTTAACTTGAGCCTGACTTGTTCTATCATCATGCTCAAATGGTCAACGATAACCTCACACGATAGTAATGATGGCAAACAGCTGGCTCTTATCTGACCCAACAGCTGATTAGTACAAATGTTGACTCAGTCAAAGTTTTTTGTCATTCTTGTTGGAGAGATTTTGATTTTGTTTGTCAGATTTAAAAAATGTAGTCAGAGAAACTAATGACGTTCATGTTACGCATCATAAATTACATAATATATTTCATAGTTATCAGTCTATTATATCAATACTGAACTGATTTAAATATCAAAAAAATTGATTAAGATTATTAGATTATTAGAAAATACAACAAAAATTTTGTCAGTGGGATGTGAGACTTCTTTAAAATAACACCTGTAGGCCTACAGATGTGAAACCCTGACAGTCTCTGACGTAACAATAATGATGGTGTTTGTCCTGTGATTCTGTCTTCTTTGACCGTTCATGTCACCTCTACAACATTTAATACCTCATCACTTTTAAACAACTGGGGACGACATGCAAACAGATTTATAGGTTTGATTCCATTAAAAAAAAAATCGGAATCAGATCTAATGGGATGTGAGTGTTCCTGTCACTTCCTGTATGGACTGAAGGCTGCTGGAAAAATACGACTTGACCGCAGCTTTTTGTCTCCGCCCACCACCTGCCTCCAGCTGCTTTCAGCTGCTTTCTAGGCGAAACATGAATCATGAGAGTTATGCTTGTTGTCTGTGATGCTTGCACGTTACCTTACTTCACTTCCAGATACTCGTGCTGAATTTTAATATTTTTATTGTACAAAGATTTAATTTTTTTATAAAATCAAGTAAACAACTCTTACAAACTGTTTGTATCAACCACAGATGTACTCTGCTGAGCTGAGATCATTTTGTGTTTTTTATAACAACATTTAAAGTAGTATTTCAAATTTAGTGATTGTAAACATTGCACAATAAACAAATGTAATCTCACATAAAAGCAAACAAAATTTGCTGCCTCTCAAGTGTCTCTTTCTTTCCTGATTTATCGGGTCATTTTGGCTGAACTCTCCCTCCTGACCCACAACATCCTCCAAACTGTCTACATCTTTGGAAAAATGATACACTTCCATTCATTTTACTAGCTTAATATTTAATCAAGTAAGCTGGTTAAAAAAATATAAACCACCTTCTCAGAGGGAGGTGGGTTTTTAAGTATCTCTTTTCTGAGTGTTTTTCTGTTCTTCTCTCCCACACTGATGCATCCTGCACATCCAGGAAATCATGACTCTGTAGTCACATGAAACTTGCCTCCTCTCAGGTTTGTTAACTCCCATCTGCCTTCTCCACATAGTTTCAACTGGACGTCATGGTACTGAGAGAAACACAAAGACAGTTACTTTTTACCTTTTTAGAGTCAGAAAATGCAAGAAATGATATTGTAAGTGTTAAAACTAGAGGAAATTAAGATAATTTGGTTAGGTGGTTGCCCTTGTGGACAGAGTAGTTCAGGGTCTAACAAACTAAAACTTGATCTGACAGCAGAAACCTAAAAAATTTTAAAATATGTTTAAGGTCACAATTTTATTTAAGTAATTTTCAACCACATCTTCCAACAATATTGAGTTTTTTGTATCAAGTTTCCTTTATTTCAAACATTCTAATCTCTTGATCCAAAATGACCTGAAGTGAGGCCTCTCAGTTTGAAGCTGGCTGATAAATGTGTGCTCAGTTTACCTTCTCCAGGCTGCTGCGGTGTCCCAGACTGACCAAAGTCATGCCGAGCTGCTTACAGGTTCGGTACAGCTGTGCTTCTGCCTCCTCGGTCAAAGCGCTGGTGGCCTCATCCAAAACTACAAAGAAAAAATGATAAATGTGTAAAAAACTAAACCACATGAGGGTTGCATGCCGTCATGAAACTGCAAAGTTTTAGTTCATATCAATGTCAGTCCAGACTCATAAATAGTGAAAGGATCAAATAAAAGGCATGGAGTGTATTTTTTTGGTTAACTGGAGGTCATCACTATAATGAAATGCTGAGTTCAGTGAATAATTTCCCCATTTTTACAGAGGATTACAGGGAAGTGGTAGACAGCTACATCACATGGTGCAATGACAAAGAGAAATCCAGAGTAACACACCTGCATATTTGGGCTGCAGGTAGAAGAGACGAGCAAAACTGAGACGCTGCATTTCACCTGGAGACAGAACATCATACCTGCAGAGAAAAACATCATGCAGAGTCTGAATCACTTTGTGGAACATTTGAAAAAAAAAAGTGTTACTGTGACCACACAGCATTGTTCTTGCATTTTTCTTACCAGTTCCAGTCCACCGCTTCATCCAGCCCGCCTGTCCGCTTCAGGAGGCCGGACTGAGGCACGGAAAGAATTTCAGAATTAAAAATGTTCATATTCAGAAATTATCCAATGAAATATTTAAACGATTAAGCAAAACAAATGAATTCATTGAAGGATAAAGTCACTCACCACTCCAGCCAGTTCCAGGAACTTTATGATTCTGTCATCATCCACCGACCCTGAAAAAAGCCCTTAAAATTATAAACATCAAAAACTCAAATTACCAGTTATAGTCAATGCATGAGGCGGCATGTGTACAGTGTAATGAGTGCAAGCCAAGTTTATGATGATATAAATGTTGTATCCCTATAAACTTATCCTTTTATAACACTCATAGACTGTAAGGTAATATTGTATTATTATATGAGGTACTAACAGCTGTTCGTTTTAGGAAACATTAAAAAAACAAGTTACTTTGGTGTTGGTTAAAATGCTTTGCACAAATGTTCTAGCAGTCTATGTGACAGTCAAAAAATTACTTTATCTGTGCTTTCATATATTTAATTTAGTTATTTTTGCCACATATAGCTGTGATTAAATGAGCATGAAACGTTTTACCTAATTCAGGGTAAATATCCTTAAGCGGGTAAATCACCTGTTGGGGAAGAGAGCTTGACTTCATCTTTGTTCTTCGATTTGGTAGATTTTATCATTTTGATAAACTTGCAATAAGCAACACATCTATACAGATAATTAGCAGGTTACAGGCTCCATAAAAAAACAACCCTTGATGAAAAAAGCATAAAAGAAGAGGCATCGACCTGTTCACGCAGTGTTCCATCAGTCAGATAAGGTTTCTGAGGCAAGAAGAGGGTCCCTCTGGGCCCAAAACATGTGGTCATCTGGACAAAACCTGAGGAGATAGACTGTGTTGTAAAGCTACTGAGGTGTGCAGATATCACAGATCTGGTTTTTACTTGATTTATGTGCTGAATTTGAATTTCTTTAAACTTTCAGCAACACAAAACAGTGCTGCCATCTGCTGTGCATCATGCATAAATCCTTCTAGTTCTATCTTGCCATTAACACAGATTCAGGATATACCAAAATAAACTAGCCACAGGAGCCTTGAAACTCTTACCACCCTCAAAATTATACTTAAACACTCAAATGAAGAGCTTTTGGCAAATTTTCCAAGTCAGTTGCCAATATGTCCACACACCTATGGCTATATATTTTCATGCATATTAATCCTCTATATCTTTTTTTATATACATAACAGTTGCTCCAGCTGGGGATTATAATTTCAGCCTAAACTGGACAGCAGCCTGCATATCATTTATCTAATTAAAACTTATCAAACTCCAGCCTCTGTCTCACTGCTCTCTCACCGCTGTGCGCCTCCCAGAGTCTGTTGAGGACCCTCAGTAGTGACGTCTTGCCGGTGCCAGTGTTCCCCACCACCAGCAGATGTGTTCCCTGGCTGATTTTCAGAGTCAGATGCTCCACCAGCAGCTGGTCTGAGTAAGGAGATTTGTACGAAAGGTTGTCCAGGATGAAGGCAGTGTCCACAGGGCCCCCGTGGACATTAAAGTCACTGTGTGGAGAAATTAAATAAAAAACAAACATATATAGGCTGAAAGTCTTAGTTATGAGGACTCTAAATTAATTTCAATTAATGCTGTTTAATTGTAGCCATGTGTGCATTATATTAACATGCAGGCTGCTGCTTCAATCTTTCTGTACTTTTTACAGCAAGCAAACCTGTCAAAGTCATAGCTTTCCCCTGATGCTGGGTCGTAGTCACACTGCTTGCGTAAGATGTCATCCATCACCTCCCTCAGCTCCCCAATCCTGACCACAACACGCACACACACACACGCACACACATACAGATCCGTTGATGGAAAGCTGGATGGCATGCACAAATGCTGCTGTCATCATGTGTTCTGCAGGAGGTGATTTTAAGCATGCAGGGTGATACCTGTGGGTGTATCCAGCCACATCTGACAGAGTGGTTGACAGGTCTATTAGCTGCGTGAAGCCATTTATCAAGTAGATGCAGACAAAGGCGTTCTGAATATGAACAAGGAAAGGGAGAATGGGAGCAGAGAGTAAATAAAAGATGAGATTTTTGAAAGACGAGCGTTTAAACACGAAACAAAGAGCAGTGACAACAAGGCACAACAGTCAACAACATGAAAAACTGACAAAAGGCATTTAATTATATATTTGTCTTTCACATTTAGACGGGAGATCTCTTTCTCTCTCTCCAACAACAAGCACTTAAACTCAGCATGCATGTAGATGGAGGATTTCATCCCTGGAGCAGGCTTTTGCTGCCATCTAGTGGTTTAATTAGTAACATATGTATATAAAGCCCTCTTTTTGTGACGGTAAACCTTTTGTATCCTCTGTCATCTATCAAATAAAGCCTGTGGGTAAAAGGTAACTGGAACACATGCTATATACCAAAGGGAAAGAAAAAAACCATACTCACCTTACTAATGAGTGCACTGAGCTCACCAGGAGTGAGACTGTCATAAATACCAGTGAAGATGGGAATAGCAATTATGATGTAGCTGAGGAAACCTCCAAGGTAGTCAAAGGTGTTCACTCCAACTGAGAGAGAGAGGGTTGTCAGAGGTTAAGTCTATAAGTTTAATGAAAAGCAGTCAGTGGGAGGTGCGGGTCATTAGTAGGGGTATATAGGATGTTCTTACTGTAAAGCCAAAGCTCTTTGTTTATCAGATTCTTTTGAGTTTGCAACAAAGCCTGCAGTCTTCTGTTGGTCCTCATGTGCTCCACTTTACCTGCTCTGAAAAACATAGTGAGCGACTTTAACTCCTTATTGTGTCAGAACAGTTCAGATAACGCCAGATTTTTATAAATTATTTAATTTAAAGGAAAGTGCATTCAGTACAGTTTCTATGTAAGTTGCATAGCTGATGCTGTCTAATCTCTTAAAATGGATTTTCACTGAAACAAATCTCTGCATGCATGGTGCGTGCAAAAGACAGTAAAATAAATGAAGAAAAGGTTCATCTTGCTTTATGAATCGTGTGTGTGTGTGTGTCCCACCTGTAAAAAGCTGCAGACTCAGCATTAACACGGATCTGCATGTGCTTGAACCTGGCGACACAAAAACATTTCTCTCAAAAAAAATAAACAGTTTTTACTTTCAAGAAACACAATTTAAAATTCATCTCTCACATGTTCTCCCTTGAACATTAAAAACACAGTTTAAACATGTGACAGACGACATCATGATTCCTCATTCATTGCTGACGCATATCCTGTGTTATTTCCTAAGAGGCAAAAGGCACTGGGCCAAAGTCGACAGAAACTTCCTCTTAACCAAGGACAGACTTCCTTGAAAATAAACAGTAAAAGGATTCACATCAAATACAGCTGAAAAAACACCCAACTAGGAAAAATTGAAGTCAGTCCTGCCCTGCTTGTCTGTCGGCACACTTTCTTGACACAGATATCTGTGTGTCTGTGGCTTGACACGTCGTGACTTACACACTGAACTTACCTAAAGTCTCCCTCCAGTTTTTCTTGTTCGAACAGAGTCGATACAATCGGCCCCATGAGGATTTTATTGGCAACGGTACCGATCACAAAGTAGCAAAAGATACTCAGAGGACCGATCCAGCCAGTGCTGCAAACACACAAGGCATGTAAGAATGCTTTACATAAAGCTTTGAAACAACATGACAATGAGTGAGAAGAGGAAGATTTATTAAAACAGAATAAATCTAAGTGAAAACAAACATTCAAAGCCTACACAATAATACTCAATGACAAAAAAGTTAATATTATTCATCATCATCATCTAAAATTAAAAAAAGGTGATGGCAATTTTCTAACCCTCCATTTAGATAAGCTTAAACATGCTTTTAGAGCTGAAAAACACAAAGAAACTGCTTTTTTATACCTTACATCCGACTATGACTTTAGAGTCACTAACAACAGACTTTGTCCCTTAAAAAACAACAAGGATGGCTAAAAAATCATAGTTTTTATTTCTGAAAACATTTAAAATAACCCTAATTTTTTCATCTCAAGTACAAATGTTGGCAAATGGGGCTCTAATATCATGATAAGTTCACAGAGTTATCACACATGGTGTGCGTCTCAGATCATGCTTGAACTTATACTTCAGAGCAGGTATTAAACATAACCTAAGTGTCACAAACCACAGAGCATCAGTACTCTACAAACTCACCTGTAAAAGCAGTGGTAAGTGTAGTAAGTTAGTGTGAACGGTGATACAATTAAACGACTCGCCATGGTGCTCATCTGCTTACACAACCTCTCTGCATCCTGACTGATTCTCTGGTCTCTGCAAGGACCACAGACAGACAGAAACACAGAGAAAAACAAAACAAAACAAACCAATTAAACCACAAAACCTTATGGCCAAGGTGTTAATATTCTAACAGATACATGCTCTTGTATTAAAAACCCTCTAGATGATATCTCTAGATGATAAAGACACTGTTATTTTTGTCCACTCGTAAAAGGTGATGGATTGAAATGAATGACTTGCATTTTTGCCTGTATTGTTAAAAAATCCCTACATCAGATTACTAATAGAAAAAATATTAAAGCTTACGGGTTGTCTATGTCCTCTCTGAGCACATTAAGTGTATAATAGACTCGGCCCTGGAAGTAGGCAGTGTGGAGGTTCTCAGTTAGCGTCTTCCTCCAGCTAACATACATCTGATTGCAAATGTACTGGTCGACACTTTTCAACTGGGAGAGGCAGAGAGGAGAGAGAAAGAGAGAGAGAGATTATAAACTGGAGAGAAAAAAGAACCACAGTGACAATAAATTTCACTCTATGATGAGACAACAAGAGTAAAACAGCTAAACTCAGACAGCCGAACTGGATCTGTTTCCTCAGAGGAGATTCAGTGGTGTGACAGGTGTTTGAAACTGCTCAGGCTCAAAATCCATCTTTTGTGTGTAGGCTGTAAAATGAGCTTGTCAGGCTGTCCTGACCCTGAACACTAACTACTTTTTATGGCGACAGCAATCTAAAACTAAAAATGATGTCAGACAATAAAACAGAGGAAACAATATGCATAATCTATCAGTTATGTAGCATTTAAGCCATTTATAACAACAATCATGTTGTACGCTATGATACAATGAATCCTTTGCTTTTATGGTAGTAAAACTGTTACTGTGGTGATGATCTGCATGGGATTAAATGAGTTGATTTTCTGAATCTGGCTTAATATCTATTAATAAGTAAATCTGTGGCCAGTTTTTTGGAAACAAGTTACTGCTCATAGCCAAAAACAGACTAAGTCAAACAAGCGCCTGTAGTGAATTCAGATGTTTTTGAGATGACGGCAAATTAGAGAATTACTATTTTGATGAGTAATATATATATGTGGGGTGAATAATCCCAGAGTCTTGAGAAAAACTCTGCCACATGCACTATATCTTGCATCATACAAAGAAAAACCTCGTGTTACTTAAGCTATGTTGTGATGAAAGTTACACAGAAACCTGTTCAGAGAGCAGGATCTAAAAGTACTAATCTTTAAGTAAAAAGACTGATACTTTTATCAATACCTTAAGTCTGTAGACCAATCAGAAGCAGAACTGGGCACAAAGGGAAATGATAAGAATGACATACAGCTGAGTTTGCACATGCCTGAAGAGCAAAAACTGTCAAAAGATCAAATTCCATGTGCAGAAAAATTGTAAGAATGACCACCAGGGGTTTTACTCTTTTGGGACTTTTGGTATTCTTTAACTGTTATTGTTACTAACTTCTGCCATTGCCCAAAGCTCCTTCAACTTACTGTGGAGTTGAGAAAGATGAGCATCATTGCTGTGCTCAGCAGACTCCTGAAGCCGGAGTAATCTTTGTCTGCAAGCACATTGTAGAAGTGGCTGGGGAGGACACCCACTTGGTAAATGATCAGCTGCTCTGATGACAAAAAAAAAGATGTGTTAGCAGATTGCTGGGAGACGGTTCATACAGAGTCTCATAAAATTATGTGCTGAAATAATGCAAAAGTGTGAGCCAAAGGTCAGCAGAGGAAAAAACACAGCATGCAGTGCAGTGCTATCTGATGTTTAGTTTACTCTGCCACAAAAGGCATTGTCTAACAGGCGGTGAATATGTTTAATTTACACTCTTTTTATGGCTTACTTGATCTATCTGCAAATTAATTTCCCCTCCTGAATATCATACTTCTCTTCTCCTTAAAGCTCCTTAAAGCTACCTGTCAGAGTGACAACAAGCAGCGTCCCAAACATCAGAGCACTTTGACTGGTCCATGACGGGAACAGGACCCTCTGGATGCTGCAGAACCTCTGAACAAACTTCCAGTCTAATTTTGGTCTGAATTTAAACACAGCACAGGGAAAAAAACATGTGTATTAGGAAATTACAACATTTGAATCTTTTGAGCTTACATCCTGTGTTCACATGCAGGAAAGGTGGGACAACATCATGATGAAATTTTTGCATTACTTTGTTTCAATCAAGCAAACAATTTCTCATGATATTTGACTTCCATTACAAAACTCACTGTTGCAATCTGTGAATACAGTGTTATGCTGTATTTGTGTAATTATCAAATAAATAAAAGGTTCTGCTGATTTCTTTTTAATGTTGTAATGATGTTGCACATAATTTACAAAATAAAATCCCACAGGAAATACTAACATGAGCTAACTTCAGTCTCACCTTTTTGTCCCTCTGGCATTTGACTTTTCCAAACGAGGCATCTGCGCTGTAGCAACAGGGATGGATAGTTTTCCCCGATAAAACTTTAACTCTTACTTACATATGTTTTTCTCGGACTTAATTGGAGCAAAAATTAACCAGCAGTCAACTTTGGAGATGAAGACCAAAAGGAGAAAGATGGTTAGCGTTAACCTTCAACGTTTGGCGGGGGAAAGACGAACAAATGTTCTTAAATTATAAAAAAAATAACGATCCTTTTTATCCCCTTCACAGCTGTGCTAATACACATAAACGTCGTCCAAATTTAGCAATTCCAAGCCGTTTATTACGTTGTTAGTCTTCCTTATTGCGAACTGACGTTAAATGAATGTTTTGGTTTTGGTAGGCAAAGTAAAATACCGGACGTCCGGTTAAATTCGTTGCAGATCTTCAAAATAAAAGGATAAATAGTTACTCCATACTAGAGGGGCGTGACCAGTGAAAAAATGGCTCTGTGGTCATAAACTTAACTTTCTACTTGACAAGTTTTTTACAAGCTGTATAATTATTATTGAACATGATTGAAAATGCAGCATTTATTCAAAATTGATCATACAACAAGCCATTTTGCTAAACATCCTTTGGACCGTTAGTGACAGAAATATATTTTTTAATCTAATAAAGCTGCATAAATATACCATCATTATAAGATCTAGGTATTTATTTTCAATCTTTAAATGTACTAAGCTAATATCTTTCATTGGCTAGTAATTTTTTAATAGTAAAAGACTGTTAGAAGAATCAGGGCATGTGCTGACTTGTAAGAGTTCTAAGAAACAAGCCATAGTCCAGTTCATTAGGACAGCACGGAGAAGACCTGTGATTAGGCTGGACGTACACGTGGATTACTTTCAGTTAAAGACCTAAAACCTTATCTAAGTTGTTCAAAGGTTAAGCATGAACCCACTGAGCTATTTGGATATACTGAATAAACTACATGACCCAGTTGTAAAAGAAGGGATTGAGATAACATGCAATCCAGGACTCCTAAGCAGAAAAAAAGTGATCTAAAATTCCAAATTCACTGACTGATTTGTCTTCCCATGATTTAATACACTTAAAGCAATTCTAAACAATGCATTCAGTTTTTTGTAATTTTTTATTCTTCTTGTTTCCATATTTCTTCAAAGGATACAGTTATTGCAGAACAGAAAAAAGATGAGGGAACGGATGATTATATTAGACCTTGAAGTAAGTGTGAGTATAAATGCTCAGTCGTTAATAATCTGACATGTATATTTGAATAAACCATTTTGGAACATCACAGCAAATAAACAATTTTTTACATTTACACAAGCCTTAGAGTCTGTGTTTTTATACTGTAGATTATTGAAGGGCAGCAGAAAGGTCTGATAAACCAAGCATAAATAAAACAGATTAAGATTGTTTTTTTAAGGGCAGCAATTCAGCTCAAGTTAGTCAAAATACTTTATCAAAAATATCTGTTATTTGATTTTTATTGTTTCAGATGATTATTCAGAGACAACTTCAGAGTAACTTAATGTTACCAAAATCACAAATGTTTTAAAAACAAGCACAAAAATGTAAAAAAAAAAAAAAAAAAAAAGGCAGATAAAATAATGCTGACTTAGGTAATTTAGGAAAATTTTAAGGACACAACAGGCCTGCTGAAAGAGGAATAATATAGTCAGAGTTTGCCACATTTACATAAAGATTGTGTAACCACACAAAAACCTGTGAGTTTAAGTACTTCAGTATTTTATTGCTTACAGACTTTAATTTAACAATGGCAACAAATGAGAAGTTAAGTGACTTCACACATTACCGATTCACGGTTTGCTTTATTCTTAAAGCATGGAATTCTCCAATAACACGTCATCATATGAGTATACTGTATTTGGGTCAAATGACAGAAATGCACAATAATGAATGCAAGCATTGTTACAGTACATCTGACAGGTTTTGTATTTTCAAAGTTCAAGTTAACACTTACATGTTGACCACAGGTGGATCTTAAAGGATAAAGTTGGTGATGATCTCTACTGTTGTTATTGTCAACACAACCTAACAAAAGAGCAAGCCTCCAGGAAGTGCACCAGGCTGTGAAGTCAATATTTCATAGTGGTTTAACCATGTAATTACACACCACATGATGCAACGGAGCCCAAACAGTAGTTTTCCAATAAGCTTATATTTTGAAAGTAGCATCTAGAAAACAATGGATAAATTTACTTGAGCATCACAACCCTCACAAAATGACTTTTAGATTTAACTGGTCTTATGACTCCTGGAAAGTCTAGAAGAGTTGCAGCATTAAATCATCTAAATCAATCTTCATTAAGTTAGCAGATGGCTAAACCGGAGGTCAGGTGGCTTGGCTGCCTAAAGTTTCAAGTGAATTGCTCTACAGGCCCCACAAAACAGATGCTTTACGGAAGATCAGGGTACTTTACGCACATGAATGTCTAACTTTACTGACTTCATGTGCCACTGAGCAACTTTCACAGGAATGAACAGGGCCCTGCCTCCAACAATGTATCCAGTTTTTTTTTTTGCACCCACGGAACAGTTCCAAACCAACAACTCTTTCTTCTGTTTTTCTAATTAAGTCCAACTTCCTCCAGTCGTTGACTCTGGGCCTCCAGTCCAGTGGTTTCTACTGAAGAGGTAGGTTTTCAAAAAATGTCATTGGGGACTATTTTCAGCAGAAGATTGATATACATTCACTGCATTAAATTGATGTATGTGGATTAAATCCAAAATAAATCTGTGCAACAGTGTGGGGCATTTCATAGTTTTTGGACAACAATGGAGCACTTTGGCACAGAGGCAGTAAGTATTGACAATTCAAAAGATATAGACTATCACCATATTTATCCTTTAAATTAGCTTCTGCCGTGCAGAAACAGAGACTTTGTCTTGCATCAAACCAAGCAGCATGTTTCCAAGTGCTGTTTGACTTCACCATGCAGGTGAACGAGTCAGCAGTAAATGACAGTTTGCACACAACACTCAGGCAAGGCGTAAGATCCTAAAGAGGAGAGGCACCACACAGACACAGCTAAAACCAACAACACTGTAGACAATGTAACGGTATGGCAACTCTACTTTCATGTGCTGCCTCGCCCGTCTTACATCATCTGAGGGCAGCCCAAACAGTCGACATAAGAATGGAATGGTCACTGCTTTCATAACCATTCTCGTGACAAGGAGGACAGCAACTCCGATGAGGAAACGCAGCAGCGAGACGAAAACCAAGCCAGTGCTGATTGGTGGTAAAGTTAGAGGAAGTGAAGAAAGCGGTGGATCCAGCAGAAGCCCCAGCTGATAGTTCACATGGGTGGCCAGAGCAGCTCCTACCCCGGTGCCAAGAGCCTGAGCCGTATCCCCCCGAGAGGTGCTCCAGGAATCCAGAGAGAAAGCCACAAGTCCCAAGCTTACATGTGATGCGATAATCACAAGTGGAGCATAGCTGTCCATCATGTAGAAGGTGTCAATCTTGTCCAAAATTGGCTGGAAGAAGGCTAGAATAAGGAGGCTGTACAGGAAGCCAGTGATTACCTCCTGCAACACAGGAACATGACACACTGTAAACCAGGTTTAAATGCTGAGAAATTTTAGCAGTGATAGACTAGATGAGCACTCTAACATCTACTTGCTTGATGTATTAACAGTCTTATGAAGCATATGAAAAGCTTAATCAGTTTCTATATCATCAAATAAATTTAAAAAAATGTGCTGCTACATGTCCTGTAAGTAGTACTGTGTAACACTTTTGACCAACGCGATCAATAAAAGCTATTATACAGCTTTCCCGAGTTTTAACACCTCCTGTAAAATCACGTGAGCTGCTGACTGACAAATAGGTGTACTGGAGGATTGCAGGACATAAACCATATCTATTAACATCAATTGCCACCTAATCTAATCTATCTACTAGCATTGATCTTTTTATTAGCTCTCCTTACAAATAATCCTCTACGAAACACAGGTGACAAGCCTCTGTGAAGGTCTTATAGATAAAAAGAGTTCACGCACAGTTTACACATCAGTAAAATGTATTTTTGATTAAATATGCATAAACAAATCTGTAAATTTAGAAAAATGCAAAAATAAGCATGTAGATTCCAAAGACACATATTAAAAAAACCTGGTGATAACTTTGCTGTCCTGCATCATGTACTCAAAAATGCAATGTATCATTTGGCATACTGGGGTCAGGTCAGCATTTGAGGTGCATATATTATAATGAGAAGATCAGTGACACTAGAAATGAAGGCAGCATTGTTTTGCAGTTTGTTGTTTTGCCATTCCAGACTAAACTGAGTTATACCTTGTTAGTGAGAGATTATTTATTTCATATTATTTATTTTATATACTTACCAGAATAGAATGCATCCCCATGTAGACTCTGCTAACACAGACCAGGACACTCCAGCTGAGAGCCAAACAAAATCCAAAGAGAAAGGGGTACTAGGAGAGACAGGACATTAGGATTTGGTATGAAAAGATGAACATAGATACTAGAAAGCTCACTTTAAAAAATATTTTAAAAAATGACAAATACCAAAATCCAGGTTACAGTTTTCAGGATCAAAGAGTCTTTTCAGTGGACTCATGGACCAATCTAGATGGACTATATTTTTCTTAAAATCCTCTCTTCACCTTACAATTTTCCTCACTGTGACATAAAAACTTTAGAAACACACAATGCTTAGTCAATTTAGAAAAAATTCAAAAGTGCAAGTGTGGTAATGCTTTATACACTGTATATGTTTATAATCTAACTTAAGCATGTTAGCATGCTTTGGCTGAGAAGTGTGACCTTAGTTTTGCTGGAATTAAGTCTTAAAAAAGTATTGGAGAAAACGATATAATGAATATTTCACAAAACCAAAAATGCCAACTTTGTGGAGCTACAGATAAAAGTCAGACGATCACCAGAGTCACCAGGATTCATGCTCTGAGCACCATGGATACCTGGATTAAATTTCACGGTAATACATCTACAAGTTGTTGATTTACCGTATTTTAGTCTGGACGGAAGAGACTGGATTTCGTAGACTTCTTTAGAGTCACAACGCCAGCACAGTTGACATGCAAGTCTAACGTCTTAAAAGCACCTAGAATCTTCCTCCTGCCCTGGACACTGTTGATAGTCTGACTCCATCTAATCTTCTGTAATCAGTTCTAACCTTTTTCTCTGTTTCTCATCCTCAGCCTTCAAAACCAGTGAACTTCATGACACCAGAAAGGGCAGTTCAGGCAGTTCAGACAGCTGCCTGTATTTACTTAAAAACCAATCAAAAAAAGCATTTTGGGGTTCTTAGATCCCTTAGACCTTTTGGCAGGGTTCTATGCTTACATTTATTTTGTAGTTTTAAAAATTCAGGGGCACAGCATTGTTTTTGAGGAACAGAAATAGTATCAATGCATTTTTTCAACATCACATACAGTGCACAGAGTGCCGGGGCAAACTGATTTAGAGATTACAAAAGAATTTCGAAATACTGGATTTACATCTGCACCAACAAAGTACAGGAATGCATTGTACTTCTTTAATGCATCACATTTTTAAACAGCAGATAAGCTGCTAACTCTTGTGAGGAGCTGCAAATATGATAAAGTAGACAGCATTCCACAAATCTGAATCTGGTTTTGAATCACACTTACTGAATGTGATGTAAGTTTTACTCTGCTCTCTCTAAATTTCAATCCATTCTTAACATATTCATTAAGGTTTAGTGAGCAGCTAAACTTGATTATATTTAGCTTGGCATTGCTTATTTATAAGGGTTTTTTTTGGATTTACATATTAAGTACCTGTGTCATCACAGATCAAATACAAAGCGTTTAACACAAAATGCATTTAAATTCCTCATCATTTATTATCCTTGAGCATTTGTGATGCAGGCGGTTGATGTACTGCTGTCCTACATTATTTATCTCTTTGCATAACCATGGTGGTGGAAAATCCAAACTGTAACATCAGCCCTATCAGCAGGCGAACAAGCTGCTCTGAGCTCTCTGACCTCGCTGATATGACTCTACACTGGACTCCTTACTCTGCTAACTCCCCAGCAGTTGTCGAACAGACTCCACTCATTTGTTTCAATCTTAACAAGAACAGACTCATAGACAGTCGCAGGAAAAGTCAAATTCTCTCATCCCCGACTGTTCTACTTTGATCACTTTCATTTTTAGCATTGATATATTGGACTTAAATGTTTACTGAAACTTAATATGAGTCTCTCCCTGCCTCTAGGTCACATTCATGAGTCTGGTATTTGTCTGACAATGTAGGACAGTGAGTTTCTGTTTATCTAAAAAACAAAGCTACCTTTTTTCTGACACACCCTGTTATGTCTAAAAGGTCTTCTTAAAAACAGGAATGTTTGTTGTCTTTATATGAGACTGGGCAACAAGACTTAATAGTGGTTTCAAGTCAGTGCAGGCTTTACCATTCCTTTAGCCAGACTAACCCACTGACCCCCCCACAGCATTAAGGGGCAGTGGATAAAAATGTCACGTGAAATTTTCATTTCTTACTAAGTTAGCCCCCTTGTATTTCTTATTTAGAACTTAACTGAACAAGAGCATATATATGACTGACTAGAAAATATATAATATGAATATATATATGACTGACTGTGCTTAAAGATGCTATTTTTTGAAAGATGTTGCAAATATCTCAACATGAAACTGTGGCTCTTAGAGCTATTGAATGCCTGGGACTTTGATGCCTTTGGTCTCATTCCCTGTTGGTTAACAAATCATGTCCTTATCGTGTAGGTCAAGGCCAGGCCACTGTATTCTAATACAACATGAAGGTGGACAATGGAGTAACACTATGTTATTTGTTGATTTAGATGTATTAGGTTGTGCCTTGTAGTCTGTAATAACACATTCCCTAAAAGCTGGATTAACACTGCAGGGGGCTCTAAAAATAAGCTGTGGCCCCCTGTTCCTCCCACTCTTTGTGCACTCTTTGTGTATGTATCCTGTTGTGTTTAAGGACCAGCTAGGTCAGCTTGAAACCTCCCCTGATGTGTGGGAGTGTTTGTTTAAGTTAACACAAATATGCACTGTGTAAGCATAATATCAAACCAAAAAAAATAAAAAGACATTAAAACTGCATTTATTAAAAAAAGCCATAGAAAAGAGGACATAGTAGGTAATGATTCAGGTAAAAGCCTGATGCCCTTATCACTTCAGTTTGGGCTTTCAAAGGTGGTGTTCACATTAAAAAAGTTACACTTTATGAAGGCACTGGCCTTCCGGGACAAGCAGAGGTGTAATTATCGTTTACACAACCTATTAAAACACTAAATAGAAGACAAGATGAATAAGGATGTGGATGGTTTGCCACCTCAGCTAAACATTTCCCAGAAGGAAATACCTCAGTAAACTGCATCAGGATAACAATTCAATTTAAAGCTGCAATTTAATTTTTTTGTGTGATCAAATTACCTGCTGATTAGTCTCTTGATTAACCATTTAGTCAAAAAATTAAAGAAATTAGTGGCAAATGTCATCAACAGTTTCTCAAATCCAAAGTTGACACATTAATTCTTTCACTCAGGGGTCCACACTAACCACAAAAATATTTAGCTACATATCAGGGCAGACCAATGAAAACTCCAATCGTTTAAAACTAACTAATTGCCAGTGAATTGCAGATGAACCTGACGCCCTTGGGGCCCCTTCATGGTCTGGGCCACTGAGGCAGTTGACTTTTTTGCTCCACTGGTAGCCCCAGCATGTCTATTCATGCATTTGAGCTTTGCATGTCCACATACAGTGTATGGCCTACGTTTGCATTGCAATACTTTTGTTTTCATCCTTATTTGACACTTTGAGATGAGTATTTAAAATGTGCAAACCTGCCACCGTCCGTATGTCAGCATGAAGAGACAGAAGGGTATGGCTGTCCCCGTCATGGCGTGTGTGGACGGCATGCTGTACTCAGAGTTGTAGAAGACCTCCACCTTCACCACAGGAGGGGACGCCGGCCGGGACCAGCGGACCATGTCCTTGGTGGACTGCCCCACGAACAGGTTCCAAGCCCAGACAACGATGAGTCTCCGGCTGACCAGGGCGTCGATGTTCCAGAAGACAAAGGGGAAGAAGACGATGAAGAACATCTCGTTGCCTAACTCGGTGCCAAACGTAAACAGGTAGAACAGAAACTTGTTGTGGATCAGAAACTCTTGACCTACATCTCCGGTCAGGGAGTTTTTCCGGAGGGGTTTCGCTCTGGCGGAGCCGACAGTATCTGCTGCTGCTGATGTACCATCAGGCCTGACGGGGCTGTCACCCTGGATCCCGTTAACCTGCGTTGCGGTCGCATCCCCGGTTGCTCCATTACCAACACTAGCGTCCGTGCTCTGTCCTCCTTGCTGGACCCGTTTCTTCAGTCCGGAAAAGTCCTGCTCCGACTGTGCACTGTCAGGCTTGGTCGGTTTAACCGGAGATGTCCCTTTGACGCCGCAGAATTTTTGAAATCTCGCTACATGGCAGGGGTCTTGGAGATAATTGCACATTTGTACAAAAGTCTTTACAAAATCGTTCGCCATGCCTTCTAATAACTGCTAGTTTGAGATAAAAAAACAAAACAAAACACTATTTCGACGTATAACTGGAGGTCATGTTCATATGCTAAGCTGGAGGAGGAGTGGAGCTCAATGGTCGTTGCATTCCTCTTAACGAAATAAAGAGTGGTTTAGCTAACGGCATGAAACAGTTACACCTACTACCACCTGGCAAAAGCGTTCAAAACACAGACCTTGTACACCGGGCCAGAGGTTTTGGACGACAGCATCCAAAGTCCGTCACTGTTGCACAACCATTACTTCACGACATATCATAATAAATACAGCCACTAAATAACTGCGTCAGGCAGTTATTACATTCTTCTTCTCCTTCTCCTTCTCCTCCTTCCGCCTAGCAGCCTGACTTCTTCGTTTGACCTAATGTTAGTCAGTCGACGTCCAAAATGCTCAACTACTACCCCCGCTGAAATTTTTACCAAATTACACATGTTAAAAACTGAACGATAAGCGATAAGTGGAGAATTTACGTAGTTTCATTCAATAAAAATAAACATTTAAAGTAAAATTCTTCTATACAGGATAACTAAATACATCATATTTAAAATGAAAACTGCTATTTATCAGATTGCTCCATTCAGAGTGTAAGTAAGGTCTCTTATTTTAGTGAATTGTAATTAATATGCAAGCATAATTTGATGTTGATGGCCAAGAATATTTAACTGACTAAACTGATTATAGGCCTAAGTGACTCCTAACTAACTCCCAGCTGTGCTGTGGCATGTAATAGAGTAAAAAGTACAATATTTAGACCATTTAGTAGCTAAAATGCAAGTAAATCAAATTTATTAGGCCTTTCAATTTCTCAAAATTTAGGCACTCAAATGAATATTCTTAGTTAAATTCGATTTTACATGTAATTCTCACTTTCCTTTGAATGCTTCCATATATTGAAGCTTTTAACACACAACATGACCTATTTCCCAACAAAATTGCACACATTTTCTGGGTAAATTAAAAACACTTTTTTTTCAAAGTAACTGGCAACATGATGCGTTATTATTTGTAATTCATATTTAAAAGTACAAGGAGTTGTAGACAACCGTAGCATAATTTATTGAAGCTAGTAAATAAATCATTGGCTGTATTAAAAGCAAAAACATGTCTGTGGGTCTGGTAAGCGAGAGACAATAATACCAGAAAAACACCGGAAAATTGTCGGTTTCCTTCAAAATAAATTTACAACTTTTTTCATTTTTCTTTTCCTTTTTTAAAAACTTTTTAATATTGTTTGGACCGATTTTATCCATATGCAATGTGGTTATTGTGCCATGAAATGGAAAGTCTGGAGAGAAAAATTACCTTTCTTTCTCCGATTATACACAATAGGCTACTGAGTTGCCGCAGTGGAAAGTAACTGAGTATATGTGACCAAGTACTGTATTTATGTACAAATTTAAGAAACTTGTATCACTACATGTCAGTAAGAAATCTTATACATTTCACTCCACTACAAGTCTACAATTTGCAAGTCAGTTAAGCTGAGTTTGTTGCCATTTAATTAATAGGTTTATTGAGTATCCATTTGTGGGTTGAGGAATTTCTCCTACCTCTCTGGCTAAATAAAGTTTTTAAAATCCACTTGCATTAGCTGGAAAATGAATCTGAACAAGGCAGCCCTTTTCTTTTTTCTTGAAAGGTTAATTTGTTAAGGTTAGATGGTTCTAAAAGAACAAACACAGATGAGCTTATAAAAGAATTATGCATTGCTGTATATTACAATGATGCATTATACTCTTTCATGCAGCACTAATATTCAACAAAAATATCAGACAGGCTCTATAATAATTAAAATATTGGCAGGTTCGTTTTACTGCTGAATGAATACTTTTACTTTTTGCTTTAACTAAGGGTAGGAGTGCTTTTTCCTTCGCTGTCAATTACTAGGCTATTCATAGGCAACAGAATAAATGCAACATTTATTTTTTAAAGCTTTATTCCGGAAGTACCTTATAATTCTAGGGAACGTGACTCTCGTGGCTCGCCCTGCTATCGGACAGACAGCTGAGGGAGGTAGTTAACATCAGCACGACCACCGAGCGGCTCAGAGTTTCTGTCCTGAACCCTCATCATGCATGGGGGCAAAAGAGGACTGGTGGCTCCGCAGAACACTTTTCTGGAAAATATTGTTCGGCGTTCCAGCGGTGAGTTTTATACTAAAAAGAAAATAGGAGTTAATTAATTTTGATTTGGTATTTCAGTCAATGCACAGTATCCCACAATGCTTCATTAGATGCTAAAATAAACCTGTAATTTTATTTACAAATAATGTAATTGAAAGCAGCATTAAATAACACTTTTTTGTAAATTTCACTTTCTTGTATCTTCCCAAAAATTCAACATAGTCTGTGTGTACTGATGAATTATGCAATAAGCCTCTTGTCTAATTTAAGGAGGATGAGTGAGACGAGTCAGCAATACATATCTTCAAAATCAGTGGCATATTTCTTCCATGTCTTAAGACATGACTATAGAAAATAGAGCAGTGTTTTTGGAGGGGAACCTTTTTATTTGGATGATTGTTTTTACCATCTTCTAAATCCACGTGAACACTTGTAAATGCACGACACAATAAATGGATAAATAAATAAATGAACAACAAAAATAATTAGGAAAATGTTGCAGAGATTTTTGTCAGCATCAGACAACACTTACTTAAATTACTTGAAGCCCTTAAGTGCTCATGATGTGCTGCATGGTGCTTTTCAGTGTTGCTGAATGAATTTGTCTTTTTGAAATTTCAGCAATTATATGAACAGTAAAACAGTGAGACAGTAAATAATAGAACAATCGTACAAAGACTGAGTTTGCAGCCATCTCTAAGAGGCAACTTATCTTTTTTCTAGGAGATGAACAATAATAGTTTTGTGTTTATGGAACTGAATTGCACTTAATAAGGTGTTTTGTCTATTATAGTACAGAGTGCCATTGAATATTGTGTTGTTTTGCAGTACTGTTTGTTTGTATTTGTTATTTGTATTTCAGAAAGATACCATTTTCATTAAAAATTAATTTTTGTATTGACTGTCTGAATAGATGACTGTAGCTTGGCCATTAGATCAGTGTTCAGTATGTGTGAGACTGAGGGTTTCATTACAAGTACAAAGTAGAGTGCATAATGCCAGACAAGCTGCTGTGTAAAAACTGATGATGTGACATAAATTAAATGTCCGAAAAGTTATTGCTCACCTCTGTAATAATCCGAAAATTTAGTCTGTGACAATAATCTGCAATTCAGTCATTTTTTGTCTGAATCTCTCAGACATAAAAAAATAACCCTTCAAAATCTGCAGAGAGGGTTCACTCATAATGACATAAACCCACCCAGCACTTTGGCATTAGGTCTAAATTAAACATGCAGATGCTTTAAGTTCGAACGTTCGATGGTGAATGTGCAGTTCCTTCATATTTTTTCCTCAAGTCTGTTAAAAAGCTGCAGAACTTTGCAGCTCCTAATTAATATTTCATTAACATTAAAAGTGGAACATAAACATTTCATCAAAAACTATTTCTGCCCAGTGATGTTCCGATTTCCTGTGTTTACTGCTGCTTTAAAACATTAATGATCTCTGCTCCATTACATACAGTCATTAAAGAATGTTTGTTGTGGGAGAGTTTGCTATATACGATGCAAAGTACTCCAGATATGGATTTATTTTAATGCTTTATTTAATTTATGACACAACAGGATTTAAAGAGGACTGTAAATTAAAAAAGCAACATCAAAATAGGAGATATAATCAACTATTTTGTAACTGCAACTAACATGTTTGCAAGAATATTAGTCAATGACAGTGCAGCTAAAAATAAGTCCTGTTTTAAGGAGGTCACAGTTGCAATGACACACCTGCTTTCAATGACGAAATCCCTGAAGAGCTGATCAACAGGTGCTTTAGTCTGCAGGTGTGTGGTCAGTAGTGACTAGTTTTTCTGTGTTTTGCTGCAGAAACCAGTTTCCTGTTGGGAAATGCACAGATCGTTGAGTGGCCGGTCGTTTACAGCAACGATGGGTTCTGTAAGCTGTCTGGATACCACAGAGCTGAAGTCATGCACAGGAGCAGCACGTGCAAGTGAGATGCTTTCTGTGGTGTAATATCCTGAATGTGAAGATACAGTGGAGGTTTTATCCTTTAAGAAATATATGTCAGTGGACCTCATATTGACTAATGATGCAGGTGCTTTGAATCAGGACTCATCAAGGGCTCAAATTTAGGTGAATACAGCACCAGTTTTTCTGGTGAAAAAAAAAACTTGATCTTGGTTTTGTTATCTTGAACAAAAATGTGATTGCTAATTTTCATCAACTACGGTTTACAAATAGATTTGTAAAAATCAGCATTCAGTCCACTTAAATTATGTCTTTTATTAATACTCTGCCTTTTTTTCCCTATGATCAGCTCACAACAGAGCCCCCCTTTAGCTTTTCTGCATTCTTTCTTCCTTATTTTGCAGTTTCATGTATGGTGACCTGACTGATAAGAAGACAATAGACAAAATCAGGAAGACCTTTGATAACTATGAGTCTAATTTCTATGAGGTGCTGCTCTATACAAAGAATAGTGAGTATCATCATCGAATCCCATGTTTTCACTAATGATAATGCATGATTAAAATTGAATTCGATTTGACTAATTTTCTCAGGGGGCATTTTTCATTTGTTTTCTCTCTCAACTCTAATGTTAATGGTCTCTTACAGGAACACCGATATGGCTTTACATGCAGGTAGCACCAATCAGGAATGAGAATGACAAGGTGGTGCTCTTCCTCTGCACCTTCAGAGACATCACACTGTTCAAACAGCCGATTGAAGATGAAACAACAAGAGGTAAGACAGTTTATATTGTTGTATGTGGACAAAATGGTTTCAGCCTGACTGAATTCAGTGTTTTTAGTGTAGTCCATGTCTTCATTTCGCTTCATTTCTTATTCCACACACTGAAGGGTTACAACACAAATTGCTCACATCAAGTGCGTGTCTCATTTAAAGTCCAGCCGTTGTTTATCAAAGCTCGGTTTTACCCAACGAGACCATGCAAGATGCAGCGCAGCCGAAAGTCTCGTGCACACATGAGTGGCTGTGACTTAACAGACGTTTGTCTCCTCGTATGTAACATACAACTGTCCAGGTGTTGTGTGTGCGGGTCAGTGAACACTAGTCTCTGTGGGTCCAAGCAGTGCCATGTCCCAGGGGATTAAGTCTGCCACTAAGACTTTTACATGAATCAAGCAGAAACAAAAGACACTCGGGCCACATGGAGATGATTAATGTATGAAAACACTGATTATAAACGGAATGAAGAGACAAATATCAGTGCATTTTAATGCAGGCTGGCAAGATCATGTTAAGATAAAATATGTGCTCCTACACACACTTTCATGATCTTGAGTTGCTGAAACATACTGTAATGTAGATTGTAGAGTAAAAAAACTGTAGTGTTTACTCTACATAGAATATATTCAGGTGGTTTACAGTATTATGACATTTACAGTATTACGCAGTGGTAATAATTTATCAACTGTTAACTTCTGCATAGAAATGCAATAGCGGTTACCCATTAAAGGTGGGGTTTGTATGATAATTTGCTATTTTTCCCTGCGTAAAATTTTCTGTATTTTCGTCTCCAAGCAGGATGGACCAAGTTTGCCAGACTGACACGGGCACTGACCAACAATCGCAACATGGTGCAGCAGTTGGCACCACTGAGCAAGGCGGAGGTCAGCCACAAGCCGTCCAGACTGGCTGAGGTGAGCAACACCCAGGTCTAAGAGAAGAGTTTGTTTTTCAATACTTTGTATCTACTTAAATGTACTTCACATTTAATCAGGACAGGATATCAAAATCTTCGAAAGTTGTTTTTATAATCAAGAACTTAAAGAACATCCAAAATTCAAAGGAAAAATCTTCCCTTAAATTGTAGAGCACGGTTACAAGAGACATCCATTAAAACGGTGAACTTTGCTTTTCTGGGTCGTGCTTCTGCACTCACATGTTGATAAATGTTTCCCCTGACTGATAGGCTCTCCAGCTGGGATCAGAAATACTCCCTCAATACAAACAAGAGGCCCCTAAGACCCCTCCTCACATCATCCTCCACTACTGCACTTTTAAGACCACCTGGGACTGGGTCATCCTCATCCTCACCTTCTACACCGCCATCATGGTGCCATACAACGTCTCCTTCAAGACAAAGCAGAACAACCTGGCCTGGCTGGTGCTGGACAGCGTCGTGGACGTCATCTTCCTGATCGACATCGTGCTCAACTTCCACACCACCTTCGTGGGTCCTGCTGGGGAGGTCATTTCAGACGCGAAGCTGATCCGCATGAACTACCTGAAGACGTGGTTCGTCATCGACCTGCTGTCCTGTCTGCCCTACGACATCATCAACGCCTTTGAAAACGTGGATGAGGTGAGTGAAGTTCGAACCTGTTTCCTCAGATGGAGGATGAATTTTTGACACTTTTTCTATTTTTGGAATTTATTTATAAAAACCGCTTAAGCATTGGTGCATTACTCTTCATTTAATATTAAAACATCTCTGCTCGCATGTTTCTGTCAAGGATGTCATCACATCTGCTTCCTCAGCCAGTCATCTCCGCGAGTCTTCACATTTCCACAGGAATTCAACACGGGCAGAAGACTCTGTACTGCCAGTGAGAAAATCCATGTTTTTCCTTTAAAGCTGCTCTAATCTGTATTTTTTCTTCTTAACAATGATCAAATGACTAAAAGTGGTGCTAAAAAATTCGCTTATATCAATTAACACACAGAATTACTGTCAGTTCTGTAGTTCCCTTCAGCTTTATGCAGAGATTTTTCGTCTTTTAACTCATTGCCTTGGTTTATGACCTATAACTTAACTGTTTCCACTCACTGTTTAAGCAGCAAGCCAGGCGGTTCGGGTCATTGGCCATGACAAACTGTGGTTCATAAGCATTGGTATTGGCTGAAAAAAAAATCCTTACAGTGCATTCCTAACTCATTGCTTATTTTACCTGCTGAAAAGTCCAGAAGTTGAAGATATTAAGTTTAATTAAAAAAAAACAAAAAACAGCCGTTTACACATTTCAAATGCTGGAAAAAGTAATTTTTTTGGCATTTTGGCACTTAAATGTTTAACGGATGATTAAAGTATTTGCTATTTATGATTAGACTAAATGTTTCATCTGAACAGTGTGACTCACATCTTCCATCTGTCCCTCTTTGCAGGGTCTCAGCAGCCTGTTCAGCTCCCTCAAGGTGATCCGCCTGCTCCGGCTGGGCCGAGTGGCCCGGAAGTTGGACCACTACCTGGAGTACGGAGCGGCCGTCCTGGTTCTGCTGGTGTGTGTCTTCGGCCTGGTGGCTCACTGGCTGGCCTGCATCTGGTACAGCATCGGGGACCATGAGGTCATCGATGAGACCACCAACACCATTAAGACAGACAGCTGGCTGTACCAGCTGGCCCTGAGCATCGGGACTCCTTACCGCTACAACGCCAGCGGAACAGGACAGTGGGAGGGGGGGCCCAACAAGGACACGCTGTACATCTCCTCTCTGTACTTCACCATGACGAGTCTCACCACCATCGGGTTTGGCAACATCGCTCCAGCCACGGATGGCGAGAAGATTTTCTCTGTGGCTATGATGATGGTGGGCTGTAAGTACTCGATTACTCTCCAACATTAAAATACTGTGTTTACAATTTATTTCAAATGTCTGAATGAACATTTCTTACACAGCTCATGTGTTTTCTTATCATTTTAAAATTTGTATCTTTTTAATAATATTAAGAAAACAACAACCCTTGGTGGTCTGATATCACATAACAGTTTCATTCCATCATCACTGTTCCTGGTTTGACTGGTGGTTAATGGAGCAGTAAACAGGGTTTACAAAGACACAGCCATCTAATACAGATACACACAAGCTCTCCGCTCAGAGACAAACTGCTTTTAATTAAAACAAATTCTCCCCTGTGTTTGTCCAAACCTCTGACAAATAGCACAACCCATAAATTATTTAATAATTTGCCAGTGGACAGTTTGTCAAGTGAAATCTTAGTGAAGCCTTTCAAAAACAGCTTAAATCAGAGTGACCATTGTTTTTCCTCTTCAGTGGACATTAAGTTCAACCTTGACAGTCCAAGTAGATCCAAGCAGAGGACAAAGGAACAGTGGCTCCACTGTTAATTCAGTGGTCCACATTATAAAGGCAGTATTACTGAAACACTTATAAAAATAAAAACAGAAAAGACCATATCAGAGCTCTGATTGCACACCTCCTCTGCTCATTAGAAAATATATTATTTTCACCTCACTGATATGCTAATTTATGCTGACATATGCCTCTTTGTACTCAAATTTGTACTTAGGTACAGTACTTGGATAAATTAACGTAGTTACTTAGAGCTTAGTTACACAGTTCAGGTGCTGGTATTTGAGCTGCTAGCGGCATTAAGTTAACGCTCCAGTCAGCTGAGTGTTTTACATTTAATACTGTAGCTTCTGTAATGTAACAAATATCAACTTTTTTAGGAAATAAATGCAACAATTTCATGCTTCTGTTTTTTTGTATTGTATTTTAGCTAGGCCACACAGGCTAATATACAGCCGTGGTTAGCCCAGCTAGCCAGCTACCACAAAATGTTGAATGAAACTTTCAATGCTGCCCATAGAGAACAGCTATCTGCCGCTTGTGTAGTAATAAAACCACCATTTTGTGCACATTAATGATTGACATGGATCTGTAGAGCAACCGCTGTATAGCCAAAGCCTCTTCTTAATCTCACCATCAGTCTACAGCCAACAACACAGTGGCCTTTGATGCTGTTTTCATTTCATTCATGCATTCATAATATGCTGGTGCAATCTTGCAGGAGCTGAAACAATCTGGATGCTTTTACTTGCATGCTGGACAAGCTAATGCGCTCTGCTCTCTGACAGCTGCCAGAGAACAAACATATGGTGGAGATGTTGAACAGGTTCAGGAGCAGATGCGAAATAAAATTCAGGCTCAGTATGATGAACACATGGCTGGACGAGTGTGTGGTGACTAAATACACATAGCTCCTATCAATGGGAGGGGTTGCCATGTGTGCTCACACAGTTTTTGTTGTGGCAAGAAGCTTTCCTGTCAAAAACTCAATGATATGAGGAGTATTCGTGACCCATGCTGGTGTAAGGAGTATTTATGACGTGTATATTTTCATTTACTTCATTTATTCAGGGACTTTGCACATAAATTAACATCATTATGAAACAAATGTTTTAGATTTTTTTCTAATGGTTACTTTTCATCAGTTGTCCCATTAAAGTAAGTGAAATAAGCACTAAATCTTTGATTGATCAAATAAAAAAGTGAATTCCTGGACAGTGAAATAACAAACTGCCATTTTAAAATTTTAAAATTTTATTTAACATGAAAAAATCTTTTGCACTTCATAGAATTTGTAATTCACAGGCTCATGTAAGTCATATTTAGCTGTGGCCTGAACCACAGGGGAGAGTTTAGCGCTTGGCTGTGTCGATGATAAAAAGTGACATGTTCAGCGCCCGTCACAGCCTGCTCGACAAAGGTTAAACATGACTACTCTCCATCAGAAGAGCATTTCCTCTGTGGTGTTTCAACCGCACTGAATTCATTCAATCCCTGTAATGTGTTTAAACTGAAGGAAAAAATTGTTTTCCATTTCTCTAAAATGTTCCATCCAAGTAATAGGTAAACATAACTGTTCTTAGGATGATGTTAACTGATAAGGTGAGTCTCTAAAATGACAATATAGGACCTTTTACTTCCTGTATATTTTCATGGTTTAATTTCAGATACAGATTAAAAGTGACTGTAAATTCAATCAAAGATCAAGCTTGTTATTTAGATTCTTGAGTCACATGGACTCTCAAGTGATGCAGTGTTAGAGATCAGAGCATGTTGTGTAACACTACTGGCTCACTTACATTCTACAAAGCATTAAAAGTCTCACAATGTCATCTTTCTTGATTTACAGTTAAAATATACCTGTGGTTTCGGGAGTAGGGGACATTTAGTTCACCTAATTTCACCTACTTCTAACGTTTCATTCACTAATATTAAGTCTATTAACCTTAAAACATGATTTTATTCTGTTAATTCATGTTAAAAAAAAAAGTCAAACCAATCTCATTTAAACTACTTTGAACTTAATTATATAAATATAAATCAATTTTTTTTTTTTGCAGGTGTAGTTGTATTTCTGTTACCCAGTGCAGTTACAGTAATAGCTTCACCTTTAGTGTCCCTGCTTCCACTGTCAGCATTTTCTTACAGTTCCCCCTGTCACGTCACGACTCGCCTTTGCGCTTTAACCTTTGGCCCACTCCTCTGAAACAGCATGTAAAGTGATGCAAAGAAAAAAAAAACAGTGAGGGAAACCCAAAGTGACAGGCACGCTTCAAGGTTTGCACTTCCAAAAGTAAACACTCAGTACTCTGGTGGTGTTTGGATCACGCAGATCACTCAGTCACACTGAAGCGCCGCGTCCAATTACGGCCGATAAATCTCCTGCTACAAATACAGTAATTATGTGAGAGGAAGAGGAGGAAGGGGGGAGCTTGCCTGCAGGCTCGTGTGTGGTTAAAGGACAATGAGCCATCACGTTATGTATCTGAACCTCTGTGATCCTGCTGTGGCGACTGGAGACGACTCTTTCCTCTTGAGTGGGTAAAACCTCACGATAAGAGATACTGACTGACTCTTTGAGGTCACCACAGCGCTGCAGCACAGCACCCTGACTGAGGAAATGTGCATTATGAGGAACATTAGAAAGGCTCGAACCACCACTTATTATTATGTATGTGTGTGTTTTAACTGTATAATAGTGTCAGTACTATGCTGGGATTTGTGCACTACATGTACATGGAGGTGTATTTTTTTGCACTGAAATGTGTAGCAGATGAACATCATTAGTAGTTAGTTAGTTATTAAGTTATATATTGTTTATTTTAGACTGGTGTTATTTATCAAGCAATGAATCTCACGATTCTGCATACTTAGCACCACTTTTCAAGAGTTTAAATAGTTTTTCATCTGACTACAACAAAATTTTTACCAAATTTGACTAAACTTTCTTTAATTAAGATATTTGTGTGAGATTTTAAGGGAAAAAATTAAAAGACAATGGGCTGCAATGTTTAGTATTAGGATATTTTTGATAGATGATATGCATATAATTTGTCATTAAAGAAACATTGAAAATCTAAGTAGATAATATTTTTTCTAACTGTATTAGAGTAACAATCCTTCAAAGAGCTGAAGACAATACAGACCTACATGTAAACAAAATTCTGAATGATCCAAAACAATTCTGAATGAAACATATTCCCTCTTCTTATGTTCTTGAATAAATTACTCAAAAATTTTGCTCTCCACCTTTTGGTTTCAGCACTGCTGTATGCAACCATCTTTGGAAATGTCACCACCATCTTCCAGCAGATGTACACCAACACAAACCGCTACCATGAGATGCTCAACAACGTGCGAGACTTCCTGAAGCTTTATCAGGTTCCCAAAGGTCTGAGCGAGCGGGTCATGGACTTCATCGTGTCCACCTGGGCCATGTCTAAGGGCATAGACACAGACAAGGTATTCCTATGTAGCAAATGAACAGCTAATACTGATAATGTACCCAATATGAATTTAACTTAAATTTTTATTACATAAAAAAAAGTGTATTAATAAAGGTTAGGGAGAATTTTATTGGCTACCTGCCTGTTTAAGTCCGAAGTCAAACTGATGCTCAGCTCTGCGGCTGACTGAAGTTAGAATACTGTCATAAAAAAACGCGTGGGTTGACGAGTGAACGTGGCAGTGTAAATACTGAGCCTCAAAGGTCACACCAGATAAATGACTGCACTCACTGACACTCAGAGACTCACTGAAACCCTACTGGATGGCGTTTGTCTTTATATTCCAGCTGCTCTGAAGAGTCTTGTCACATTTTTTCAAAATCACAAAATCACCAACATGACACTTCACCTCTTCAGTGCCTAGAATTAGATTTTTATTCCACATCATACCCATGCATGAGGGCATATTTTTACCCTTTCAAACCCGTTTTTCCCCCTTCAAAGCCAGAAATGACTTGATTAATGGCTGGGATTTCTGGCTTTTGTCTAAACATATTAAAATTCTACTCATGGTTGGAGTTTCACTGCCTTGGACCTCAGATGGTATCGACATGATTAAGTGCTCTGACATCTCTCCGTCTCTCTCAGGTTCTCTCGATCTGTCCCAAAGACATGCGGGCGGACATCTGCGTCCACCTCAACAGGCAGGTGTTCAACGACCACCCTGCGTTTCGTCTGGCCAGCGACGGCTGTCTGCGCTCTCTGGCCGTGGAGTTTCAGACCACGCACTGCGCGCCAGGAGACCTCATCTTCCACATCGGAGAGAGCGTCGACACCCTCTGCTTTGTGGTCTCAGGTTCGCTAGAGGTCATTCAGGATGATGAGGTCATCGCGATATTAGGTAATCTGGCATGATATTCTGAAGAAGATCAGGCGATGTTTTATCTGAGTTGGCATGCAGATAACACAAGGGCAAAGGGTGTCAAGGGGCAAGTTCTGTTCACTATTATGTCACTGTGTTCCTCTTAACTTTTGTGTGTCATGTGAGATGTTAAAGCCAAAGAATTCAACATTTTCTGCCTGATTCAAACAAGTGTGAGAGACCAGAGCATGCTGTGTGACTCTATTGGCTCACTAACAATCTACAAAGACTTAAAAAGTCCTAAAATGTCATATTTCTAACTTTTACATCATGATGTAATCATGATTACATCATGATCAAAAGTGATTTGATATTGTGAAATAATTAAAAGTCAAACCAACCTCATTTGAATTTCTCTGAAGTGATGATGTCTGTCTCCGTCCAGGTAAAGGTGACGTGTTTGGAGACGTGTTCTGGAAAGAAACCACGCAGGCTCGGGCCTGTGCAAACGTCCGAGCTCTGACTTACTGTGACCTGCACGTCATCAGGAGAGACGCCCTGATGAGGGTGCTGGAGTTTTACACAGCGTTCGCCAACACGTTCTCCCGCAACCTCATCCTCACCTGCAATCTACGAAAACGGGTAAAAAGGATCGAATGATCTTTAAAAATGTGTTTTATGTAATATGTAAGCAAGTTTCTTTAAAATGCTCACGGCTCTGTTTGAGTAAGGCTAAAAATGTGACCAAATTTGTTTTAAATCATTTGACACATTCTTAACTGATGGGTCACAATGTAAAGTATTTATAATAAACTGGCCACATTTGGTCAAGTTGTTAAGATGCTTAGTTTTCACTCAGGAGCTGAGCTACCAGTATGAAAACAGTTTCATGTTTTTTAGTCCACATTCTTTATGCTGTTTATGCCATAGACAATGTTTGGGTCACCTGACTCTCCTGTATTAATCTGTTTTTTCCTCACCTGTTCCAGCAGCCAGCATCTAGTGCAAAACAACATTTGATTTATCAGAGCTTTGAGTTCTCAAGAATTTGCCAAAATCTAGAAATATCAAAATATAAAAATTTGGTTTTTTTACTGTGAACTCAGACACAACCTGGAATTTTTCTTGTAAAAATTTTTTTTTGTTGCAATATTATCCTAGATGCTTTTTCAGAGAGTGTCACTGTTTCGGTTTATTTTTACATTAGCCATGTTGATGTGTCCAAAAAATTTTAGAGCATAAGTATAAAAATTTCAAAAATCAATACAAAGGACAATAAATTAATGTGACTTTTGTCCAAAAAAATAAATCATGAACAACATATGAAAATAGTTGCAAAAATTGTGAAAACAAGCCTTATAAGCTATCTAAAAACAAGGAGCACACTGTTTGCAATGCTAACATTCAGATTTCAGATGCTTCTCCGGCCACAAGACAATCACACCAATATGATAAGAAACAAATGAGAATGAATAAGAAATGGTTCAAATTTAGATCTTTTTTATTAATATTTGATTAAGCCTATACATATTAAACCCTTTCGGCATTGAGATGTATTGCTTTCTAATGTTGATAGCAAGTTGCATATAGTTCTGTATTAAGGGATCAACATCACATTAATTCTTAATGAATATTCCCTCTAGAGACATGTGGTTTGCTGTGCTCTATGTTCGGGACCGTATGAAACACTTCTGAGGTACAGTAGATTAGAACCACAAAGACCTTATTTTTTATAAATTGAAATATGCATTTTTTAACAGATTCACATTTTTTATATTATCTCAAGTGACCCACACTGACCCGTCAGGAACAGGACTGTTCAATTCCCTGCAGTTAACAACTCGACGCAATCACATGACAGCAGTGTGTGACTGAGCTCCCTGAGTTTATCATGATCTTATAATGTTCTATAAACTTTAAATCTTTGAAAGAGGTTTCTAGCTTTCCCTGCCCTATTTTAAAATGTCTTATGTAATCAGATATACTGAAGTCAAACAACCTCAGTGAAGCAGCTCGAAATCTAAACAATTTCAAGGCAAATTGTGGCTACATGTTAAAAGATTTATGGCTTGTACTTACAATGTATTCAATGAAAATAAAGGCATCTATTATTCATTTGAGCAGCTTTAGCAACTGTTCTTGCCTGTATAGGTTTGAGACTTACATGCTTCCTCCTTTATTGTTATATATTCAGTTAACTAGCATGTGTATTAATGTGCATCTTGACTGCACACAAACTTTAGGTTTGAATAAACACAATCTGAGCCTGAGAGATTCCTCTGATCCATTTAATTTATTTTCACCATTTACCATAAATTTGCCTGTGTGAATGAACTTTCTCGCTCATGAGCAAAATTCAGTCAGGATTAGATCAAGAAACCCCCAGCATTAGAGCAGCTTCTTGCACTGTGGCTGGGAAAATAATAATAAAATCTGGTTGGTTTCAGATGAACCCTCAGATGCAAACATTCAGCATGGGGAATTTAATTATTTGTAAAACTTCCAAGAAGTGATTCATAGGTGAAAAGTTATTTGGAAATTCTAACAATCACCAGAAGTTTCTCTGAAAAGTTTAAGTAAGAAAGAAAGTGAGATACTGAGAAGTTTTATCAACTTCTCCTTCCTTTGTTTTCTGAGGGAATCAGAAACTCTCCATCACTCCATTACTGCTCCACTAACAGTTTCCCTCGTGCATTTCTACTTTCAAGTCTTTAATATTTCAACGAGCACAGCAGGTCTGGATGGTTATCTTTGATTTAAAGCTGCATTATGTATGTACGTTCTGCAGAGATCCACTATTGTAATTTGAATGCAGCCTCAAGTGTGTATATCTCATATTACTATCCTCTTCCCATCTCCTTCTTCTCCCATGCAGGTCATCTTCAGAAAGATTGCTGATGTGAAGAGGGAGCAGGAGCGCCAGAGGAACGAGGTGACCCTCTCCATTCCTGACGACCACCCAGTCCGCAAGCTGTTCCAGAGGTTCAGACAGCAGAGAGACGCTCAAACACCAGGAGAGTCTCACCCTTGCTTTGATCATAACTGTGTGCAGGTGCACCCCCATCACTGCGACACAAACTCCTACACGCAGTGTCAGTCTGGATCTCCTCAGCAGCAGGAGTACAACTCCACGGTGCAGAATAGTGCACCCTGCACAGGAGGAGGGAGTGCAGGCATGGCTGCACCTCCTCAAGCATTTGTCCACGCTGAGGAGTCAGAGCGAAGCTGCACACAAGAGACTGGGGAGTCTATTTCAAGGCCCTCTGCAGAGAGTCAACTTTGCCAGAAGGTCAGCGGTCCAGTACGGAGCGGTGGTGCGGGTGGAGGTGGGGCTGTAGGTGGTGTAACCAGCAGCAAAGGTGCTAGAGGCTGGGCAAAGTTTAGAAACGCTGCTTCAGCTGTGCCACCGCCACCTCCGCCTGCTGTAGAGCTAGAAAACCAGCCCCAGAAAGAAGAGGAGTGGCCCAAGGGATCCGAGCCCTCCAAGGAAAAGTTAGCAGCTGCCAACAAGAACCCGGATTCAGAGGAGACAAGGAGTGCAGAGGGTGGAAACGGAGCCGCAGAAGCAGGTGAAGAAACAAGCGCTCTGCATAAAACTGACTCCTGTGACAGCGGTATCACAAAGAGCGATCTACGCATCGACCGAGCCGGAGATTCAAGAAGCTCCTTTGAAAGAAGCCCAATGGAAAAAAGTCCCATGGAGAGGAACCCATTTGAGCACAGTCTCGGGGTTGACTCTCTCAAACACTCTTTCACTCAGCCAGTGTCCGAACAAACGCTCCTTCAGGCGGCCCTGCAGGAGGCCAAGCTGGAGCTGAAGGGGGACATTCAGGTCCTGAGCGGCCGCCTGTCAGTCCTTGAGTCTCAGGTGAGCGAGATCCTCAGGCTGCTGTCGGTAAAAAGGAGACTCTCACTGCCACCAACCTCTACCCCGAAGCCCAGGGGGAAATGTCAAGACCCAGTCCCAGCCGCCAAACCTGTCACACCGGAGGTCGATGATGGGCCTTTTTGAACTGGCCAATTTTAAAACCCTGAAAAAAAGGAATTATAGAAGCACCAGTTTGCATGTCCTGATGGACTCTGGCCTGCCTAAGACATTTCTTTGCAACAAACACTTGACTGCATGCTATCCCTTTCACTCCTTTGCACTAAAAACACCCAGTGATTATGCCAAAAGTTTCTCACTTATGGGGCACTTTTAAAGTCCTGCGAGTACCACATTTGAGAATGCCAAGAATGAACAGGAACAATTATTTAGCAAACAGTAATGAAGAAAACACGTGTGCTGTTACAGTTAGGAAATCAGTTAGTATTTTCTGGCATCTTAAAACCAGCTTAGAGTTACATATCAAATGTATGATACTCCAATGAAGGCTTTTGCTAAAATATCTGAGCCTGATTGGATGATCACTAAACATATTGAGGTCAAGTCACAGTTTTCTCAAATATATTTTGAATTTATAGGTCCAGTGTGTAAGATTTAGGGGATTTATTTGTAGAATATGGCAGAAATGCAAAATAATATTTAAAAGCATGTTTTCATTTGTGTACGCTCACCTGAAAATGAGAACCACTGTTTTCATTGCCTTAGCATGAGCCTTTTATATCTACAGAGGGAGCTGGTCCTCTTTTAAGTAGTCCACCATGTTGCACTGCCATGTTTCTACAGTAGCTCAGAAGGGACAAACCAAGCACAGGCTCCAAAAAGGGGCCTTTTGTGTCTTTTGCAAGTTTTATGACTACCATAAGTTCTCCTTCACACTTGGAAGGGGAGATAAGAGTGAATGGATATTCAGTTGGGTGCAATCTGCATCTTCACCACTGGGTGTCACTAAATCCTACACACTGGATTTTTAAGTCTTCTTTTAAAACTGTTGTTTTCTTTTTTTTCCCGATCTGGACATGTTCAGCTTTTTAGCAAAACATCTAATAAAAGGATCAAGCAAGTAATTTTTACCTGCCATCCTTTTCCAAACTATAAAACTTGCTACTCTGTTAGAGAAAAACAGGAGCACCTCAACAGTCCCTGTATGTTAAATAAATGTCTCCTTTTATTTGGATGAGCAGGAGATTCTTACTTTTTCGTTTGTTTGTTGGACATCCTCAGTGGAGTAGCAGCAGTGACTAGCTGTAGAGTAATTAATTGTCAGGTGATAATATGTGCCTTACCATAAAAAAGCCTAATTTGGAGTTGTTTTGATGAGACATAATCAACTCTTTATGGTTTTTGAGCATATGTTTGTAAGAGAAATATTCACCTTGCAATGTGCATCCTTTAATGAACAGTTTAGTGAAATTTAGCTTCACTCCTATGCATGTAAAATAGGGATAGGAACTAAATAATGGTGGTTAAATTAGGACTTTTTATTAGTAATTATTATTCACTAATTTTCTCAAGAAATATTTTTTTTTCCTTTAACAAGATGTGAAAATTTCAACTTACTAAGCAACTTACT
>JAQMCX010000023.1:8668075-8716915 GCA_029814765.1 Acanthurus leucopareius | reverse complement strand
CGCAAAGCTGGCCTAGAGGTCATTTACATGATCGAGCCCATCGATGAGTACTGTGTCCAGCAGCTGAAGGAGTTTGAAGGCAAGAACTTGGTTTCAGTGACCAAGGAGGGCCTGGAGCTGCCTGAGGATGATGAAGAGAAGAAGAAGCAGGAGGAGAAGAAGGCCCAGTTCGAGAACCTGTGCAAGATCATGAAAGACATTTTGGAGAAGAAGGTGGAGAAGGTGAGAATAAGTTACAACATTAAAACAACCCATGAGGTGCTTTATAACTTCATATTGTATGTAATTGTTGTGCAAATAAAACTGAAAACAGTCTATCCTTTTGCTTACCTCCTCAGGTCACTGTCTCCAACCGCCTGGTTTCTTCCCCTTGCTGCATCGTCACCAGCACTTATGGCTGGACGGCAAACATGGAGAGGATCATGAAGGCCCAGGCTCTGAGGGACAACTCCACCATGGGCTACATGGCTGCTAAAAAACACCTTGAGATCAACCCTGACCACCCTATTGTGGAGACCCTAAGACAAAAGGCAGAGGCTGATAAGAATGACAAGTCTGTGAAGGATCTGGTCATCCTGCTCTTTGAGACTGCACTGCTCTCTTCAGGATTTACCTTGGATGACCCACAGACTCACTCCAACCGCATCTACAGAATGATCAAGCTGGGTCTTGGTGAGTATTTTGTGTATATTAACTCAATTTGAGGAGTGTTTTTTTTAAAGACATCTTTAACTTTGCTTCTTGTATATTTCTGAACTAAAATTTATTAAGTTTACTGTGCAACATGTCTGTCAGAAATAGTTTTAAACAAACCACTCTCTGGCTTTATTGACTCAATATTCCCCCTTTCTGTTTCAGGTATTGATGAGGATGATATGACGCCAGATGATGTCACCTCTGCTCCCACGGAGGACATGCCCCCTCTTGAAGGGGACGACGACGACACCTCCAGGATGGAGGAGGTCGACTAGTCCTGTTTCTATTGCTTGCTAGCGTTCAGAAGTAGTGTTATATAAAATTTATGATTTAATGTTGTAAATGAGCCTGGAGTGCCCCCTTCCAAAATCCTGTTTTGACCAACTTTCACTCCTTTTTTCCCTTTCATTGACCATATGCAGTTCAGATTCATTCCTTTTAGAACCTTATTTTTGAGTTTGTAACTTTTTTGTAACATGAGTTTTATTATTAATGTATTTGTTTTTGTATTTTTTGACATTCCAGTGTTCTTTGGGTGTTCTTTAACTGTAAATATATCAAGATTGATACTGTTGTTTGAAACAGGTGGGACCCATGAATAAAGATTTACCCTGTTAACAAGTCACATTTACGTCCTTATCGATTGTCTTTTATTTTTACAACAAATGAGTTACCTAACCATTGTTTCTTCATGACAGGACAAAAGAGAATGTGGGCAAAATTATATTCATGTTAAGTGAATATTGAATCACTGACTTCAATCTGTCATGGAGGAAGTGTAAGACCATCTTAAAAGTACAAGAAGTTGTAGCTATGAAATGCTTGGCAGGACATTTGTATAGTCTCAAGAGAATTTAAGATTTGCCTCCACAAAATACTGGAATAGAACACAATTGTAAAGCTGTATTCAAAGTCAAAGTATTTGATTAACTATTATTAAACCACTGAAATTTTTCTGGCTGTAGTCACAGTTAAGTTGGTCTTTCATTGTAGCTTTAGTGATGTGGATCTGGCAAAAAATTAGATAATCAAAACTCTTGATAGGGACGGATTGATTCTACCCAAGGGCACAGCCTTACAGTGACCCAGTAGATCATTCGATTAGGATGCACACTAGTCTGTGAAGGGGTGACGAAAGAATAATGACAATAGTGCTCACAAAAGCCATAAAATACCGTAAATTAATATTCATGAAACAAAATAGTTGTTATCTTGTCAAAAAGGTGAGCATCCAGCAGGAAGAGGCTTCTTCCCTGGGTCTTATGAGTCCATGTTTAGTGTAAAAGCCATCAATGGAGACATGAATGTTACACTGGCCACTGCATAAAGATAGGCCTGACACTCTGAGGTCCGTGGGCCTTTTTGAAGACCTGAGGATTATATTACCTTTGGCCTACAAAAAGGCTCTTTTCAAGCTGTGGATTGCCAAAGTAGGACAAGTGCATGTGTTACTAAAAGCACAACAACAAAGGCTTTGTTCAATTCAAGCGTCCCACTAAGGCTAAGCCATGACAGTGAGTCATCATGCATGACTGAAGAATTGAGACATAATTTTATTATTTGCACCTGTGCTTTTCCCTATTGTGTGACATGTCAAATTGTTTTAACTTACAAACGTTAAAGCTTAGGGGTGGGGTCATATTACCCATCAATTGATTTAAAAAAAAAAAAAAACATTGAGGAAATTGGGATTGATTAATTCGGGGTGGGGTGGGGGGGTAGATTCAGTTAGGAACACTAAAACTCCAGTAGATGGCAGTAATGCTACACTAAAGGTGCCAGCTTCAGCTGAAACAGACTAACACTCAGTTCTGCCAGAAAGATACATGTATTTAATAAAAGTCTCACAATGTCTACAATAAATAAGATCTTTTCAATTTTAGAAAATTAAGAAAAATGGCCTGTATACTTTCCTAATGCCCAAGCTTATGTATTCAAAGTGTTTGTTTTCTGCAGTCTAACAGTCCAAAATCCAAATATTTACATACTGACTTGCAGACTGAAGGAGCCAGGGAAGCTTATGATAAGTGGATGACCCCCTCTATTTTCTGAGTCACAGCCGACCAGAGAACGGACCACAAAAAAACATATCACTGAATCTTTTGGTGAAATAATCACTACTCATTTTTTTTAACGTTCAAAGTTGTTTATTGTTTATTCAACATGACAACTTTTTACATTTTGAGTTTTAAATTAAATGTGCACCACATAAAATTTAGATTGCTTCCAGTAAATTATTAAAAAAAATATTTATTTGTATAATGAGACTTAAAAATGATAAGCAGGGATGATAGTTCAGCCACGGATGCATTGAGGAGAACATGATGATCCCTACCTCCGTTATGTGTTGTAATAACCTGCCTGTCGCCAGCAGGGAGCTCCCACTCTCGCGATGCATCAGCCACAGCGCTCAGCATAGATCAATGTTCTTTATCTGAGGTGCTCAGCATGTCAGTCTGAACCGTTGGGGTCAGCTGACGGACAGCAGCCAATCATATGGCGAGGAAAAACTGCACCGCCTACAGTGTGGTGCCCTGACAGTAACCAAGGTTTTGATTGTGGAGTATCCGAGAGGGGAGCAAGGGCGGCTACGGTTGTAAAATGCCGAATAAAACGAAAAAAGACAAGGTGAGTTTGAGAATTGCCAAGAGCTCATGACAGTTTTAAACTAAATTTGCATGAAGTGCATTACAACGTATTTATTGAAAACCCGACCTCAAAAGAAGACATTTTTAAGTTAGCTATCAGCGCAGTGTCCCAGCAAATAAACGTTAGCCAACCAGCAATAACCACCAGCTAGCCGCTATCCTCGCAACATTTTAGCGCTTAGTACGTTCTGCTGCCTTATCTAAATCAGAGTTACACAGAAGTGAGTTTGGTAAGTATGCTTTGAATGCATATGCTACAACAGACAATGTGTGCTTGTGTTAGGTGAAGGAATTGAGCATATCTTTTTTAAGCTGAAAGCTGGGGTCGTGATAATGCTGTTGACTCTGAAGTAACGTTTGCTAGCAAGCAACAGACTCACCAGTAGAGTCAAACAGGAGTGTGAGACTGGGTGGGCAGGCGTGTTATATTTAGAAAAGATTGTTGCATGGCGACATTCATTGATAGACTGCTCACTGACTCATTTAATGAAGTCTGGCTGACTGAAGCCCCTTTACCTTTTTCTTTCAGGAGACCTCCAAGTCTGGCAAAGTTGGCAAGAGTGGGGGTCAAGAGAATTCAGAGCATGAGGTAGGCTAATCCAGAACACTTTACTTGGGACTTCCTAGTATAAAGTACCAAGTTAGGACTTTGTCTGACAGGGGTTCAAATGCCACTGATATTATATCTTTGCTGATTGATAGTGAATAACTTTGTCAGTGACTTAATGAATTAACGAGCTCAGCCTCTGCTTTATCAGTACTAATTGTTGTCCTTTGCAGTAATTAGGTGGAAGGTCTTTGAAAAAAATATTTGAATTGTTGTGTTGTTGTTTTCTTTGACATTCTTTTTTATTAAAAAAACATCACAAACAACATCAACAAACTAGAAAACAGTTCAGTAAAATGTACAAATTACTATCATAGTAGACCAAGGAAATTACATACAGCATTTAAATAAACATACATGAAAACACAATATTATTAGGCAGTGTCATGAATAAATCAATTCCTTATTCCAGTCAGCTAGCTTCATGCCAATCTGCACTGTAGTCCTAAATTGTGTAATTTTTTATTGTAATGGTCAACGTGGTGTTTATACAACTAAGGCATTTATTCAGGCTGATGTGCCTGGTCTGTCATTTAGAGCTGGGTCCTGCTTGCCCCAAACAAACAGGAAGGGAGATGGCTTACCTGTCCTAAAGTTTCTTCTATTTTTCCTTTCCTTGTGGAAAGTTTTTTATTATAAGTTTTTTATATTATTTCTTATCTCATTTGTGATATAAGGACAGAGGGCATTGTATGCCATTCAGATTGTAAACCACCTTGGGGCAAATTTATGATTTGTTATATTAGGTTATATAAATGAAATGTACTTGACTTGATTAGCAATACAGGTACTCACATAGAGGTCAGAAAATCTCCTGTTTAGTGGAAAGAGAAAAGCTTGACTTCACGATTTTTAAACATATTTAGGTGGCAACACAATTCTACTTGTGGCTAAGTTTTGTCACATCATAGAAAGTATGGTCTTACCATGTGAAAGATTTGATGTGGAGATCTCTGGTTGATGGATCGACTGGTTTCTATTGCAGAGTGTTTATTGAAAGGACCGGGTTAACTTTGGGCTGGGCTATAAGGACAGAATTAAATATCAGTATATTTTAAAGCAAGATACCTGAATATCAATTTTACAGCAATATTGTACAAACTATTACTTGTGCTTTCATAAAATACAAAAAGCCATTTTTGATAAATTGTATAAAACGTGTGTATAATGTATATACAATGACCAAGTGGGTGAAGGCAACTGTTAAAACACTCTGGTATGTTTAAAAATTAAATAACAGTACTGTATAGCAGCCTTTAAAACCAGAAAAGACAACATATAAACCATGTCACTAAAAAAAGATATTTATAATCTAAAAATAAAAGAAGATATCTTGTCTTAAGTCACAATATTGATATACTTTATATACTTTTATATTATCTAACTGTAGAAGTATCTGGATTGTGTTGCCCTTCTTCGGACCCTTGCTGCTTTTTGTTGAAGACCTCATGCTTATCTCCTTGTAGATGTCATCAGTAGAGTTCATCAAGGTTTCTCCACTATTTAGACCATTAACATATCATACAGTACTTAAAAATGACAAGCGTTTAGTCAATATTGATTTACTCCACAAATCATTTATAAGACTGTGATGTACATTTACTTTTATTTCGCAGTATTTTGTTTAATAGCTGAAATTGAATAATATTAGCAAAATATAATTCTGGCCAACATTGTAAAGACTGCTGAGGTTTCTTGTTTCTGTTCTCACTGACCAGTGGCATATTTTGTCTGGGCTTTGCAGCTTTTGAGATATAAAACAAGTTCATTTTTGGCACTGTAGCAGGAGAGCTGTGGATAGCTTTGTAAAACTAACAGTTGTAGATTAAAAAGGGGGACAGCAAGTTACTGTGGGCTACTGTGGGAAGATGTCACATTTCTTCATTGTTTTTGTTCTGCTTTTTCAACAGTTGTCTGATAAATCAATCACACTGTCTCGTTATTGTGGCACCTGCAGATAATAAACATTGTCATTGTTGCCTCGAGTAAAATTTATCTTAAAATCTGCTTCATTACCTCCACTGTGAGCTCTACTCTTAAGTTACACTGCTATCTAGTCTATATGTGAGAGGCATAGCCCCCCCAGCCCCACCTTTGACGTGTAAACAAGCATTGACACAAACATGAAAGAGAGCAGAAGCCGAATGACACAAGTTGCTTTTTTGAGTTATACAGTTATACACATTATATTTCCTCTCTTTAGAAGACATCAAGTTTCACACCCAGTGTCTTCACCGGTAGTTCAAACAATGTTTTGTGGTAGGAAATGGTGGAGTTCTTTGATGTGCAAGTCCTAAACTGCAAACTGATTAGCTGTTGTCTCCTGTCTTTCTTGTTTGATGATATCAGCATCAATTTTATTGTGTTCCCCAATCATGATCTTGTTATCGCTTAGGCTGACCTTTCGATATTATTATTATTATATAAGCATATAATGAGGGAATCGGCTCAATTCCAGGGGGACTTAATAGTCCTTGTCATATATTTATTCACACTGGTTACAAAATTAATCTGTGTATGCTGTGGCAGAGAAAATAGACTCAGGAGTAAAATGTGAACAAATTCCACTCTGCAGCATTGGAACCTCAGAAATGAATAACGACTGTCTTTACTCAACCAAAACAGTGTATTGTGAGCAACTCAATGCAGAGATAGTCATAAGAGAGAGAAACAACTTAAATCAAAAGGTAATATACCAATTTACAGAAGCTGTCCAGGTATACAATATAACTGTAAAATGATTCGAAATGGTTTTGTGGCCGTTTACTTTTGCTTGCATCTGGTTGTGTTTTACATCTGTAAAGGCCAAAAGGGCACCTTTAGCCTAAGTTACAAAATGTAAACATAATGTTGTTTCTGTAATAACCTACATATGAACAATATCATATTATTACACTGCATGATTATGCACTGTATTTTTAACGAGTATGAGGGCAGTCACTGGGACCAAGTGCTTAATCTTGTTTTAGACAAAATTTTAAGACTTTTACTTTATTTTCCAAGATAGAATTTGTCAAAGTCGACGTATAACAGATCCAACTTTTTCCATGATCTCATCACCATATCTAAACAAACACAACAATCAGTGAACCCTTATGGAAAGAGTTTGACTTCATTTATTCCTCTAAAGCTGGAAGCCACTGGAAGTCAAAGAACTTAATGCATTTATTTTAGGCCTGGTAAAACGGCTGACATCTGTTTATGCAGTTTGAACACAAAAGACGCCCCCCCTCTTTGCTACACATTTAATATTTATATTGTTAGGGCTGTTCACCACCTGTGTGTATTTACAGACTGCTGCAACACACTGTCCAGTTAACTGTTACATGCTTGTCATTTAAAGGACTTAAAGGAAGTATGTTCTTCTTATCTAGAAACCAATTTAAGAAAAAAAACAATGTATATTTTGTCACTTTTTGGTATTTACCAAAACATATACTACATTTCCTACTCTTTGTCTCAAAGCAAATAAGTTATGTAGTGTGAAGATACGCAGTATGTTCCTCGACTGTTGATAGGACTGAACTAATAGTACAAAGCTTCTTTCATAATGTTGAAGAATAAATTATGAATTGGCATTATAATGAGTGTCGCACATATCATGGTGCTCTGCAGAGTATTTCATGGGTTGGATCAGGCAGAGGGGAGGGACAGAAACAGACAGACAGCTGCTAATGCCGCTGAGCTCTGGAGGAGAGACTGACAGACAGAAGCTTCTGGAGGACTAAACACCTGGAGTCACGCTGGATTATAGTCTAATCTGAAGCGGTTTACCAGCTTGGAGTTTATTTTTTAAACTTTAGGCATTAAAAAGTGGATTTATCTTCAGTTCAGCCAGTGTACAGCAGCGAGCCATGGGCTGCCAACCTGTAATGTAATTAGTCTCTCTTCATTGGCTGCTTACTGGAGGGGGAAATGCACTTTACTTTATGAATTTATAGAGAGGAGAGGAAAAAAGAAAAGAATGGAAGGAAATAACTTAAAGACCCAGAATCTGGTAAGTGCTGTATTAAGTCCGAGACTGAACTTAAAAAACAAATACACACAAACAGTCACTCACTTACGGCTTATGTAGAGTGTTCTGGCTGCTTGGGTAGAATAAACAAATTAATCTATGGTCAAACTTGCACTAGAAATGCTCCTAAACAGAAATTATCCCGGAGTCAAACTCCAGTGTTTTGCTGGAGATTGATGATGTTATTTAATTTGACAAGGGACATTCAAAGCTACATTTGAAACAAACCTCAGAGAAGCTTTTTATGTTAAAAAAAAAAACATTTGGTACAGCTCTAAATGTCAACCTTGCAGATTCACTTTTTAATCAAACTGTGGTTTTCACCTTGCTTTTATCCTTTTCTAGATAGTAGCAAGCAGTAGCAGCAGTCAGCATTGCTGGTGTGTGTCTGCAGTCATGTACCCGATCTGCTACTACACCAGTCTTGTGACAGATTGAAATTGCTGGGCTGCAAGCTGTTAGTGTTACCCCCTGCCCTTCGTTTTGTAACATTGACTTGGTAACTAGAATTGTTTGAAACTGAAGGCAATGTTTATAATATACAGCGAGCCTTCAGACCCGGCCTTGGTAATAAACATATATCAGTAATAAAGTATAATCATATCATTAAAAATGTCACTGAAGACAAATGTTTCTACTTGTTCTTAAAAAACCTGGAAGTGAAAGAGAGTTTATTCCTATCTTTGTATAATGTGAAATATAATTTAGTTATATATAATATAACTCAGCTTTATTTCCCACCTTACTCTACAGCTTATCAGTAGCCCAGCCCTTAAGCTCTTGTCTTGCAGCAGACTGTGGCCAACTTTATCTGGATCTTAAATGAATTTAATAATTCCCCTGTGACTGGGGCTGACATAGCTCCACAGCTGCATCTGTTGAAGTCAGCTTTGTGCCATCAAATGTGTGTTGATGAATGGATCCCAGCAGGCAGGTGGGACCAGCTTTTAAAAACTTGCCACATTGAGTTAATTTCACATCAGGATTGTTTCCAGCACTACCAACCCTAGAGACAAATTCTTCTAGAACACAATTTTGTAACTTTATGAGTGATGATTAGATATAATAACAATGATTTGTATCTTTCATGTGAACTCAGAACTACACTAGACAAGTATGCTGTTATTTATAGTAATTGTATATCAGTGTGGTTGCTTGCATCTACTGCTTGCTAGTGTCTACATGCTGACAATTTTATCAGATTCCTAAAGAGGTACTTGCACTCTCTCTTACACTCTGTGCACCACATGTGCTTACTTTACCTCAGTGCCACTAATGTGTTTTTTTTTCTCTTGTTTCAGCAGAGCTCTAACAGGAAGGCTAGTAATAGTGTTCCTCCCACCACTCAACTGCTAAAGGGGAAGCAGCCAGGTTCCCAGACACCTGTCAAAAAGGACAAGAGGCAGAGCTCTTCTCGTTTTAGCTTGAGCAACAACAGGGAGCTACAGAAACTGCCTGCTTTCAAAGGTATTTACTGGCATAAAGACTAAATTCTGTCATCTAATCACCAACTAACTAACTAACTGCCCAGTGCTCCTAGTTTTGGAGTCCTTGCATATACATATGTAGATATACAATATCAACAGAGCAGCTGTTCCCAGGTTGGTAGGCTTTTGCACTTAGTAATGGTGTTGTATGCAATTTGCCTTTTAGTAGGTGAAAATAATTCATTTAAAATGTTATACATGTTACAAAGAAATAACCCAGAAGTTATGAATGGAGCAGAATTTTCCTCCAGGCAGGTGTAGTAAGGAATCCCTGTAATCTTGACACAGACATGTGCAGGCCTTGCAGATATGCATACTTACAGGTGCAAACTCAGTTATTTACTTGCACTTTCCAAGCTGAAATATCTATGAACATCCCCTGCTGCATCACCCTCCTTTTAATACCAAGCTGAGCACGACATTATGCAATACATGGAAACAAACAGAGGACGTACATGGCATGTACTCTGCGCTGGATTTAACCCAAGCGTCTATATTTAGTAGTAATCCAGAGATAAAGCTTTAATTCCATGGTCCTTGTGTTTCAGGAGGTTGCCAATGACCAGCAATGCCTAGTAGCTATGTTTCTATTCCTTTTCTATTCCTCCCCTTGTGGAAGAGAAATTGTAATCTTTGCAGATGTGTATTGATGTTTACTTTAATGTCAAAGCTTTGTGCCAGGACAGCACCAGATGGAAAAATGAGAGGTGGATGCTGTCGTTCAGCCTCTGGCCATATTATCTGTGCATGTCTCTGCACATGCATGCATGAATACACACCACAATGTTATCTACTGCCTTTCTCCAGCACTTAAAAAATAATTATATAACTTTGTAGTTCAACCAGGGTTTTATTGAATGTTATCTCGCTATTTTATAATGTGAACAATTGCACATGCGCAGACGTGTCGGCACATAGTGAAAGCCATTTTTCTGCAACAAGTCTTAGAAAACTTGAATACTGCATCTTGTGCAAAGTCTTACTGTGTGACCATACACCAGTCACTACACCAACATTAAAATTATCGTCAGTTTAAAGGAATAATATTGATCATTTCATTATAATGCAATGTTTAGCTTTGAAACAGTGTGCCCTGTCAAACTGCAAAAACTGCTCAGGAATGGCCCGAGGAGGGGATCAAGAGCTCACGGTATCAACCTTACCTCCATGTTTCTAAGGACACAATCCATTCAAGCATCCACAAGATGTGCCACAATAAGTTCCCTTGTCCATTAAGTGTCAGACTTGGCTTCAACCCATAGATACATATACACAGGACCTCTGAGGTGTCTGTCATCAGGGCATTGATAGCAGATCCTGAGAGTCCTGCTGCATTTAAGGTGGGACCACCATGGATCAGACTCCATCCTCAATCGGATTGGGCTCTGGGGCATTGGGAGGCCAGGTTGACACCTTGAGCTCTATGTCACATTCCTTATGGGAAATCACACCACCACAGCTGCCTGCTGAATGTTGGCTGTCAGTTGGACATTGCTTTTCCAAAATTAATTGGCTCAAACTGTCCCCTGTTTCATCATCATGGGGCTTTACAGGGAACAGTTTTCTGTGAATTTGACAGGGAGATCAGTTGGTTGCGACTGAAATTGCTTTTTAGGAGCAGCATCTTTTCAGCCAAAATGCTTTGTTAGCTCTCAAGTGGAATACTCACAAATATAATAGTTCATTTATGTGTTGCAAGTTCCTATTTTAGCAGATAGTGTTATCAACAATTACCAAATGTACAAGTATCAGCACAAGGCAGAGTACTTGCACTGAGTGAAGGATAGGCTAAAACATGCAGGGAGAGGGGGTCAGATCTTCTGGTCTTTACGGGTTTATGAGATTTTGTGCGGTTGAGGGAACATCAGACATGGATATGCAGAATAACAGCAATATTGATTTATCCTCCATTGTCATGTTGCTTTGCACTTGTACATGTAGAATGTGAATGTTGATCTTTGTGTCATTTGTCATGCTCCATCTTCCACTGTGATGAGACACCTGGCTAAAAGCGACATGATAAACATAACATTTTACCCAAAGTTAAACATTTTTCACCTCTCAGTTTTTAAAAAAAGCAAAATATAGTTTTAAGTGAAGAAACAGTTAAGTGAAGAAAATATCTGTACATTGCAAACAACTGAATACATACAAGAAACCAAAAAGGATAACTCAAATTCTGATAAAAGCTGCTCATTTCTTGTACCCCAGTGAAAGCTTGATAACATTCTGTAAAATATCCCATCATGGCCTGGTAGATGTTATCACTTAAGTCTGTCCGGACATGCTCCTTGCTTGGCCTGTTTTCTCTCCAGGCATGTTCACCACCTCCAGATTGAAACGTGTCAAAGAGCTTGTCCTGCACAGCCATAGGGCTGAAGGGAGATAGAAAACCCTGACCAGAACGTGGCCCTTCTACACTCTTCCCAATAAAATGTGCTGGTCGTGAATCCAGAGTACATTTTAACTGTCTCACAGTACAAAGGTGAAAATACTTAACGTTAAAGACATCATTCATGGCAAACTTGTTAGCTAGAAATCTGTCTACAGCCCTGTAAACAGAAGATAAATGCTCTGCAGGGGCTTGTTTATTTCACTGCGGTCTCATTTCAAGTGTGAGCATACTTGTCGAAAAGCCCAGGACAACAACAGTTGTTGCCTATGTATGTGTTCTCCATTAACGGTGGAGCTATCCTGTTTAGGGCATCTGTTCCACAGGGTTTGTCACCATCTGCTGGTAAGAGCATCAAATGTTTTAGTTACTGTAATGTTTTTGTAACCTGGAGGAAAGTCAGGAAAGTTTTGTAATATAAGTTACCCCTGATATTTTAGCCATTTTAAAAAAACAAATAAAACAACTAATTCCTATAGAAAATGTTAGTGAATTTTGCAGATAAATGTGTATTGCCTGTGAAAAAGTAAATAAGGCAAGCAACATATTCTAAACTAGGACAAACTATAATTAATTCAGTATAATATATACAAAACAATTAATTAACCAGTTCAGCATGTATTTATTTCTTTTCTATTTTTTGATAAAGAGGAAGGATTATTTATTCCATCTATTGGGCCTGTAGAATTAAAAAAAAATTGCTGCTCTGACTTTTCAAAAACTTTAAACAGAAAAAAGTTTAAAGAAAGGGTTTGTGTTTTTATTCATAAAAAATATTACCCTGTTTGTTTTTTAAAAGCTGGGTTAAAAATTTAAGTGTCTGGCAGGGTAGAAAAAAACTCTTAGTGACATTGAAACTCATGCAGATCATTTTTTAAAATGGTTAGCAGATACTAAAAACAGGATGGAAAAGTGCAAGGCAGAACTTTGGGAAGGGTTTCCTGTCCACCTCCTGCAGGTGGTGGAGGAAAGGACTCCAACACCTCTTGAGGGAGACTTCCTTGGTTAAACATCTTGCCTTGACTTATAAAAAGCATTTAAGTAAAGAAACAAAAGAGACAATATTTAATTGTCAAATGCAAACACATTATTTGTTTTAAGTATAACTATAGAATCCTATACTGCAAGTTCCCACCCTCCCAGCATATTTGAAAAATGCAGCAGACTACACAGGACAAACACTGCAGAGCACGTGGCCTTTTGGCTCCTTGTGTGTCTAACATGGGAGGTAATGAGATGCTTACGAGAGTGACCACTGCTTAGTTAAGCAGGATCAGCGGTGCAGAGCTGGTAATTGCAGCAACCGACCATGAGCAGCCACTGTGAAGCTCTCCACATCTGCTAGAGCTTTAAATGTCACTAGAAACTCATTCATGATCCTATGTTTCAGTTTGGCACCTCTGTTGTATCTTAGCTAGCAGCTCAAGACCCTGAAAGACTGTTTGGTTTGTGTGTGTCTGTGGGAGAGTGTCAGTGTGTAGCTGTAGCCCTGCTGTTTATCATGGGTTCATCATCAAGTGAATAAATGCAGTCTGGTGATACATCTACAGCGATCAAAGGCCCAAGTATGAACCTATTTTCTGCAATTAAAACTTATTAAGTAGGCGGTTGGCAAAAAATGGCAGTATCATCTGGAAATGATGAGTCTTAATCAGCATGCATTAAAAATGGAGCACTGTTTAGAAATGTTGAAACTAACACCAGTTGATAAGTGTTTTAATCAAAATAAGGTCAAGTTATTTTGCTTATAGCTCAAAAATAAAAAAAATATTCAAAGTGTGCAGTGTCTCTTTAACGTGCAGTGGAGTGTTGGTGCCGCCCTGGACTGTTTTTTCGAACTGTTTATTAAATTCTCTGGCATACTTCCAGTATACATTGTATACATCTTACAATAGCAGTAACAGGTCTTTATATCGCATTATAACACAGTGGTGGTAGACAATAGTTGTGTTAACAAAAGTTCTTTTTATGTGCAGAGGGAAATTGTCAACAATTGGATAAAATTATGATAAAATGCTCCTGAGTAATATAACAAGTTTCAGAAGCAATGCTTATGGTGATTTCTCCTGTGTGCATTAATCTTACAGTCATGTGGCCACAGGTGTTTCCACTTTTCATGTCCAACTTTTGTGACCTAAAGTAATACTCCCAATATAATTGTAGCTGAGAATCAGAACGGTTTGCTCCTTAATGTTTTGAATCTTTATATGAAAGTAATACAGCAGTTATGATCACGACATCTCTACTTTGAATTGATCACTTTAAGAATTGATGGAAGATGCTGACAGGACTGTGTTTCTATTTCTGAAAACTGCTTTAGGGCAAGGTAATGTTTAGCCGTTGTGAAAAAAAAGAGCTTCTGCTTGGTTGATTGATCTATTTCTCAAGATAAATTTGAGCCCTAAGGGCTAATTGCAGAGGACCATGACACTGACAATCAGCTGCAAATGAACCACTCAGCTGTCCATTTTAGGCCGACCTGTAGCTATCAGTGATAAATTAAGAGAAAGCTCTACTGTAAACCAAGAGAGAACATTCTCCATCCCATCTAAGATCAGACTCATGAGGCCTCACAAGTTCGCTCTTTTTTTTACCGCCAGAAATAGCACAGACAAGACACAAGCCTGACGGTTGCTTGTGCCAAAGGAGCATTTGGAGAGTGTTTGTAACAAGTGGGTGTGTTTAGTGTTGTCTTGTCTTGGTCAGAACAACAGATCTTCTGAAGGGATGTTGCCCCATGACTAGGGAACTGTATGGGAAGAAAGAGCCCTTTATACACTCAGAGTAGACCCGGCTGCTGAAATACCTCACTATTGTATATATTAGGACCAAATAGACTTAATATTAGGGTTCAGTCACACTGCAAAATTCAAATCAGCTGTTATCTGATAAGAAACTTTGGCAAATTTGATGGTTGTTAATTTAAAGAGCACAATAAAGCATTAGTATAAATGCACCTTTAAGAACTCAATTCATTCCGTTACACAAAAATTAAGCTGCAACTGGAACAGTCTCTGAGAAAAAGTCAAACTGTCATACAGCTGTCACAAACAAAAACAATAAAATTACCCTGCTCAGCAGGAGATGAAAAGCTATAAAGCAGATGCTAACAGGCCGCAGAAATCAGATGGTCTTACCACATGTGACATTATATCCTTGAACCACCCCAACACCTCCTGCATCGCTCAAGCAGAAGTAAAAACCCATAAAGAGGAGGTGTGACTTGTCATGGTTTGTTAAAACAACTTTTCTATTCGAAAACCAAGCAATGAAAGCCTTTTTGCACACACAATACACATTGCAATTGTTATTTTTTTCCCTTTGTGTCTTGCATGCTCTATTTCATGAAGTTCCTTTCTAAGATTTATGACAGTGCAGCAAATACCCCAAATTGATAAAACAATTTTTATATTCTGGCCTACGTGTTTTCCTACTCCAGAATGCAGAGATCAGCTATTGCATTGCATCCGCATGGTTTTGCAGGCTATGCATGTGAGCAGTTTGTGTATCTGCATAGGTATGCATTGCCCATGATCCCCTGCAGCACATTGACACAAACAATACAGATGAGGATTGGGATTGGTGATTGCATATGTCATCATTGTGGGTGGTGGATGCACACTATAATTCAACCCTCTACCCTGGTTGAGAGAATAATGATCTTGTTGCTTGTTTCTGCTGTATTTGAAGGCTTTTGTTTAATTACATTAATTTTGTGCATACGATTCTAGCGTGTTTAACTGTCTGCGTCACTGTTGGTTTGCCCTTTCTTTTCCCAGCATTACATTGCTGCTGAGACAGAGTGCTGCGGACTACATATGCACATCCTGTGTTGCTCACATTGAGACTTCCTGCCTTCCTGTTTCTCTGTCACATACACCTGGGCTCAGGCTGTGGTCCTGGAGAGCCATCTGTCACGCAAAGCTCACATATACGCACAAAGACAGCACAGAAAAAAAAGGCTTTTGTATGATACACAGTGTAAGACAGTCTCTTATCTTGTACAAACCACACCTTATAGTTGATGTATATAACTGCTGCAGCTGTTATATCTATATGGCACAAATCATGTCTAAACTTGTCATGTGGCATGTATGCTTAGCACTTGTGGTTTCATGTAAGTCATCAATGAAATTAACTTTTTGCTCAAAATAGGTATTGTCAGTTGTGGTTGTTGGGTTTGTTGTTTAGTATTTGACTCTAAATTAGAAATTAGCACTTTCACTTTACCCATCTTTTAAATCACTTCAGCCTGCTTGTTAGGTAAGAAGGTGTGTGTTTTGGTCTTATTCTTGAAATTAAATAACAAAGCTGGCTCAAATGATGGAAGGTCTCTAGTTTGTGCTTTAAAACTCTTGACAGATGTAGCTGCTCTTGCTCCAATCAGAGTTGCAGTCCCTCCCCTTTCCCCTCGGCCCACCAGCCAATCCCTTCCCTTATGTTTATGTATTCTGACAGCCAGCCCATGTGATTGCAGCCAGCCAACTGAGCGGCTGCAGAGAGGTATGACATCACTAACTAGCTGGTTCCCTCCAGCAGCAGGGAAGCTTCATTTTCTGCTCCGAGTGTTCGTGCTAAAATGGAGGCTGGCTCCTCGCCGTAGCCTAGGCTGCCCTCTTTTCCTCTGTCTGCTGTCTCAGCTCACTGATGTTGGCATGTACTAGAGCTGCCAGTGGGATGGTTCTGGATGCACCGAGCTCAAATGGGCCTTTCCAGCCTGTGGCCCTGATGCATTTTAGAGGTGAGAATAGGAAATTTACCCCCTCTGCTTTTTTGTGTTTGTGTGTTTCAAGGAGATGAGCAAGAATGTTTTTGCCATCAGGCAACTGCAGCTGCTACTTTGGATTTTTGCAAAAGAAAATATTTGTCATTTGACTTTCATAAAAGTTGTTGCGAGAGACTGGGAGCATTTATCCTCTTAGTGCTGGTGGCAGAAGTATTTCTGGAAGAGGAAGCGGGGGATTGTGTGTGTATGTCAACGAGGAAGCGTTTTACTAAGACATTGCATAGCTCAGCTTGAGTCAGGGAGGGAGGGCAAGGAGAGAGAGAAGGAGTGCTAGTTTTGTGTCTCCCATCCCCCATCAAGACTGCTGATGTCATAGGAAGTAAGGTCAAAACTTGTTGTCAGTATGTGCGTCTGTATTGTATGGATATGTGGTGTCAGCTTACACACGTGCAGGCTGATACGCTCTGCTTGTTGTTGTCAAATCTCAAGTAAGCTACTGAGCTACAGTCTAAACACACAAGCATAAAGCAGGGACCATTAGCAAGTACTGAGCATGTAGACAGAAACGGACTATAGATAAATGCCAAGAGTGCCTCTGAAGAAGTGTTTTAGTATATTATATTCAGGACTGATGTTTGTTTGTACATTACCCTCTTTATAATCAACCTTTCTTCTCTTCATCATGCAATTTACTTTTGCACGTACATGCTGCTAGCAAGGAAATGTCAGTCTCATGTTGTAACTTGCAGGGGCGTTAAAATAGCAATATGACTTTTAAAGTATATGAATAATTGCAGCCACATAATAGCATATGCACACAAGCCTTTATTTGCATTGGTTGCCTGTCAGCATCATTGTTGAAATCGGAAGAGGGTTCCTTCAAGTGACTCGTGCATTCTAAACTTTAGTAGCCACTTGTATTTGTTGCGAGCCACCATTCTGCACTCGCACTACTTTGTAACTTTTTGTAACCTTTGTCTTGCTTTGGTTTTGAAATAACTAAAACAGTCTTTCAACATCAAACTTTGCTGTAGCAAATCTTTTTTTTTAATGTTGCACCCCATCCAGGCTATTATTTGAAACACAATAATGGACACTGACAGGTGCATTGACAGTATATAAAGTCTAATATGTTAAATCTCAACAAAAGGCAACCAGCGTAGCCAGCCAGCCAAACTCAAAACTTGCTTTCCATACACTTGTTGTCTTGTGTCTGACCACTTTAGCTGCACACACTTCACTTACAGTTGAACTGGTTTTGTTGGGCTAAATAGGCTGCTCCCTCTGCTCTCTCTCCTCTCTGCTGCCAGTGTCTTAAGGCTCACTATGCTCAGACGACTTGTAATGGCTGGTAGTTCTTTCAAATTTCCCTTCCACCTCACAAATTTACCTGCATTTGGTCAGTGGTGGGTGCTAGTTTCAAACTCTGAATATATTTGCCATTGGTGCCAGCTCATTGATCAGCCTGTTATATATTCACCAGCTTAATATTGCTCGATTTGAGATGTGTACTTGGGTGGGAGCAATCTGTTTTTGTGACTGGTTTCCTGTGTGAATGCTGGAGCCTTTAGATGAGTAAAGGTTATTTGCCTATCCATGCAGAGAGGCTTGTGTGTGAAGTCTGCAGTTGCACAGCATGTCTCTTAATATTTTAAGCCTGTTCAGAAACCCTAGTGCTGTTGTGTAACAGTAGCTGGTAGACCTCTTGGCTCTCAGGGGTTGATGAGATGAAGTTCTCGTTGGTAACCCAACTCATCAGTAACATGCACAGTTCTCCAAGGTACTGGTGAATTCAACATCAAGTTAATTATTACACTATGATCCGAACAGATGATCCTGATTTACTTAAGTAACTTATAGACTGCCAACTGGCGTTGTTGCTATAGAGGGTGAAACACTACCTTGGTGTTAATTCTGTTCTTCTTGTTAATTTGTTTGCATGTAGACTTTAAGGTCGTGTCCTTTCCTGTTTGGTGTTCATAAAGGGCCGACCATTTTTCATAGTTATTGTGTCTACCAGTGAGGGAGCAGAAAAGGCACACTAAAGGATATAGAAAGAGGGATTAAGTTCTACTTACAGCAGTTATCTTTTCTCACTCAGTGGTGGAAACTTCATGGTTAAAAATTGCCTTTTTTTGGAACAGGAGAACAAAGAATATACTTATGTCTTGCCTTACATAAACACAGTGTTGAAACAAAAACAGATCCCCATTAGAGTTCTCCACGGAGGTGGCAGCCAAAGCTCAGGGGTGAAGCAAATTGCCAGCTGTTTGACCTTTGATGCGGTTGATTAGATTCTGTTTGTGGCCGGTAGTTTGGATAGAGGGAATAAAGTATGATCTTAACGAAAAAAAAGTTGCTTGCAGAATTGCCACTATTTTACCCTCTCTCTTAATATAGATTAAACATGTTTTGAATTCAGTTGGCTTGACTACTTGTTCCAAGGTATTGTACTGCACAAGCATGCCCTGAAGGCAGATATACAACAGAGAAGAAAGTTGCACAACAACTTGTCTACTACCTCAGGAAACCCAAGTTTTTGATTAACTGTATGTTTTACGAGCATGCTGGTTTGGGGAAAAACAAGAAGTATTTTTTTTGCTCAGGGAGTCAATGATAGGCCGCTGAAGAGAAAATATAGCATTTACAGATAGCACACCAGGAGCTGCATTCTGAATCTGCGTGTTGAGTGCCAGCTGTGACTCATAAAAACAGGGAAAGTCTGTGTTGATGTTGTCAGTCCCAAGTCAAGGTTCTAATTTTTAAATACGTAATCTCTCAAAAGTTGACTCATTTAGGCAGTGCCAAGTAATTACTCCTTTAATTGTTACAACTTATGATGCATGTACCTTTGCATCCACCTACTGTAGTGCAATATCCAAAAGAGGGCTTGCCATAAAATACTGCGAATTAATAATTAAAGATCATAATACAGACTACCTCTAACAGCTAGATAAGGTTGCATGTCTTTTGCAAGTTTTGGAACAGGTCACCTATTGGACATGATGACTAGTAAATAATTTTGAAATGCACCTTAAAGAGGTTGTTGATTAAAAAAGGACATTATTGTTATTTCTTAATGAACTGAATATCTTAATACTCCGATTTCTGCGGCCTGTTTGTTTTACCAATGTTTGATTTTGTTTTGAGGTTCAATTTTTTAAATTGATTTAAGGGTGTGTTTTGAAAAAATATTTTATCTTGTCCCTTGTCAATCTGTTGTGTACCTAACCAAATTCACACAATGTTAAATTTATTTTGCTTCCTTTATATGAACATAATAACGTAAAATGGTACCTAATTAGTATTAGGTATTCTCTTGACTCCCAGTGAGTATTATTGGTTTGACTTGCAATCTTGGCTGATGCGTCTCTTGGCTACAGCTGATGGCAGCATATGATTCCATTATAGCAACAGCAGCCTGCATTCACCTTTGATTATCAGTGGTCAACCTCTGGTCCAAAGTCCCATTTCTGCCTGTGGTCACCATAGGGACATGCAGTGCACATGGAGATTGGTAATGGGGAGACAAAACTGACTCATAATCACATACTGTGATGAACAAGTTAATGCTGCCCTACAGGTAGGTTTTATGAGGGGCCAGTTTAAGTCACGGTAAACTGCATGTTGGATGAAAATGAATGAGCACCAATACATTTCTCTTTGGTTTCAGGGTAGTTTTATTAGCTTGGGAACCTGACCAATTGAAACTTAATGATCCGCAGGGGATGAGTATCCACCCCCCCACCCCCGTTTTTTTTTTTTTGCTAAAATGATTTATTGGTGAAAGTGGGTAGTCCCATTGCAGACCCTACACCATGACAGACTGTATATTACTACTATATATATATAGTAGCAGTAATGGTGTCTTATGTTGTCTTCCCAAAAGCCATAAGTCAGTAACACTTGATCCTCCTTGGTGATTCTGCATTTAGCTCCTGTGCTCCTGACTTATTTGGGGGTTTAGTGAACTTAGATATATTCTAAACATGAACTCAAAAAATATTTTTTGGTGCAACATTTTAGTAGTGATTATATTATTAATATTTCTCTTTAAAAATAATGTTTGGATGCTTGAATAACTGACTGGATATTATGTTGCGTGAAGAGGAAGAAGAATCGTGTTACACTTCTATCCAAAGTGATTTGAGTGAGAAAAAAAATGGTAGTCAATCAAAGAGTGATTAATAGTCAAAATATTCCACAATTAGAAGTTAGTCTGTGACAGCTCTGACTGTGTAAGAAACAACTTCTTAGATACAGTCTTATTATCTTAACTGTGGAGGAAGGACTAACATTCTGTCTTGTAAGAAATTGAGGTCTCGTTTTCTGTTCAAGAGGGTTCTTCACACACACAATGGAAGACTTGTTGATCTCAACCATCCTTCCATTTCTGTCTTTTAGATGTTCCTCCCGCAGAGCAGGAGAAGCTGTTCATCCAGAAGTTGCGGCAGTGTTGTGTCCTCTTCGATTTTGTGTCAGACCCACTGAGTGATCTGAAATGGAAGGAGGTGAAACGGGCAGCCCTAAGTGAGATGGTGGAGTACATCACCCACAACAGGAATGTCATCACAGAACCCATCTACCCAGAGGTGGTTCACATGGTCAGTATTTTAACACGTCTGAACTCCAGACTCGGATTTGTCATTGACATTTGCATTGAACCAAATCAATAGTCGTCACTGTTATTTTTTTAGTGAGTACAAAATGTTTTTTTCAACAAAGGTGACAATTTAAATTTTCCAGTAGTTTGATCAATAAACTGGTTCATCTTGTGTACGGTTATTATATTACATAACAAATAACAAATAATGATATTAAAGTAGTTAATAATGGCATGTCTTATGAAATGGTGTCCTCTAAAATATCATATCACTAGACCTGGGATTTAAACATGGCAGATGCAGCCATACCCACTGATTTGCTTTGGTTTTCTGTCTTTTGATTTGAATCCTAATGTTTTCAATAAGAAATAAATGTTATACTCCAGCACCTTTTTTTTAATTTAAATATAGTAAAAAATGAAAGGTCTTTTTCTGAAATCCCCAATATCTCTTTGCCCTTTTAGAGTGCCTTTTTGTGGGTTTGGTATTGTTGTGCTACTGAGCTTTGCGAACCTACTCATGTTGTGATGTGCTCATATTATTTAATATTATATTTAATTAACACTTAATACATATTAAGCCAATATAATTAACCTGGATTAAACGAATCACAGCTTTCTGGAATGTATCTGGCTCAGATATTGTTCTGCTAGGCTTGTATAGATCATTTTGGTTTAGATATATTAATTTACCCTGATTCCTCAGTTACATGTTCCTGAGTTGTCAGGTCTGACTGAAGTTAAAAGGATTTTCTTGTATTGTGAAGCTCTGTCAGGTGTTCTTGTGAATAAGACTCTGCTGTATGTCATTGCGTGACCATGAAGAGCACTGTGACTCAATAGTGTGTAGATATTGCTTTGTATTCCACCGACCTTGGTTTAAGGGTCTGCTATTTGTTAAGAAGCTAAATCTTTGTTGTTCACGTGGGCATCTGCACCATGGGAAGAGAATGTACTGTGGTTTCTACTGCCAGCACTACTTACTGCTTTCATGCCTATTTAGTCTTTATTTTTTGGCTTCTCACTGAGTCATAGGAAACTCACATGAGCATGGCTGACCTCAGTTTAAACCTTCTTCTTGAAACTTAGCTTCTATCTTTAGTCATTGGTTAGCCATTATGCGATCTATACATTTTGTTGCCATTAAGTGACGTTTGTCTGAAGTTGACCAACTAAAACAAGAGGTCACTAAACCTAAGTCGTGTTTGGCTCCTACCTCTGCAGGTCTACAACAGTTGATCCTGTAGGGCTGTAGACAGTGTTGCCTCTATTGAACTGTGTATTTATTGGAAACGTGTTCCTCTGAGGTTGTGGCCTGGATGTGTTCATTCTGCCAGGTTTGCTCTCCCAAGCCAAATTAAAAGCCTTTGATGTTAATCAAAGCCCTGCCTCAATGCCACATGGTAAACTGCAGGTGATCAAGGTGCAAATTTGCCCCCATCCTCCTTGTCCTCGCTTTATTTGATCAGTGCAGCAGAAAATGCAACAGAGCTGCCAAATCAGCATGAAAATATACTCTTATTCCTTGCACTCCCTTTCCCATCCCCCCTTAAAGACAAAGACTCTTTGAAGCCCACTGATGGCTTTTATGATCAAAGTATGGAGACTGACATGACAAATTCATTCATAGCCATAAAGAGTGTATTCTAATGTTAAGGCTGTGTGTATTATTTTCCCCCGTAAGCCCTTGTCCTTTCAGGGCATGTTTGAAGGCTCAGTGTTCAAGCTTTAGAACAATATTTTGGCAGACCTTTGGATGACACGACAGTGGTTGTTCCATTAATCCCATTCTCTGGGGGAAGTAAGAAATGGTTTCTGCTAAGAATATAAACATGATGGTGAGTGTGTGTTTTGACCTTTGGTCGACTGCACTCGAGAGGGACTGTCTCAAGTGTGCTGCCTGCAAAGTGAGAATAGCCTGTGAGGGAAAATAGATGGATGCTTCCAAGTTTAGGCAATGATATTGACGGTGAAACAGACTGCTATGTAAGGCAAGGAAATGTTCAATCATTAATACATTTTTTTAATTAATCCTTTTTCAAAATAAACTTATCATCCGAATCTGATCACGAAGATGGAGTTAAGTAATGGAAGCTTTATTTGACAAGGTTTCATGAACCAGCTTTTGGTTGAGTTAAGCAAATAAAAAAAATCTCAAAAACTAAATAAAACCTGAAGATAAACCAGTTTGCAGATACAACATGACATTGTACAAGTTTTTTTTTTGGTATGTATTTGAAGCATGATCTGTGGTAACAGCCAGCATGCATATCTCTTATTTAGTTTGTGGTGGAATGGCAAAGCTGTTGCAAAGAAGCTTTTTTACTTTATTGCACTTAGGTGCTGACCCCTCCAACAACACATTTAATGCTTGTTGTAATAATGTTGCAAAATTATTAAGGATAAGTTAACATTTATAAACAGCCTTGTTTGCTTGTCAAATCCTGTGGCTAAAGGATCTCTATATCCCTGTATAAACTGTCAAATTTTTTTTTTTTAAGCAAGTGTTCAATCAGTGGCTGTCAAAGTGGCCAGTGGAGCAGACAAACATATCAGCCAGAGCTAATGTTTACAGGATACAACAATAGAAACTGTTTTTTTTTTTTATCATCCCGACTAAAGTAAGCCTTAAGTGCACCATGGGCCAAAAGGGGTGTGTTTACCTAAACCCACACTGATGATGCTCAGTCACCTGTTGAACATCCTAAGTAAATGATGATATAAAAAACATTGTCCACTGTTATCAATTTTGGCATTCATTTTCTGTATAGACTGCGACTTCTTAGGACCACAGATATAATCCACCTACCAGCACTAAGAGAGAGCAACAATTGCAGAATTAATACTGACATGTTTTTATTCTGTTCTATTTGTTATTCATTCTTAGGTGAGCCAAATGTCAACTGATACAGAACTGTTTTTAAAATAATTTCATTTATCTTGCTCAATTTATTTTGACATCCTTTCACTGGCTTTAATTAGTAGAGCAAGCTCAACACACATGTTATTATCTGATTAAGGCTTAGGCTGGACTGAAAGATAAACCTTGATCTTTAAGTTAAATTTGAGTAAGTGCAGTTAAATTGCTTGCTTGTTGTGCTTTTTGAAGGCCTCGTGAGATTAAAGAGAATTTGACTTTTCTGGTTGTTGTCCAGATTCCATATTAATACTTGCATAATACTTCTATATTAATATATGAATTGTATTGTAAAATAAACTGCTTGAATCTGTTACTAACCTGTGTGTCTGTAACTGAAACACAGTATTATTAATCCCTTGTGTTAATAGAAAGATGTTGAAGTTTCAGTGCATCGTTGAGCTGACTGACTTCCTCTGTTTCTCCCCAGTTTGCTGTGAATATGTTTAGGACATTGCCACCATCATCCAACCCCACTGGGGCTGAGTTTGACCCAGAGGAAGATGAGCCCACGCTAGAGGCAGCATGGCCACATCTACAGGTATAAAACAGACAAACAGACAGACACAGTCAGTCTTGAGTAAGTTGCTTGCTAACTTACTCAGAACTAAAGAGAATATGCTGTTACTGTCAAGTCTTTTAAACTCTGCTCCTCTTTCCTCAGCTTGTCTATGAATTCTTCCTACGCTTCTTAGAGTCACCTGACTTTCAACCAAACATAGCCAAAAAGTATATTGACCAGAAGTTTGTAATGCAGGTGAGCTTAAGTTTTTATGAATAGTTAAAAATGTTTTAAAATAAGAGAGTTGTATGTATGACAGCTGGATTTTAATTTACTTGATTTTTGTATACTTTGATCTTTTTATTTGGTACCAAGTTCAAACTGCTCTTAGTTTCTCATTAACTATTTTTTTATCCTTGCGCAGCTCTTAGACTTGTTTGACAGTGAAGATCCCAGGGAAAGAGATTTTTTAAAGACCACTCTTCATCGCATCTATGGCAAGTTCCTGGGCCTGCGAGCGTACATTAGGAAACAGATTAATAACATATTTTATAGGTGAGTGAGAGGCTCGGTCAGCTTACATTAGTGACACTTGTGTTGTTTTTGTGACTAATGGACTCTGCTTTCAAGTTACATCCCTGTCCTACCTGTGTGTGAGAAGCATACTGCCATTTTTAAAAATTTTCTTAGCACATCTACATTTTTTTTAACCCACTTCTTGTATCATTAGCTTGAAAAGTGTTTTGCCGTAAGAAATAGGCCTACATTTTGATGGCAGGTCGAAAATCCCAGACTGACTGGCTGTTGTTATTTAAATATTTATATATGTCCATATCAAGTCAAATGTGCAAAGCTAGTTGTTGTTATCTATGTAATTATTTATTCCAGTCCTCTATTATAAACATTTACCGCCCACTTATAATAGAGTGTGTTATGTTGATGTAACAACTCAATGTATCACTGTGCTGTGATTTTTCAGGTTCATATATGAAACTGAACATCATAATGGAATAGCAGAATTACTGGAAATATTAGGCAGGTAAGATATCTTCAGCCTTTTCTGATGATTCAGCATATAGTTTATTTTTTGTTTTGGTTTTCCCATTAACGGCTTTCAGTTTCTAAATGATTTGATAGGCACATTTGGCCTGTCTGTCTTCTCTCTGTTGTTTCTCGAGTCCATTACTCCAGGGCTCATTATTCTAATGACTGTCTTTCTCATGACAGCATAATCAATGGATTTGCATTACCATTGAAAGAAGAGCACAAGATATTCCTGCTGAAGGTTCTGCTGCCATTACACAAAGTCAAGTCTCTTAGTGTGTATCACCCACAGGTAACTACTGTTTCAACCTTAAATACTAAGTTATACTTATGCTCTGCCATAAACATGATAACACTCTTGTTTAAAATACTCCAGTGTTTTTAGATGTGGTGACATTACTTTCTGCTTCTCTCTTAGCTGGCATACTGTGTGGTACAATTCCTAGAAAAGGATAGCACCCTCACTGAACCGGTAAGAAAGGATTTATTACTGATGTTGTGTCATTAATATCGTTGATTTAATTATCCTTCAATATCCTGCCTGCTAAAGATTAGTCAATGTCTGAATGAACCTAAGGACTCCTTGGCCAAATCTAGTTTTTCAATATTTCTTCTCTATGCCTGCCATTTTGCAATGTAATTTTTCAGCTATTCGTGCAATATATTTTGCTGCCACCACAAAAACAGAGTGATATTTGATTATGATTTCAGGGCATATTGGATCAGAGAAAATGCATAGGAATTATTTTCATCTCTCTAACTATGCGCATGTGTAAAACTTCATACCTCAGTAGATTATCAGCCGGACAGATCAGATGTCCCCACATTCTTGTAAGCCTCTAACATGCCTGTTGGCCTTTGTGTGCAGACGGTGATGGCTTTGTTAAAGTATTGGCCAAAGACCCACAGTCCAAAAGAGGTAATGTTCCTCAATGAACTGGAGGAGATCCTGGACGTCATCGAGCCGTCAGAGTTTGTCAAAGTCATGGAGCCCCTCTTCAGACAGCTGGCCAAGTGTGTGTCCAGCCCTCACTTTCAGGTCTGACGCTCATCCGAGGACACATCTAATCTGATTTAGGACTAACCCTTTTAGGTTGTCGATTTGAATTCTTAGCTGAGATTTTGTCAATACACTTTTCAGTGCACTTTTCACTGAATCATTGTATGGAGAGCAATGCAGGAGCAAGAGCATGGCAGGCTGCAAACTCCAAAAACTGAGCCTCAAAATGACCACAAACTGTGGTGTAATCTAAGTCATGCATAATGTCCTACATAAACAAATTTCTTAGTTCAAGGGTAAAATGGGGCATGGACAGAGCAAGGAGAGTTTGGTTAAGTCAGCCTTCTTTAAAAGAAACAAGGTAGAACAACAGTGGAATTAAACTGCCAAATCCAATCTGACTGACAGAGTTCTCAGTCATGTACGGCCCTAATGTGATTTACTGTGTTTGTTTTAAAAGTGTTTCCCTTTTTTCAGTCAAAAGTTGCCTGTCTTTGTAACCCTCTTATAAACCAATGTGTTGTTAGGTGGCAGAACGAGCTCTGTACTACTGGAACAATGAGTACATCATGAGTCTGATCAGCGACAACGCTGCCAAGATCCTGCCCATCATGTTCCCATCCCTCTACCGCAACTCCAAGACCCACTGGAACAAGTGAGTCACCAGGCGGGCTCTCCCTCATGTCTACCTCTGTTGCTCAACAGAGTGCGCAAATCGAGTGACCTGTGGTATTCCTTGTTTGTCTGCAGGACGATCCACGGGTTGATTTACAACGCTCTGAAACTTTTCATGGAGATGAACCAGAAGCTGTTTGACGACTGCACCCAACAGTTCAAGGCAGAGAAAAGCAAGTGAGTCACAAACTAGACATCCCATCCGAGCTTCCTGTGCAGCTACAGCTCTTTTGGCCTTATTACATGGTTACAAACAACACGGAAAGCATCATACCAAAATCATAAGAAATGGAAAAACTGACTAAAAAAATAAATAGACCAAAAAAAAACTATAACTCTGAACTTCTGAAATGCTTTGAACATAAGAGATTTGTGACCTTAGTGAAATTTTTCTTTTGCTGCAATCTGTTATGGTTTTGTCTGTTTTGTTTTAGAGAGAAAGCCAAATGGAAGGAGAGAGAAGAAGCGTGGCTGAAGATTGAGAATCTTGCAAAATCAAACCCACAGGTGAGTTAAAGCATTTTTTTTACAATTATAGACAAAAAAAAAATCGAGTTGGAATAGTGAGGTAGAGGCTTAATTTAGATTCAAAAGGTCACTAAAGGTCCAAAATGAGTCACTGAATGAAGTCAAAACATATTCAGAGTTGTTTAAATATTTAAAATCAAAGGCAAAAATTAATTAGCACACAGACAAAAAATTATATCAATGGTGTGGTGACTGATTAACCCTTCCCTCCCTGCCTCTCCTCTCCTCGCCTCGCCTCCACAGTTTCTGATGTATATTGACGCAGTGGGCACAGATAGTCCAGTGGACATGGAGACTGACGGACCGCTGCTAGATGATGTCAACATACTAAAGAAAAAAGTTGAGGAGGAAGCAACACAGGTCAGGAGTGTATGTGTGCGTGTGTGTTTGCAATAAATATCTCTTTTTGTGTATGTGTGAGGCAGGTTTTGTGGCAGATGCTCAAAGACATCTCCCTATGTGCAAGAGGATTGCTTTGATTATTTTGATTTTTATTAGTTTGGAGAAACAGATTTGCTTTTATTCTTACTTAATACCTGATTTACCATAATGCTACTGAAGTTTGCCTTTCATTAATGAAGATCGGAAGCTGCATAATGCTTTTAAGTGAATGTACAACGTGTACAAAAAGCATCCCAATGTCCTTTGCCCACATTAATGTTGTATCACTGAGGCATTAATCAAACAAATGAGACAAATTTCAAGTTTCACCTTATCTGTATCTGCTTTGTCTCGCTCTGTCGTACTCTGTCACTCACAGATGTCTTGCTGTGGTTTTAGGCTGAACATTGCTTTAGTAAAATCTTAAGTATCCTTACATTTGAGTATTTTTTAGTTTTCACTGTCTTTTGTGAGTGTATGCTCTAATGGTATACTTGAGACTCGGAAACATTCACTCAAAACTTCTGCTCAGACACAAGTTATCTTTTTAACCCGGCACAGTTAAAACATGAGGCCATTTCAGGTAATGTTACACACAAGGAAGACAAACGGTCTTCCTCACTCAATCCCAGAAATAACCTCTCCTCTCAAGATGATTATTCAAAGCGAACACACGACTCCTGAAGTATCATCCCAGCTCTCTTCCAACTTTCAGCTGAGAGAAGGGAAAAACTGTACTCACCCTGTCATGCCATGTAGTAATTTATTCCCATTTGTCTATAGACATATCTGCTTTGGATGTGCAGCAACAGTGACACATTTGAATCACACTTGATCTTTACGAAAAACACGTTTTAGTTATGTGCGTGTTGAAAGTGTGAGAGCAGGTTGCGTCAGAAAACAAGGTTTTTTGGTATGTCTGGATTGAATTCAGACATGGATGTCAGAGCTTTTTGTTCACTTTGCAAACACTGTACAGAAATAAGATGCCTGAGACGCAGGACTGGAGTGTTTTTCAGTGTTGAACACTACTGATCCGTCTCATCCCCGTCTGTTTCCATGTGTTCAGATCCAAAAAGATCAGCGTAGAGAGCGCCCATTGATGAGGAGGAAATCGGAACTCCCCAAGGACATCTGCACTGTCACAGCCTTGGAGTTGCACCGGAGAGCCGAGGAAATGTTAACGACACACGACGGCCACTAAGAAACCACCAGTTCCACCGTAAACCAGCAGCAGCATCCACCACAGAGGAGCTACAGGCCCTAAGAGGCCAGCACAACCACAGAAATCTGGTATCTCAGTCCAGCCCAGCACAACATAGACCTGAACAGTCCCAGCTCCACCTGACGCAGAAAATGTCTAAAGCCTCACATCAAAAGCCTTGTTTGGCTGTCCGGGACAAGCAGTGTTCGGTCCCCACTGACCCACCCCACCCCCATGTTCTTTTACCCACATGGTTGTAGTCCAGCTGAGACGCCTGCGGTGCTGGACTGGTCCTGCATGACCATGGCGTGCACCGTGCCCTGATCTTCACCCAAGATACTGTAGTGTCAGTCTCTTCTTCATCCTCCTGTTTTCTCTTTTCCTGTCCTCTCAACTTGTGTCTGTAGTTTCTTATTTTTCTCGGAGTGCTGTGCTGCCCCCTTCTGATCATTTCTCTCAGGTGGTCTGTTCTGTGTGTGCAAGCTGTCTTCTATTCTTGCCTCTCTCTCTCTCTCTCTCTTTTTTTTTTCCATAGAGGTCAGGTGCTTGTACAAAAAATATGAGCCCCCAACTATAACCTCCACAGAGGATGTTTCTGGTTTATTTCTATTTTCAAGCAGCACTTGATGAAAAAAAAAAGTCAGTTGTTTCTATATATTTAATATTAGCGGTTTCTCTCATAACGTTTAAACAAGACAGCTGTTTATATTTTTTCCTATATAATATAATATAAGCTCCTCTCAGAGTCCAACACACTTCCTATCTGTATAACTGTTCTGTTTGGAGCTTGCTTTTTTTTTCTCAGCTCATTTTTCCGTTTCCTGTGAAGATTCATTGATCATTCTGTTTATGAGGACAGAGTCATCCAGGACTCCCAGTGGAGTGTGTCTGGCTAAAATCGTTAAAACACAGTTCTGTTGATGAGACAGTGCTGGCCTGACAGAGGTACGGGATCCAGGTTTTTCACCAAACGGATCTCTGTTCCCATGTCGAAGCCCAGATTGGTGCCAATTTCTCTCGCTGATTTAGCTCCTTTCTTATAGATAATCTTTTTAACTTTGTAGGCAATAAGTTAGCACAGGTTACACTCTGTGTCAGCAGCTCAAACTATGGTCAGATAGTTTATTACATGTTTAGATCTGTTTGATTAGACCTGGGGATGAGTCCAGCACAAGCCTGGCTTGCCGCACCAGATACATGAGACAGGATTGTGAGATTTATTTTTGGTCGCCTGTGTGTGTTTAACATGGTCATTAGCATTCAGTACAGGCTGCTGTCATTCATGTGAGGCTTACACGAGGTCAGAGAGATGTAGTTGCTCATCTGGGGTTTACACAATGTTGCTGTGTGTTGAGAGAAGTCAGATAGCGATCGCTTTTTCTACTCTTCTCCAGCAAGACCCTTTTATTTATAAAACACTTGTTTCGAGATTAGACTGCTTCATAGATGAGGTATGTTTGGTTTGAAGAGGTCAAACATTAAGCCTTTCTTTTCACAGTGCCTTTTATAGTCTAAGGGGATACTTGCTCAACTGAGAATCGAGTAGTAGCATTAACTAAAATGCAAGATCTGTTTTAAATACAAATAAAAAAAAGGTAACATTGGTTTCCAAAAACAGATGCGTTCAAGTCCGTACTCAGCACACTTCCAACCGCTTGCCTTGTTTAAGCTAGCGAGTCAGTTTTTGTAGTCAGAAGCTAGAAACGAGAAGCAGAGTGGTCGCCCCAAACCACTTTTAGCAATGAAGCACTTCCTGATAAAACTTGAAAGAAAACAGATACACAACTAAAAAAAAAACAAACAAACTAGTAAGGAGTTGAAATCGGTGATGCTGTCTGTGCTGGTGTGTGGGGTCACCTCCCCCCTGGGTGCCTGTCTATGAGAGGAAATCACCTCCCATTGTGACTTTTCCATTCTGCGCCCCACCTCCCCCCACTGTCCCATTCCGCTCAAGATTCGTACCACGGTATGACCCCTCTGCCCAGACCTGCACACTGGCTGTAACCCCCCCTGCCCCTCCATCAGTGAAAACCTGCTACCCTGTAGGGCTTGTTATTTTGACATCTGTTTGATCTGCTTCTGGATGCTCGCAAGTTGTTTCCGTTGTGGTTTTTATCCTTCTTTTGCCTGCAAAACCTCCTCGTCAGTGTTTTTAACTGAATGTGCAAATTGTAAATAATACTGCTGTCGCGTTGTTCTCTTCTCTCCATGTTTGTCTTGAAGAACAACATTCACCAAAGGATTTTAAATGAGCCTCATCTCCTTCCACCTTTTTTATATATGACAGTGGGTATGATGAAAGGAAAGTGATCCGCATCCTCTGATTGTTGGTCTGTCTGGGTCGTCATGCAGGAGTGTCCCATTGTTGACTGTTGTTCTTCTCGAAATGGCTTTAATATTGGCTTCTTTGGAGCTCTCTTTATTTTACATAAGCTTTGTTTTTCTTTTTCTTTGAAAAGAATGAAGTGTCCTTTAGTATTTATACTAAATGGCTTCATCTAATATTGTACATATAATGTACTTTTATGTTATAACTATTATTAAATGGTAGATTTCATATTTTGTATAAACACCCCGTGTACAGAATACAGAGGTTATTAGCAACTGCAGACAGTTGGTATGTGGCACAGACTTCAACACATGTGACTATTTACATTTAGAAACCGTATAGAATTTGGATAGTTTTTTATCTATTTGTAATCCGAAATCTTTTCCGTTTGTTTTTTCATTTCCAGACATGTGCTGAGATTCTACATACATGAGCTTTTTGTGTGTGTGCTTTTATCCAAATCTCCAGTGGTGTACATCTATCTATATACTGCAAATAAAGAGAACATGTGAGTTTTATATTTTCATCCTAAAAAAAAAAAGAAGCTGTTCTGTGAGTCCTCATTGGTCATATTTAAGGTGAGTGATGAACACCAGCCCACCTTCGGCCCTGAAACAGTCTGCTAGAGGAGTTTTATTCAAACCACCACATTTCTTCTTGGACAGGCGACACAATGCAGCTTTTTGCGTCTTTGTTTTAAGTTAGCATGAACATCAGTTTATACATCAGAGGAGAGAAGGAAAGATGATCATTTGGCACTCAAAGTCTACTCTTTCTAGTTTGTATAATATAAAAATAAACTAAATTGGTGCTCTTGCTCTTCAACCACTTCATCACATTTCCACATATGAAGCTTACTGATGGAAGCTAACATGAGCTAATGCAAATAACAAAGCTTCACATAGGTGCATCCTCTATAGGTTACTTCCAAAAGTTTTGGCACTCAGGTGATCTCAATTTCCTTATTTGCTAGACTACTAGCACCAATTGGCTGGACCTCTCTGAATTAGGTCAGCCACTTTAAAGAGGGTTGATATTTATGCAACTACCTATTTTATATCATATATTTGATTAATTGACATTACTTTGTAGAAATCTATTTTTATTTTGACATTAAAGAGTTTTAAATTTTTTTTTAAATTCTTGTCAAAAGAGCCAAATTGTATTGATCATGATTCAATAAATAAAACCAATAAGAGGGGTAAACATTCCAGGGGGTGAATACTCTTAATAGGCACTGCATAACTGTGGGATCAAATCTCAAAATTTACTTTTTAAATCTGACATTTTCAAGAAGTAAAACTGATTTATCAAAGTTTCAGATAATCTGGAAGAAGTAAAACTGAGACTTGAGTTCATATTATGTGACAAAAGTCTGCAGAGTTTGTTATATCAGTTCCATTTTACATTATCATCCATAAAGTAGCAACAGGAAACTGTAGAAAATAATGTAAGATGAACCTTGCAAAACCATATTGATATAAAGCAGACTTTATACTGAATAAACAAATTTATGCACTGAATATTAATTTGATGAGCATCTGCCAGCAGGCGTAAAACTGCAGCAGAATAAGTATACAGAACATATTTACCTTTAGTCCTTGAATTTCAGTTCAAGCATTAATATAAATTATGTAATTTACATATATACTATACACTCCAAATTTGTATTCATGAAATATGGCATCTTGGTTCAAATTTCCTTCATCCGTGGAAGCTAACATTCATAATTCATTAGTGATACAACAACATTAAACCAAAGGAACTGAATCTCTTTATCCTAAAAATAAACTGGACTCCTTGTAAAACTGAATTCTCTATCCCTGTGGAATTAGATGCATTCAAATGTAAACGCAATCCTTTGCTGCCACCTGCTGGACATTGTAGGTAAACATTCAACATCCTTGAGAGCCGGATGAGTCATCGTAAGAGGCTTATCATAAATATTTTTGATCACTGCAGGGTTGAGTTTCACTATAACTGTTTCACTGTTCCAAACTGCAACACTAATATTACTACAGGTGTAAATTAGGTGTGTACACATTTCTGTACAGTCATCATTTCTCTACATTATAATACAAGGCTTTTAAAGCTTATTTATAGTTTTAAAAAAAAATACATATAGTCTTGCAGAGCCTAACTCTTGAGATTATTTCAGTGAGGGCTTTTTTAAAGTAATTATTTAATGTTACACAAACATTTACAAGGTCTAGTCAGTGTTTCGTCCAATGTAACTTGTTGCATTTTCTCTGAAATATTTGACATGTAGTTTCTTACTGAAAACTAATATGCTGTTGTGCTTATGTGTCTGCTTTTGTATGAAATCATTAAGATTTCAAACATAACTGACTTAGTCGGCACTGATATTCTGAGTTAATTAAGAAACGGCCATATTTTCATGCCGTATTATTTGAAAAACATTGCTTTCAGAAATGTTGCTAGGTGCTGCCATCAGCCTATTTGCCCTAATGCCGGCTTGTCCGAGGTCGCTTAAGTTCCTCTATTCATTTGAAGACAACAGTGAGGCACCCACTCACCCTCTTGTGTCTCGCACCCCTGCTGGGATCTGGGCTGAACCCGGATGAACCTGCAGGGAGATTCAAAAGACAAATAAACCAGCAAATATTTAGCCTCTAAAACACAAATGTTTGGCTGCTGCATCCGTGACGGTGGTGATGACGCAGTGGATTTATCTGTTCGAACTTATTAAAGATTCATTGCTGCGTTTTCCTTTGATGGATTCCCCCTCAGTGCATTCCACTGATCACATTTTTTTTTCAAGGTAAACATAAATATATTTATTTACTGTAAGCGAACAAAATATTGTAGCATAATAGCCTTTGTGTCTAAATGATGGTCCTAATGAGGATGCAAATTCTCTCCCCCTCCCCAAAAAAAAAAAAAAAAATTTGCCTCATTATCAACACATTGTACCCCAATTATCTGAGAGGAATATTCCTCTGGGCTGGATGCACCATTGAAAATCGAAGTACGTCAGTGGTTTTTGTGCGTAGTAGAAGGACTGTGTTTATCTCTCTCTCTCTCGTCACTCTCAGATGAGGTCACTTGCGTTCATTGTTTTTGCCTGCAGTGTGGTGTGTGTGTGTGTGTGTGTTGCTTTCTTGTTCCGATCAGGCTGTTCTGACAGCCGTCTGACTGTCAGTGTTCGAATCTCCCCGTGCAAACCCCCCCTCCCTCCCTCCCTCCCTCCCTCCCCGGTCCTTGCAACCAAAAAACATCTTGTCACGACTGGAGATGTCAGAACCTATCGCCATGGAAACAGTGCTCAAAAGTTTGGAGCGTCGACCCCCATTGTGACTATATCCAATCAGATTTTAGGAAAAGCTTTCAGCGCTGCATTACTTTACTCTGAAGTGCAATGTGCGTACATCTGTGTGGACCTGATTGTGTGTCTAAGTCTATGTGTGTGTTAGTGTACGTTAAACCCTGGTTGGTGGATTGTCAGCGTGTGTGTGTCTGTGTGTGTATGTGGTGGTGGTGGTGTTTGTGAGTACTGGGAGCCAGAGAGTGACTCATCATTCCACCCAGGGGGTCTGAGATCCGACTCAGCTCAGCTCAGCGGTCTTGTATCCACCTCTTCATCTCCTCCTGTCACACTGAAGCTCTGCTGAACCTGAAGTTCTCTTGAGAAAAGTCAGAAGTCACACCTTGGGCTTCACCCGTTCTCACCCCCCCCCCAAGGGTGGAGGGTTGGGGTGCAGCCCAGTTGCAGCTTCTTTGATGCTTGACACTCGGCTTCAAAGTCCTTGCATCAAAGCTGGGGACTTGGGATCAGGCCCAACAGCGGCCCGGCATCATCCACTCAAGAGGGGGGAAGAAAGAGTGTACAGAGCTGTGGTCCCTCAAGGTTCATCCAGATTTACTGAAGCTGTCTTCCAGGGGGCACAATAAGAAGAAGTTGGTCAAATTTCACTTAAGAACTAAAACATGGAGTTTAACACATGGTGAAAGTTTTTTTGCTTGGGTTAAAAAAAAGTTTAAGGTATAAAACTGTGAGAAAATTCAATGAAGATTAGAAATTGAATGCTAGTTTGTCAAACTAAAGCATGGTGGATTATTTGCTACAACTTCTGTACTGTGTTTGTGTCAGGGTCTTTGTGGTCCAAGTTGTAGGTTGATGGAATTTTATTTAAAGTATATAATTTAACAAAGGTGCTTAGGAAACACTAAAAAGTAGATTCTGCCAGACTAGAAAAAGCTTAAAAAATAGCAGTGTAAGACGTTCAGATAGTAAAATAAAATTATTATTAAGTAAAATAAGTTGATTATTTGTTGATTGTCTTTGCGATAATTCTTTAAGACATTGAATATCAAGAAATACTGATTAATGTCCATCATAGTCTCAGGATTAATCAATGTATCAATATGGTTGCGGAATCAAATTGTTCATCAACTCATAAAACTTTTTACAAATGATTCCAGCTCTTTATTTTTATATTTTTATGTCTATATTTTCTTAGGGATTTCCCTAAAGAGCCGCAGACATTTAAGGAAACATGAAACTGTGGGGCCCATGGAGCCTGTGTGAAGAGAGACGTATGCTAACTGAGCCAGCTAACTACATTTTAGCCCTCTGCTAACTGAAATTTGAATAGATTGATTTAAACTTCTTTAAGATTTTATGGTTGTTATCAGATAGAATGGAATCATTATTAATAGAGCTTGAGTCATTTTTGATGCTTTGGTTTGACGCTCAAAAAAACTTTCCCACAGTTTTACAGAGCCTCCTTTCACAATGTTAGCTTATGGAAAAAAAGTTTGGTTTTGGCCGCTGTGCATCATGTGACCTGTAATTACACAGTTTGGCCACTGTGTCAAATTGGTTTCAAAGCTCAGCGCACTTCCTGGATGCTTGGTAACACAGGATTATTTGTCAGAAGGCGGGCGTTGTGTTGTTTTCCATCTCAGAATGGATGAGCCGAAACTACTCAGCCAAAACTGAGCACTGCCCGAGGCGAGTACTTATTGTTTCAGCGCAGTGCATCCTGGTTGTTAAAAATTATCTATCTTTTGATCATAGGGAAACAGCAAAACTGTTTTGTCATGGGTTTTTTTTTTTGATATGTAGTGACAATTTACAAAATATGTGTGTCTTTCTAATACATCGCAGCGAGGTACACTCATGAGGACAGATATACTTATTTACATGTAGACTCCATCATAGCCAGTCTATGAAATAAATACAAGAGAATTTAAGCAGGAAAACATGAGCTCTCTATAAAACGGAAAAACAGAAAGTGCTGAGTTTTGGTAAATAAAAACCTTGAAGTACACAAAAATACCGATCCCTATTTTTTCTAAAGGACAGTTGATAGAAAAAAATATGTGTTTTTGTGGCTTTTGTTTTCACAGTGTTGAAACATGAAAATGAAATTCATCAAAGGTGTTAACCTCCTGTGTATCCAGGTGATGTTGTTACATGAAACTTCTCTTAGGCACACACAGCAGCTCAGCTGCATTTAATGGGATTTTATGATCATTTTATCTGGATTTTGGTGTAGAAATGGCACAAAATTTAAAATCCTATTTCCAGTGAACAGAGAATCACTCAGCAACCATTGTGAAAGTCACTCAATCATTTGATCATTTGTAAGCCTGAATGACCATTGCAAAAAAACCCAAAAAACTCTGGGTCTAACTTGCTTATGCAAATATTTTTCTTTTCTTTTCTTTGCTCATTTTTCACAATTGTCTGTCAGTTTATAAAACAAAGGGTCATTCAGCTGTTCAAAATAATACCAACCAACTCATGTGGAGTTTATCAGCTGGGTGCTGTGGTAACTAATTAAAGGATTTTATACTGGCCTGTATTCTCAGTAGGCTCAGAAATGATTTGAACACACTTGAACATGGTAAAATTGTAGTGATTGCCAATTGCTTTTATTAAACAGAGTTTTCCTTAAAGAATCACAAGTAAAACAACATGTAGGTCATCAATCATTCAATCTGCTACAAGCGTCAAGACAGGCATAGACAGGGGTGATTTTACATTGACAAACAGAAGGGAGTGAAAAGACATTGTTTTTTGACAACCTGCAAAGACACCAGACTCAACATTTGACTTTGTTTTAATGAAAAATTGGGATAGTTTAAAGTCCAGGTCTAGCATTACCAAAAAAAAAAAAAAAAAAAAAAATCAGTAGACCAACATCTGGAGCTGAGGAGGATTTTGTGTCATTTCCTTTTTATCCATCAGTGTATGATCCTTTATGACCAACTTCTTGCCTAAAAACCTACATGTCATATTCCAACCTATAAAATATCTGGAAAACATTATTTTGAGTTGAGGTGTGAGCTTACACGACCCCAGATGTTTCCAACAATGTTCAAACTTCAATAAAACTGTAATTTATTCAAGGTAACAGTGTTTTATTTGTCATCTGTTGCCAACTTCCAAGGTAACACCCCCCCTGCAGAGATCAAGAAGAGAGTCGGCAAACGTGAAAAAATGTGAATAAAACTTAAATACACGACCTCGTCTGTGAATATTTTTGCCTGCGTCATTCAGAAAGATTTTAATCCGCGATGGTGGCTCTTTGATAGTGAAATAAACAAATCCCATGATGCCACGCTACTTCACTACCTCATTTAATTACATCTTGTATTTTAACTGCTGCGATTTGGAGACCTCTAGTGGCAGAAATTACATATTGTACATTTAAGAAGAGTCTCTGATACAGAAGAAATTCACTTTAGTGAAGCACCACATCTTCCTCAGAACACAGGTCCAATTTTGAATGTGATTTTGTCAACAGTTCAACAGTTTATGTCTGACTGGACTAAAAACTCTGGTTTCAGATAAATAACAGCATCAGACACCAAACTCTAAATACCACTTTTGCCTGATCCAAACTACATGTAGGAGCATATTGTTAGTCTGTTCTTCAAACGTGTGTGGACATGTGGTCTTGTATGTGCATTTGTGAGGAGCTAAAACTGTGGTAACCTCTTCAGCAGTAATCCTGCAACCTGTCAGTCTGGGAACAACAGAGCTGTACCAGGATGCTCCTCCACTGTGACTGTCTGGAACATACACACACACACACACTCACACACACACACACACACACACAACCTTTATTTTCCTCCAGTATCTGGGGCACCTGGGGACAAGCCCATTGTCTGAAGCCATGCAGACACATAAGCCTGCGTCTGTACAAGGGACACAGGTAGCTGTCTGACTATATGTGGAGCTGATGAACTAGAAGTGTAGTCACGGTGGCCTCACCTGACTGTCTGGAGCCTCGCTGAGCTCAGCACATAAGGTCAGAACCCACTAAGGAGACATGAGCGGCAGAAAGTACTGAGAGCAGAGCACGAGCTTGTGTTTGGGGATAAGACGAGGAAGATAAAGGGAATTGGACTGAGAGGGAGAGAGGGAGACACGTGCAGAGGTCCTTTACACTCTTTTGCTCTTTTTCTGCTCGGCTTGCCAATAGAGGGATGTGCAGGACATGATGGATGCAATCTTTCGTATGCGAGGATGTTCAGATGAGAAACTATCTAAAAAGCATGTTTGAGTGATTTTTCCCAGCATGTGCATGGATGTTTTTATGGATGTGTTACAACCTGAAGAATATGTATTAAAATAATTTGCACATAACAGGAATTTCATCTCATCTAACTCCTTCTTCCACTCAGACAAGCTGCAAGCACACGTGTCTTCTGCAGACCCAATTCCAAGCTCATTTCTCGCATGAGCTTTTCTTTTTCACTCAGTGTTTTTCTGATGTGAATAAACTGATATTTTTTTTAAAGAAATAAATGCTTTAAAGAGTCCAGTGAAATGAAAGGAAGCATGCGCGCTGAAGTAGAGAAAAACAAACCAGATAATAAAGAGAATGATCTGTCATGATTTGTAAATGATTGTCCATGAAAGTCACGTTACCACACGTGATGCACTCCATTGATAAAAAAGCAAATAAAAAACATCCTCTGAAAAATGTCAGGGCTCAGGTACAGTCAGGCTGGTTTAAAGCTGCTGATCTCAACAGTGTCTCACACTAACAGAAATATCTAACTATTGATTTTGTTGTAGGCGATAAATAATCTGCTGGACATCCACCTTCAGTGTCAGGAGGAAACCTGTTGCTGTTACTTGTTGACTTGTCAGGTTATTTGAAGGCCATGGCTGTTTGCTACACCTGTCTGTGTGTGTTGTGTCAACTTGAAAAAAAAAAACAAAACACTTGAAAACACGTTGGGTTATGTTAGGTGTCTTTTGAGTTGAGCTGCACAGCATTAGCCCAGGCTTCTGTGCTGCCTCTGCTCTCAGTGGGAGCTGTGCCTTGTTTTAAGGACATTGAAAGCGTCACTGAACTGCCTCCTGTTTGTGAGGTGCATCACAGCTCTGAAAGACAGCCCACTTAATTCAATGAGTGAATCATGCACATTGAAGATACAAAAAAGAAAGAAAAATTCCATTGGTAAAAGTTGTTTTCTGAGTAGGTATGCTCAGTGTACTTGCAGACAAAGAAGAGCAAGAATGCACCATCCAGTACAAGGTGGTAAGGTTTAATATAATCAGTATATTCACACAATGTCTGATCACATTCTTAGCATGACATTAATGAAACAGTTGCTTAAATGACATATTGTGATTTGACATTAAAACAATTTGTTCAAAGCTGAAGTATGTAAGAGTTTATGTTTGCAAGATCTGAAAAATGGACTTTTATCAAGAGAATGTGAAGAGTTGAAGGCCTAAATGTACTGAAAGTAATAACTGATACACATCATTCAATGCTCCCATGATGCATTGCATTGCATCAGATTTGAAGCACCACAGAACCAGCAGTATTTTAGAAAAAAGTCATTATTTATGCAAAATTATTTATATTGCTGATAACAAACAGCCTCCATGTCAAACCCATAACAAAAAGGCACATTCAGCTCTGATAATATGTCAGTCTGACTGACAAACATTCTTATTAATCTAATCATTACAGAACTCATATAAGTATAATAGCTGAATGTGGTAATTTACTGATGAGATTTGTCACAGTACTGTGTCATCACAGCGTGCAAGGCTCAGCTTTCTATCTCTGTCTTACCTCAGTTTTTATTCATATTCAGCTCTCTTCTGACAGAATCTGTGGCTGCAGAAAAAAAAAGACAGGTTTGGTTGCTGGGTCCTAATTTTACCTTCCAAAATCTAAACAGTGCCTGCAAACGACCTACATGTTTCTGCTGTCACAAACCACTCTGACTTTTCCAGTGTCCTCGCTTGTTGTTGTTTCATAATCACTGGAGTCAGAGTCTATGTTGGAGCTGCTGTAAATCATTTTTGTACAGTAATCAATGTTGTTAAACTGTCCTTAGTTGGTCTTTTAGGCTGCGTTCACTGTCCGCTGTGTAAACACTAACACCCCCCTGGTTCTTAGTGCTCCTTTATTACAACCCTTGCTTATGCTGTTAAAGCTGCTTTATTTGTAGAAATGGACTGCATCCACTTTTGCTTTATTTCTTTATGGACTGTTTTCTCCACTGAAAAAGTTCAAGTGGTTTTGCACAGGGAGAGGGGAAACGCCAGGACTGTTGATATTCAAACAGAAAAATTTCAGAAAGACCTAAGCACCTTGAGAAAGAAGCTAAAATTGACAAAGTTTGAAATGAGATAAATATGAAAAAGGCATTTTTCTGTGTGTCCTCTCCACTTTGCTTGTTTGCTTGCTTTCTTCAAATCTTGTGCACCGGTTGATTTTTTACCAAACAGCAAATCAGAGTGATTTCTCCCACCATCAGGCTCCGTTGCCTATTCAACATGTTTAACTGGCCAAAAAGCCGCTGACAAGGGCCAACCAGAGCCAAAGGTACAGGACGCTAAGCAAAAACTACACGTCCGCCAACGGCCCAGCGCTGGCTGACGGTCGCCCTACTGTTAGCACGCCTACTGGCATCTTGCAGAGCAGTAGGGTATTTCTGAGGGTGGCCATCTGGAGTGAAGTGGCTTCTGCTCCATCTGTGTTCTTTCTTTCTACATTTGGTGTACATTGTTTTGAAGTCTGCCACTGACACGTTTACTGTCAGAAAAAACAGCAAACTGCTACCCTGAGCGATAACAGCTTAGCAGTGTTAGTTTTTAAGCCTTAAAGTATGTTCAGAACAAATGTGAAGCTAATTTTGGAGGCGCCATGGTTGCATAAAAGTCTTTCCAGAGACACAAGGATGTAAAATTGCTTTGAATGGAATAAATTGAGGCAAACAAGTAAAAGCACAAGTTTTTTTTTGTCACACTTTAAACTTCTTATTATGAGATGTTCAGCTAGCTTACCTGAATTTTACTTGTTTCTGATACACCTTTGATAGACTCTACATCAACAAACAGCGTCCCTGCGGCTCTGTGTGCTGCTCCTTCCAAGCTAGCATGGAGCTAAATGGAGCTCAGCTCTTGTTAACAGGCAACAGGTGGGCGATGTTAAGAGGGTCATCGTCTAATGGGATGCACCCAGACCTAGTCTACTCAAGACGTTAAAGCCTGAGCCGCTGCTCTCTCTTTTCACACACAGTTGCACTACCATACCTATGAGGACATTGCGTTGACGCACAATAGGTTAATGATAACTTAAGTCATATTTTCAGTCACCCTTATGCTTGCCATAATTATCCAACACAAGCAAAGTCTTAAGCTTAATGTAATAAATAGCTAACATATTTTTGTTCCTTGGCAGATGGGAGTCCCCACATGCGATGATTCCAACAGATTTCAGCCACTTTGTAATGAAAGCAGAGCAGCAATAAATAGATTTTCATATGCAGCTCAGGGGTATTAATGACTGGAAAGCCAGTAGGTGGTATTCCCACTTCTGCACAGATCCCCACGTCAGAGGTGCAGAGACATGCGTCATGCAGGGGCCTCACTGTACTGCTCAGCACCGAGGCACAGGAGGAAGGCAGAGAAGAGTGATGCTGGAGGAGGAGAGACTGTATGTCAAGCTGCACTTTGATCTTGACTGGCATCTAATGGTATTCATCTGATGTACTCCGTACTTCACAGTGTGCGTTTGACTCAGTGTTTTTTGACGGAATGATCCGGAGAAGGAAGATGCTATAAACTGAAGGATTCAGGACACCAAGATATCCATGCTGTCTGATACTTGACTGACGTTTTGTGTCATTATTAGAATCTTTTCCGTCAGTCGGGGTCAGAATAAGAAAAGAGTGGGAGCCTTAACTGTCTGTAATCTGACCGAGGCTTTGTTATTGAGAGCGGCGCCCAGTGACATCTGCAACCGCCAGATCTCCAGATAAATTGATCTCATAGCAACCACATTGCCATAGCAACCGGGATACAGATGCCATGCTGAGGTGATATGAAGAGTGACTGGTTGCCAGACTGACACTTTTTCCAAAAGAAGAAAAAAAAACATAACTGAATGATTCATCTAGTTTCCGTCCTTAAATTATTGTCTGCATCACTGGCCTCCTACCATTTCCTGCCTATTCTTCTTACATTAATTACTTTTCACCATTTCTCCAAAACAGCCTCCTCTCAGCATAATTGCTGATCGTCCTCAAAATGATATTTGTAAAAGTTGGCATAGGTCACACTTGCACTTCATTCCTGCATTTTTAGTTATTTAAACATCAAGGAAATTAATTAAGAAAACGACTGTTTTTAGTTTCAGTGGAATCACTATATTTCTGATTGAACGTGCACATGCACACGAGTATCTTGCAAATATTCACAGGGATAAAAATACTGTTTGATTATTTTTAGATTATTTTATTCTCTCATCAGTCACTCTGCCAGAGATCTAACTTTAAGAAAACATAATAGACATAACATTACAGTTCTCTCACATAGTTCTTATATTTTCAATTAAAAGATAACACAGTTTTAAATAGATCAAATAAAAACACTATATATTTCATTTCAGCACTATTAGAGTATAGAACTGCCTTTGAAAAGACTTGTTTCCAAGTGCCACTTTCCTAAATTTTGTATATTTTGTCATTCATTTTAGTCTATCTGTAAAGTCTCCTTCATCCTTGCATGTTATTTTCATGTCCCCTACTGTTTTTGTATGCTAATTGCTTTCATAATCATGCAAACCAAAGTTTGCATTCTTTGTTATTAGTGTTGTGGACATTTCTTTTCTGCAGACTGTAGGAATCCCCTCACAGCAGGACTCTGAAGTGAGAGATTGGGGATAATATCCACAGACTTCATTCTGAACAAAAATCCATTCTAAAGTTAATCTGAAGCTAATAGGATTCACTTTGATGTGTTCGTGTTCCAAATTCTCCCTCTGTTTAGAACAAAATTCCCTCTTTTTGTCACTAATTTCATTTTTTCACACGTAAAAAAGCAGGAGTGGAAATGCTGGAAATTCAAAGGGAAAAACAAAAGCTATCTTCTCAATTTTTGTTTGCATGGTTGAGGTTGAAAAGGTGACGTTTGAAGAAAAAAACTATAAGTGACACAGTACAGTGAGAACAGACTGAACAAATATATCATTACATACATTACTGATTTGCTTAAATGTATATATATATATGTGTCTGTGTGTGTGTGTGTGTGTGTGTGTGTATAAATAAAGCAACTCCCCATCTGAAATGACTCCTCACCGTTTCCATGATTATTTCAGTAATTTTATCATAGCTTACGCTGTGTGCACTGTTTATGAAACACACTCCGGCCCCCCCTTATGTTACTGTCTAGCCCACTTTATTCATTATTACAATGTGCTGTGTTCACAAGTTATTCTGTCTGTACATTTCTTCACACTATAGGCTATGAGACAAATATGCTTTCAAAAGCCTCAGACTTAATTTTATTTCAATGCTGCTCTGTTCAGTGCAGATGTTTTGTCTGGCTTGAGTCTCACAGCCACTGAACATCTCCTCTCACCCGTATGCTGTTTATTCTACTTTTAGAATGAGGTGAACCTGCCTCTGATGAACGGCCAAATTTCCTCCTTCCTCATACCTAATAATAAGCTCCTGTGCTAAAACGGTAGAGTTGTCTTGAGGGCACTGAGGTCAGGACATTTAAAATTGTAAAGTGTGTTATAGAGTGGATACACTATCCCATGGTTACAAACCTTGTTTTCGACATCATATGACTTCAAGGGCTTGCAGCTAATTGGAAAGTCATGGGATTGGCTAGATGAAGAGATATTATTTCAACAAGGCATTTTATGTGCTGTCAAGGAGTCTTCTGAGGCAGACTGGCCACATTTCTGTAAGCCACAAACCCAATTCCAAAAAAGTCAGGCTGCGTAAGAAATAGTGAAAACAAATGAGATCATTTGCTAAAACCGTTTAATACTGACTCCGTTTAAAAAAGAATTACAATATATTAAAAAAATTTTTGCCTCATCAACTTTACTGATTTTTGTGATTATATTTTTATTCTAAATTTGATATCAACAACACAGTTTGAGTCGGTTGGGACAGGAGCACTAAAGGCTGGGAAAGTTGTGAAAAACACCTGTTTGGAACAGTCCACAGGTAAACAGGTCCACTGGCAACAGCTGATAGGATCATGATTATGTATGATAGGGCCATCCTTGAAATGATAAACCTGCAGCCAGGTTCATCATTTTACAGGACCTACAGAAAAAAAAACAAATATAAGAAATGGCTGGAGGCCTTCTTTCCCACTTTTAAATCCATAAGGAAAAGCTGATGGAAAGTCTGTTTTATGAGAAAAAGTGAACTCTTTAAGTGATGGGTAAACTCACTGTGAGTGGTTTTCTGAAGCCCTTTTCACATATGAACTCATTAATCAGGTCTGGACATTGTTCCGTGTTGCCCTTTCACACTTGTGGCCCACAGGGAGATTGTTCATGTCAGACATGTTCTCACCCACACAGGAAACACTCCGCTGGGTTAGGTGAGGGCTGGCGCCTGGGCTGAGTGTGCAGGAGGTGTAATGTGTGCTTTGTTTACAGCACAGTGACGAAGGCAGATGAGGCTACTGACTTCTAATGATGACTCTTTATCATCAATTACTGATGGGAATTCTGTCTGTTTTTAGTGAGTCACATCATTTGGCTCAGCAACAAGAGCTGGCTCCTCCGACACTCGAACAGCTCTTCGTTTCGTACCACCTCTGGCTTTTATTCAGACAAATTAATGCTTTGACCTATTAATTGGTATGTGTGCACCCACATCAGTTAGGATATTCAATGTAGGCTGATTTTACTGAATCATATAACTTCCAAAATACCATGATTTACATTATGTCTAGTATAAAAACATTAAATAATGTAACGGCATCAAACAATTTAACAAAGAACTCTTTGTTGCACAGTTTTAGATGTTTTATTTATACTGACCTATATTTTGTATGTTAACAAACAGAGCAAATCATACTTGAGTCTTAATGTAATTCCCAGAGTGAGACGTCCGTGGACCATATTTAACAAATACTTCATGAGATGATCCTATTAATCTGATTTGTGGTAATTTAAAAAATAAATAAACAAACAAACAAACAGTCAAACAGTCTCTCAGTCTGGAGCCAGCTCCCATTGTTCACTTGAAAAGGCCAAACATCACAAGCATCAATATCAATACCACATGTATCTGGATGCATTGGCAACATCAGTGTCAGACTGAATCTATATGAAGCCAGCAGAGCTGCAGAGCTACAGCGCTCTGTTCACACGCACCCACAATCACTTATTACATAGACACAGTTATATTATTACCTTCTAAAGTGTATCAGGTGACCATATAAGGGAAACACTTTTTTGTCTCTTTTTTTGTCTCCACCAACCCCTGAAGGATATATTTGGCTCTTGAGCTGCTACATTATGCTATGCTCACTAGCACATCTTTAACTTTGTGTAGCTCTAATATGGTGTTGGACAGGTAGCATTCAATGGGTAGCTGTTTTTTTGCAGAAAAAAACCTGCCTACTGAGGCTGGAAAACACCAGATCGAACAGATCAAAGCAATGAGAGCAAAATAATGGGTTTTAAAAATAAATCAAAGAGCTAAAATGTGCTGCAAAAGGCCTCTTGGATCTGAGAGAAAAGCAGTGGCAGGTTTTTTCTCAGTGAATTTATTACTACATGTGGCCACTTTCTGATTACATTTTATCCTTCCATCCATTTGTTAATATAAAAGTATCAAGTACTGCAGCTTTAAATAGAATAAAGAACACTTTTATGGAACTACATCTAGTGTGGGCTCACAGGATTTTGGATCAGTAGCTGCTATAGCATTAGAGCATAAAATATAAACAGCTATGTACCCAGAATGTTGTCTTAGGTATTTTGTTATAATTGATATTTTAGAGTCCCACATTGCCTCTCCTCAGCTTTTCCCAGCATGCTGCAAGACAGATTATGTGTTGAGACTGTTTTTGTGTGTTATTCAACAGTTAATAACTTTATTTAACCAACAAATTCCTCACTGAGATTAAGAATCTTTTGTGTGCCGGCCAAGACAGCAAAGACATTGTTTGGTATAAATCAGATCACATTTTATTACACACTTAACTTCTCATCAACAAAAAGGATGTTCTTGCTACTTTTGCCTGGCGCCTGTGTGTCTGGGAGATAAATGTAGATATTATGCAGTAAAATTGGTTAAATTTAACATAAAATGTCACCAGAGCTTTTTTTTAACATGCACATATGTGTGACTAACAAATAGCCATATTGTCATATATTAATCACACTGTCATTTGACAAAGTTTAGTTCTTCTTTTCAGGTCAGTGTGACAAAAGGTCATTTGATTGTGGCAGAGACTTTGCATTGGGTTTTAGTACACTGATTGCTGCTAATAATGAGCTTCAGATATGTCACAAGTTACATCTTTAGACCTTCAGGCTGCCCTCAATACAATGGTACTGTTAAACAACTGCATGACATAAAGGAAGCTATTTTTTAAAAGGGATTGCAAGCATACAACTTTTTTAAAAGCCGATTCATATTTTAGTCACCAATAAGAAAAGTAACAGTGTTAATTTAAAGATTTAATCTTAGCGGAATACAAATATGCGATATGGTCCAAATATGGTTCGCACCTATAGTGTATTTATGTTGTGATGATAAAGGACAGAGCATAAATTCCTTGTATTCTCTTTGCGTGCGCATACATATAAATACATATATTTCTACACCTCATCAGGGAGTAATACTTTTAGGTTCTTTGCTTTGACAAAGAGAGTGTGTGATTAAACCTCACTCTTCAATCTTGAACCCACTCTGTTTCAGCATCACTTGCTTTCATGGAAAAACAATTCAATGGAAGATCATGTTGTCTGGTAGAAACAATGGTGTGATCTGATAAAACTCAGAGACGTTCTGCCTGTAGTTTGTCATTAATATTTAGATCCTTGAGGGCCACATCATGTGCCCCAAAGTCCAGACACAGTGTAGTTGCCCAAAAAAAAGCATTTATTTCATAAATAGAATTTGGGTCAGACTGAGAATAATTCAGCAGCTTTTATTAAAATATGAAGTTGTGATCTTGTGAATCAATGTGTCATTCATTTTAAGATGCCGCACTGATTTATGTAAATTGTCTGCAATAAAGTTAAGGACAGAAAAAACTGATCAAGGTATTTGTGGTGAAAACTGTTTAAAAAAAAAAAAGCTAAATAAAAGACAAAAATGATCCGTCAAGCATTAATGTCAGTAATGGGTTCCTCAGGGAGCGGCAGCACCCCCTATGGGCAAGCATACAAAAAGCGCTTGATAATTAATATAACTGAACCTTTGTCCTGTTTAAGTATTATGGACGTAGTAAATATCTAAGAGTGTACATGCAATATCATTGGTATTTCTCTTTCATCCATCAACTTTGGAAAAAAAACAAAAACCCGCATGATTAGCCACGTTTCACGCTTTGTTCCCTGTTCTTATAAAGAGAGAACTGTTCCGTGAGATGTTTCAGTTTTACTACCAACTTTTCATAAGATCTCAATTTTTCCAAGTTCACAAACAAGGTTGTTTATCATGATCCTCTTTCATTGTTTTTCACTCTAGCACTGGTAAAAGGGGGGGGGGGGGGGGGCGGGGGGTGCACCCCTCCAAAAAAGTTAGAGAAAACCCAGTTAACCAACCAAACCAGGCAACCGATTAAACCAATAAAAAACGAAAA
>JAQMCX010000023.1:8566807-8667975 GCA_029814765.1 Acanthurus leucopareius | reverse complement strand
CCCCCCCCCCCCCCCCCCCCCCCCCCCCCCCCCCCCCCCCCCCCCCCCCCCCCCCCCCCCCCCCCCCCCCCCGCTCCAGTCCTCAAGAGTGAGAGCTATCCCAGTTAGCGAGCCTGACCTGGCTTCGGATGACACCTTGAATAGTCGACTATCAAAGCTTTTCCAGCCAAAAGTGTTCGTTTTTCCAACCAGGTGTTATGGCATCAAACATGTTAATTATCATTTCAGGTCAGTTTTATTGGCAGAAGTGGCTTCATTATGTGAAAGAGGCCGACAAAGCCTTGTGTTTCACCTGTTGCTCCGCTGTTGCTGATAAAACAGAGGTACTTCAACCAGGCTGTCGACACGTTTGAGGCCTTTTTAAACTTTGCTGGTGAAAAAAAAAAACACGTTTTATCTAGACACTGTGGAAAAGATGGCATCAGTGAGCAAGAAACCATTTAATGTGGTTGTCATGTAGCCGCACACCTCCACTGGATGAAGCTGCATGACCTCATTAAAACTGTACAGTTCAAAACAGTCCATGAAGCTGGAAAATATGTCAAACTGCATCCAAAAAACACTTCAATGAGGCGAAAAAAGCTGATCCATTCCTGTTCATGTCTACCTGTGTCTACTGTGTCCTCATATGAATCTTTCTCAAGACTTTGTAGCTCACATAGTTTCAGATCCCCCGACTCTAATCATGTTTCAATGTCTTTGCGCTTGGCCCAAGTCTCTACTGTGTGGTTTTGATCTCTCATCTGATTCTCATTAAATCTCTACATACAAGACTCTGCATGTCCGTATGCAGCACGCTGCATTAATACATAAGTAGATTCGCCTCCATCATGAAGACTCCTTTGCTGTTTCTATGCTGAAAAGGGAAAAAAAATGGTCTGTCCCCATTTAAACCCTCTTTTTCGAATGAATTACAGCCGTTCATGCGCAAACACAGTGATAAGAGGATCAGTCAATCAGTGATAACTGACCAAAGAGCTTTTTGAGATTACAGTGGTGACCTGAGACTGACTGATAACACAAAAAGAGAGGACACCACTGTTAAAGCAGGACAAACCTCTGACTCTCAGCAGAAAACACGTGTAGACAGCAGAGACACTGGAAGGTGTAGGATTATTATATAAACTAAAACTGAAACTAAAATGAGAATAAGAATTGAAAGAATTTCTCGAACTGAAACTGAAAAACCATCAGTACACTTAAAGAAAAACTAAAATGACATTAAATCATCTGGTTACAAAACTAATAAAAAAAAGAACATAAATTCATTTCATTTGTAAAGTTTAAACAATAAGGTATCAGGTGTATTTATTTTAATTTTTCGACACAGGGTTCACAATGAAAATAATTTTGTACAAAGCCCCTTCATGCTACACATACATAGAACATGTACAAATATCTGAATAATACTACATTCTGTAAATATATTTTTATATTTATATTTACTTCTGACACATTACACGTCCTTTCAAAAACACAATGAAATTACTGTAAAATCTACAATAACTTAAACTAGCAGGCACACTTTGAAAACTTACCCAAACTAAGATGAAATTAAATTTGTTTAAGTTTAAACTCAATGAAATAAAAACTAACTAAAAAAAATTCAAATCTGTTATAATTTTAGTTGGTTTTTAGTTGGTGCTTTTATGTTGTATTAATTTATCTATACGCCCATTATACTCAAAGTCATATAATTATAATTTACTATGTACATCTTTGATGGAATATTCCCTACAATAATGTAACTTAAGGATTAATTGGAGCAAATATAACAAAGTAATAGTTACACTACACACATAGCAAGAACATGCATGAGAGAGCCAAACTTACACATAAAAAGCTCAACTTCAACAACAACCCAGTTTCACAGCAGGTCGAGAAATTGTCACAAAATTGAGATCACTTGTGTAAATGTGCACAAACTGTCCATTGTTTTAGTCATAGTCAGAACGAGTCTGAACCTAACTCTAACCAGTGTGAGGGTCCTGCACTTTGTGCTTCACTGTGCTTCATCATTTAAACATATAAATGTGGTGCAGGCACAACAGACAGTCATACAGAGTGTCACTAAAGATCTATGAAATTTGTGTCCATGTAAACAAACCTCATCGATTCAATTTTTTTCACTATTTCACAAAATGCTGTGAGACTGTGTTGACCACAGTATCAGGTCAAGCAATCGCCAACACACAGAAACACCAAACCAGTTTATAATTCATTTAAATGCAGTGCAATAAGAATACAGTCTGTATCCGCCAGTATCTCGCTCAATCTGAAGACTTTATGCAACAACCTTGCGGGGACCATGTGGTGCCTCCATCAGCAGCGACGATTTGATATTGATATTTACAGTCTGATGTGCAAGGTGTTCTGGTAATTCATTCTATATCACATCAGACATTCAACTCTCTTCTCTGTGCAGAAACTCATGAGCTGCCTGTACTGATTTGCACGCTTAAGCATAAGTTAGCCATTAGGCCCCTGCACAAGTAGGTAAAAATCTGATTGACCTGAAAGCCACTCCAAAAACACCAGTCCAACAGCAACACATGAATGTGTTTGTCGCTCAGTGGCACAGACATGTTGATCACAGCTTCTAGCTGAAGACGTGACCTTTCATACTCTTGTACTACATTTCTTGGCAGCTCTGCACTGGTTGGAAAAGGCTCCTTTCACAGATGTGCTGTCGTCTCTTATCCTCCTCTGGCACAGGTGCCTCTTTTTTTGAAAAGCGGAGCAACAGGTGAAGCTTAAAGCCTTATCAATCACTTTCACACAGTGAAGACACTTCTGCCGTGAAACAGACCTGCTTTGCTTTAAATGATATTGAATTTTTTTTTTTTTTTTTTGTTGTTGTTGTTGTCAAAACACCTGGCTGGAAAAATCAAACTCTGTCAGCTGAAGAAGCTCAGTTTAGTCGCTCATCTGAGGTGTCAGCAGCCGCAGGTTGAGAAGCTGTAGACGCAGCCATGCTTGTCAGCTGGACTGAAGTCAGCCAACTCTTGTCGGTGCTGGTGCTGCTTGTGGCAACAGCATCTGCAGCTTCTGCAACCAATGGAGTGGCAGAAGGCGGCCTATAGTTGGAAAGCTGGGCTGTAAGTCAGCTCTTTCTCCTCAGGGCTGCGGCTTCTGGGCTCCCGGTTGCCACATTCTGTAGCCGTTTTATAGCTTGCTGGCCACATCAACATTGTCTCTTTCCCTCACTGGTGCTCGGGTTGAAAGAGTGGGCACCAGGATCGCTTGAAATCAGTCTGTGGACTTTGGAAGTCAAGATAAGATGTGAACTGGACCCTTGAAAGCAAAAATCCCAAATCCTTTTCTGTGACTTTATGAAAAGTCAGCCTTAAAAAATGTAACAACCACCGTGGAACAAATCCCACTTTACAAATCAGGCTGAGTTCACCGCAGGACAAAGTTTGACAGACTTTTTTTTAAAAAAGAGTTTGGAGAAAAATCTTAATCGACCAGAATCAAAGAAATGAGACCTTTATTTGCTGCACACACTTCCGCAAATATTTGAAAAAAAAAAAAAAACAAGACAGAAGCTGAAACTTCTTTCTCATAAACTGCTTGTGTAACGCCTGGCAGTAGTGGGTGCTGCAGCCCCCTCGGCTCCCCCACTTCCCACGTCTGTGGCCACGTGGGATCTACAGTAATCACATTGCTCTCTAATCCTAATTACATGTGGCAGTGTGTCTGTGAGTGAATTCCTGCTTGTGGGTATGTGTGTGCACATGCAGGCTATGTATAGGAGAGAGTCGAAAGTGAAAATGAGAGAGATTCTAGAAATAATGAGAAAGTGTGAAAGAGATAAAGATGAATGGATTAAAGACGCTGCATCACACCACCTCATCAGCTCGGCTGTCTTTGTTTCTTGAGACTGATCCACATAGAGAATGTCACGGCTCTGTATAGCTAACATAAAAGACACATTTGATCGAAAAGAGATCCCCCCCCCCCCTCACAAGAAATGTTTACTTTGATGTGCTGTTTGTGGGTGTGATTTGCTCCGTAGGTGATACACGTGTTTTTGATGAGAAAACATAGCTTTCGGTCTTGTGAATCATTTCATGAATCAGATCAGAAATGACTTGATGTTTTTAAAGTAGCTCCCAAAAGGGGGGGGTGTGTTCAAATTCAACAAAGAGAATAACTAACATTAAGTTCTCCTTTTTTCCGCCCAGAAACTTAACGTACTTGTGGTTCAACTTTGACCTTTGCTTGATCATCATTGGGTGTCATGATTGATGAACACACCTGATTAATTGGGTTACACAACATGAAACAGCACTCATCTTTAAATCTGACATGACTCCTGTGTCCTCTTTCCTCTGCCCCACACATGACAAGGTGATTTGTAGCCTAATTTTTGCGCGAATTTCATGGCTGAAAGTGGGTTAATGTAGAGTGAATGGTTTACTAATCAGTCACAAGGACACACTCTGTTGTAGATTAATGGGGGTATGGCTTTGACCTGAACAGGCCTGATTATGGGAGCGGGAGTCAGTGGTGGTGAGTGTGGAAAAAAAAAAGAAAAAAGAGGAAAGAAAAGGACTGAAACAGGAAGATAAACAATCACATGTAGATAAATACTGGCTGTAAACAATCATGAAACAACCTGAAAAAAACCTGCACATGCAGCAATTATGAAGCCATCAGTGTTTGGGATTGGGGGGGGGGACACACCAGACAATCAGAGGTTGAGAAGCCTGACTGGCCTCAAATCTGAGAGTTTCAACACAAATCCAATTTGTTTTCTCCTATACAGTAAAATAAAACTGACAAATTGACCAAAGAGGGGACTTTTGACGTGTTTTTTTGCCTTAAAGTCGACAGTAACTCATCAATGTGTGATCTGACATTTATTTAAAAACATTTGTTCAATTACATGTTCTTTTTTTTTTCTTTTAAACATTACATCGTTTGGCAGTCAATCATCGAGGAAGGCATCCTGCTAATAGGGACCCGCTCCCGGTGTCAGAAACATCAGTGTCGGTTCTCTGGCTTCGCCTTTTAAAAACCGAACTTCACAGAAACACCAGAGTGAGATATTAGCCTGAACGCACACACACACACACGCACACAGCACGCGCACGCATCTACACACACACTCTCTCTCTCTTTCTCGCTCTCTCTCTCTCTCTCACACACACACCAGTATTGTAGAAAAATAGTGTGATCACTAATTGAATCCAGTTTCAACTGATTCAAGACTTTTTCCATACAAAAAATAATAATAATATTAATAATAAAGACAATATATCGCTATATGAGCAATCGATTCAGGGCAGAACGTGAACAACATAACCTACAGCCTTTAGGCTTGAACATGACTTTAGGCTATTTGTCAGAGTCCTGAATATCTTGACGCAAGAAAAAAACAACAAAATGTGCCATGTGTGAACATTTGATAGCAGCATCTGAATAATTTGCACTGTGAGTTGGACACTAAAGCAGAATGGGCACAGCGTCAGGCAGTTCAGCATCTTTAAACTACACATGGAGCACCGCTGTTTGGGAATTCACCAGATCGTTCCTGTATTGCTCCAGCCAGTTTCTAAGCTCCGAAATCCGGTATCCCTCTGGACCTCTGCCCCCCTGGTACACCACTCTCTCATCCCTCACGATGTAAAGTCTCTCAAAGTAGGCTCCGTACGCGGCGTTGGATGAGTTGTCCATATTATCCACCACCACGTTGCTCCCCGGCACCTCGGCGAGCATCAGCTGTGCGGCTCTCAGTCTGTCCTCCAAGCAGCGGTGCTTGGGGATCTGATACGGAGCGTCTGAGCTCACCCAGCCGTCCGACGGATGCGCCTCCTCGATATATACAACTAAAAAGTCCGCAATGTCTGCGTACTGGCTCACGACGCGCTGAAACGCCGCCAGGCGCGTCATGAATGGCGGTCAGGAGCAGCTGCCAAAGTTAAGGATGAGCGGTCTCTTCCCTTTCATGCAGTCCAGGATCCGGACCTGCCTCCGATCCTGGACCAGCATCACCTCGGTGTTAGGCGCAGCGCTCCCGAGGTGCGCGGATTTGAGAAAGTCCAATTTCTGGCCGTACCACACGGCCCTGAGGGACTCCAAGGTGAACATCTTGTTAGAGTCAGAGATGCACACCGGCGGGTCGTCCGGGCTGTCCTGCGTCTCTCCCATTTTCAGCAGCACTTTTTTCCTAATACACAAGAAATCCAGGAGCCACAGCATGACGGCGGCCAGGAGGAACCGGGGCAGCAGCATCAGGCACAGGGCTACATGTTTCAGCGCCCTCGCCATTTGGACACCACCAGAGTCGTGCATCATCTCTCTCCCCTGCCGATAGGATGCGACTGGGCCGGCGAAAGCGACAACTAATATTTAGTCACCTTTACCCATTGGAGAAAACTATCTGACGCACGCAGGGACTCTTTTTATATGTACAGCAGCATTTGAATAATGGAAAAAAGAAAAAGAAATAACCACGCCTCCAGTACCCGCACCGCCCACTCACATGGTGGGGATTACCTCCCGTCCACTCCGGGCTTCAAAGATCCAGAGAGAGGGGTGCTCGAGACAGCTGGGAAGATTGTCTCCCGTCAACACGTGCAGATGAAATATGGCAGTTGATGGATGTTTTTTTTTTTTTTTTTTAAATGGCCTATCATTGTTAGACACTTGGGTTAGTTTTAATTGGTTGTAGCCGAACGCACGGTTGGTCCTGAAAGTCAGGAAAAGAAAAACATTTGACTCACTTCACTCAGCCTGTGGACTCAGATCTCCCTGTACCGAGTGCAGGAGCATCTGCGGCCACTAGACGGCGCTTGATTCATACAGTCTGTGACAGCCGGATGAGTCATTCACTGCTACGGCCTCAGAACACCTTGTGAGGAATGGAGGCAGTACAAACCTGCCACCACCAGTTTCAAACCGAGGGATACTCGATACATTAGAGTTCAACTTTTCCTCTGACAATTACTGTAAAGAAAATGAACCCCTTTTTTCTGTGTACTTACTTATCATTCACCACTATTCAACACCCTTTTTGAAGACATTTAAAGAAATATGAGCACTATACCTTTAAAAATTGAGCTTTTAAAAAAAAAAAAAAAAAAAATTACTGTTCTTGTGTCCAGGATTTTGGAGGAGCCAATCTTATTTACAGACAAGCTTTAATTACTGCTCCAATGTTTAACTGAACTGAAGAGTCAGATGTAATAGTTAATGCATTTTGATCATTTGATCCTTTCTTTGGTACGGCTGCCTGTTTTAAGTATTGGTTTCTTTTATTCAGTGGTTTTCCCTTGCGCAAACAGTTTCCAGCCTAAGTGGGACATGCCTGTCTGAGAAAAGAGTAAATACAATAAAATTTTGATTTATTGCATCCTTTTTTCCTTATGGGTCTAGTCAAACTCCTCATAAAAAGTGTCTCATGAGATAACTTTTGTTGTGATTTGGCACTATATATGAGGGGTAACTGATAAGGTTTCAGTCTAAAGGAGAAGGAGATAAGTTATACAGTCCTGCTTACATGCATGTGCATTTCGACAGCGAGTAATTGTGCAGAAAGTTTGAACTGAATAACGTCTGTGATTTTTCTGTTTCAGTTCATGGCAATTGAAAGTAAGCACTGTTTGAGTAAATGGACATCAGTTTGTTTGCTGCTGTCTTTCTTTCCAACATTTAAATTCAGCCTCCCACTTCTTCACCATACTGTCAGAAGGGGCACCTTGGCCTAGTTTTGCCTACATGAAATGTCCTGGTTGACCTCCTTTGGTGAGTCCTTCAGACAGAGCAGATGACTACATGAAAGCTGATATTGTCTGTTTTCTCAGACAGTTTTGATGTATAATCACAATCATCCCCCAAAAAAACACAGCACACAAAACTTATTAACTTCAAAGTTTTCTCTAATCACCAAAGGAGTTTGACCATCAGAGCATGGACTCATCTCCTGCTACCGGAAACCATAAACTTATTTATTACCCCTTATTTTCATGCTCATTATACTAAGCTAAGCTAACTGGCTGCTGAAGGGTAGTTTGATGACAGTGTCAGCATTTATCTTCAGACCTAATTTTCAGCTATAACTCAAATAAATGCATCTTCCAAAATTGCAAATAACATGTAAAATGTGTTGTCTATAAAGTTTATATCATTCAAAATGTCAGCATTCGATCAATTGACAGTAAAGACAACTTCTTGTAGATTTTTCTGTCATTCTAAAACAAGCTGAGTTGAGTCTGGGAGTTGGAAATAAACAACAAGGCTACAAAAGATAGTTCCAGGTTAATGTATTCCAACATATTCTGTATCATTTCTATTGGTTATGGTAAAACTGGACTAAAAGTCAGTACTGAGATCTGGGAACACAGTGACACCACCACCGCAAAATCAGATAGGACAAGAAAACACAACTGGTAGGACAGGTTGTAAAACAGCCTACAGTTCAGTGCTGTTTTGTACCAGGTAACCTGAAGTACGAGTAAAACCAAAAACTGTATTCTTTGAGCATTGCAGCAAGTAGGTCAAAGTTGAACCAGGAAGTCTGTCTGTAAACTGTGATAGATTTCTACACCAGACATCTTGGGAGTTTTTTTTTTAATTTGTTTTTTTTTTTTTTTTTGGCATGCCTTTGTTCTCTCATCCAAATAAAATTGCCTTACATGGGGGTTTTGTTTAAAACCTGTCTGATCTCTGCAATTAACTCACTTCATACAATGTAATGATATAGAGCCAATGCCAACCACATAAGATTCAAGTCGTGATAAACTGAAATTATCTTTTAATATACACGTATTTACCTGTGAGCTACTCCTGCAATCACATCACAGACTGCTGGAACTGCTTAGCAGCTGCAGCTCTGGAGGCCTTCGGAGAACTCTAAAGGGAATGGCAGACAGCCTGGTGAGAAATGGCCGTAACAAACCAGATGTGCAACAGCTATTTGTCTGACGTCTATGCTTCTTTTAACGCAAACATCTGCAAGTGTGAAGTTGTTGGTTTTTTTTGTTTTTTTTTAAGTAAACAGAGTAGTAGAAAGCGGTACCAGGCATCATCGGCTTGGAATTAACTGGCAGCATTTACAGTTCATTTATATCTTGGAAAAGAATATGTTTGCATGCTATTATATAACAACAAAAACATTGTTTTTTTTAAAAAAATGTGAAAATATATTTAAAAAGAAACGAGCAATCTAATAGCTTTAAATTAGATTGCACCTTACTTTTCATCCAAACTGTATCTTCTTTCCCCAATGGATATACCTCCATGAATTAGGAAAAATAATGATGTAAATCAATATTGTACATGTGTCTTTCAGACAAGGGCATTCCTGAATAATAAAACACATTAGGTTTTCTTCATTACATCATGAATTTGTCACTGCTAAAGTGGTTAACTGGTTGTCCTCTGACAGGTTGGAACGAAAACAGCTCTGACGTTTGAAAATAAGAACTGTGCCTGAGCTTGTAGAAGTGTTTTCCCTCACGTCTGGCATGCACTTCTCACATTTTGCAGTTCATTAAGGCCAACATTAATGGGTCGTGATGAAAGTTCTGAAAAAAGTGGACGAGCAGAACAGTTTTGCGTTGGTGGATGTGACTCAGATGCTGATGTTCAACCGGACGGCCGGGCCTGCAGGCATGAAAATAGAAAAAAAAAAAAAAAAAAAGTCCTGCTAACTGATGACACACAATTTGGTCTTATGAAGCCAATCTCTCTCACTCAAATATGCAAACTTCATTCATTTCAACCCAGTCTTAACATGACCTGGATTTACGGGATGATTCACTCTCTGTGTACAAAAGATTTGCATATAGCAGCAGAGAAAAAGGTACTTGATTGGTTTAAACATGTTACAGAATGAGGGAATGGATCCAGCGGCTCATTCAGCTGACTGTCAGTCTCGTCTCTAGCTGTGAATGTTCAGTAGATTGCAAGGACACAATGCAAATACGCGTCTCCTGTCAGATGAATGGAAGTATATATGTACCGTTTATATGCAAGTTGTATTTGCTTGCGAAATACAAGCCCATTGATTGGTTTATCATAAGATGCTTGGTGATGTAATTTGTCTTGGAAGTTAATGAAATGCGGTTAAACAAGGCATTCAGCTCAGAAGTCAGAAATTTCACCCCATCGAGCATAAAGAGCGTCTGATCCCAGTCTGTCACGGAGAAGCCATCACACCAACACCCAGCACTCTGTAATCAGGAGCCCCTGTTCATTTAGTTTCTGCCCACCAGGCAGTGAAACTACCGCTGTGATCTGGATTAGACCACTGGCGTCTTTCGGTTGTTTACAAGGAAGAAAGGACATGTGTGCTGGCTTGCGGAGAACTCCTGAATAGTGTCGTTTTCGTGGGCTGAATGTGATTTTCTTAGAACTGTTAGGACTTCTAAGTTCAGCTGCGGTTCAGCCTCGTGTGACCTAAAGGTTCAAGAGGTCATCACAGAAATACTTCTAAGCTCATTAAGTGTAGCAAAGATTGTCAAGATACAGAGTAATAATAAAAAAAAAAACACTCAAACAAAGGTCACTCAAACACACTCATGAACACACTTACACCAATGAATGCTGTTTAAGCACAAAAACGTGATGGGATGAATAGGTCAAGGGCATACCCTCTACTTTCGCTTCCTAGATTACGCTGGCACCCAAAGGTGCTCCATCAGACCAATTACCTTCACCTCTCAGGAACCTTTCATTCACTAGGTCTCATCCGATTATCAGGAATGTCATCAGGGCCAGTTTTTGAGTGTGAGCCTTGTAAAACTTTGACATCCACACTAGACTTAAATAATATGTTATTTTAATTTATAGAGTGTGATCAATACCTTACAAATCCAACGTAACAATAAAAAGGGATAAACCTTATCAGATGCAAGAAAGAAACAACAAAAAATCTTATTAGTGTTTGATCACTGTTACCACATTGATTCCCAGAATAAGCAAAGTATCGAAAAACCCATTAAAACCCTTTTCGTTGTGTAAACACCTCTTTCTCTTCTAAACCTCCTAGTCTGTCCACAATCCCACAGCTACTGCTGATTTTCACATTCTCAACCCTCGGCTTGACAAGTATGGCTTAATGAAACACTGAGCCTTGATTCTGTTTTTTTTTTTAGAGTTTTTTTTTAGAGTTTTTTTTTTTTTTTCCTAAGTAAACTGCTGGAACCCTACTTTCATTAGATACTGCCTGGATCCTGGCATGAGAGCGCGGGTCACACAAGGACAGCCCAGAATAGGAAAAACAGCCTGGACAGAGCCTGCAGCAAAGCACTAAGACTGGCAGGGATCCAGTATGGAGCGAGTCACTGAACACACACATCTGAGGTGGGATACACACACGCACACACACACACACACATACGCAAACGCACCCATTATTACAACACTAGGTTAAGTTTAAGAGCTGTCAGGTGATTGTCATGGCATGTATGTTACGTGTGCGTCACCTAACCTGTTGTATGTAGTTCAAGGTTGGTTGAGATGGCAATAAAAAGCACTCTTGACTATTCATGGTCAAAATACAGCCCTGTCCCTTATGTTCGTCAAGCGTTTGAGTAGGTTTGTAGTTACTAAGCAACCGTCATGTAGTCCCTCTCAGACTAATCCGTCTAGGCCGCTGTGGCTGCATGGAACCTTCGATGCACACTGATACATCACCTCGGATCACCAGCGTCCTTTGTCCACAAGAGCAGCGGTGATACGCCGAACCCACCCGTCTTCAGAGAGGGTGGCTTTCTTCTCTATCATGTCACACAGCCTGGTCATTTAGCCCAGAAAAATAACTCATCTGTTGTGCTGATAGAGAGTCAGCGCTCGGGTAGATAGGTAGGTCTGACATTGTGCTCCACGCTGTGGTTTATCAGTCTGCTCCGAAATGAGTCGCGCTGCCTCTTGTGACTTTTCAGGCCGAGACACCACCAAGACTAAGCAGATAAAGCTGACAAGAAGTGCGTCAGCTGAGGTTTCGAGACGATACCGTAGTGAAATTGAGAGATCATTCTCAAATGTCAAGGCACAAATTTATTATCCAGAAGAGATTCCCAGTCAGGCCACTAACATGATTTTGATTTGGACAGGAATTTCACTTGTGCTTTGCTCATTGCCAATCTATCTCTCAAGACAATCTTTAGTGTGTTTTGAAAATTGCTTGTCCTAAGGACCCAATGACAGAGGACAGAAGATTGATCTTTTTGGAACTGAATGTTTATTTGACCCACTTGGGCAATAAAAATAATAATGAGAATGAAATTACCTCAACAGAACTCACATGTTACTGCTTTCATGTTGGGCGATCAAAAGGTTTCAACAAAAGCAAACCCCATGTGTCATGAAGGCTCACTTTTTGTGTTATCTACAGGAGGTCTCTAAAGGGTCAGGGCATGGCCCACTTCTCTGCAGCCTCCATAAACATAAAAATGCAGAAATACAACACATTGGTTAATATAACTTTTACTGTAAACATCCAGGGTTTTAAGTGTTATGGGACATTAACGTTCATCCACTCTATCTGCTGTTTGAGTGTCTATGTTACAAGTCTAATAAAGGCAGATATGAAGTAACAATTTTTTTTAAAAAAGTGCTGTGTGTTTAGATTAGTCACAGATTTGCCTTGGCCTACTTCTTTATATAATGCACATGTGCTTCACCATACTAGACACATTGGAAGCACATCCTTTTTTTTCTCCCATGACATTTTGGGAAATAGACTTATTCACTGTCAAAATGAGAGTTACACAATAACATCTATACCCCTTGTGGGTCTGTAAGCATAAGCACCAGAAACAGGAGAGAGCAGTTATTGTGGCTCTGTCCAGGCAATAAAATCTGCCAACACCTCTAAAGCTCACTAATTAACACGGTATATCATGCGTTTAATCTGTGGGAAAAAATGAAGTGCACTACATGTAAAAATGTCACTTTGTGGTTTTGTAGAATGTCTAAAAGCAGCAGAAACTCCAGGAACTTAATGCTCTGGGACGGGAATAAATAGTTGTGTGTGTACAAAACCACAACTTCTTGTTTTTTTTTAAAATTCTTTGCTTTGTGTTTAAATGACTGTGCAGATCATTTGCATGAACACTGTGACCACTGGCTGTTTCCTCTGTCTTCATCCCTTTGGCTAAGCTGATCTAAAAAAATTTGACATGAGGACGTGGAGTGGCTTAGCTTAGCACGATGACTGCACAGAAAGAACAAGCCTGTTTCTTTGAGAAAAACAAAACTCTATCTTATCTAGGGATGGGAATCTCTAGTTAAAACAGTTATGAATGCATAGAGAAATACATTTTTTTGATGTTAGCAGCTTTAATTAAAATTTGAATTAATTTGAAGGCATCTTACAGTCTCCTGCTGGTATTAGAGAAACAAAATGAGGTGCTTAGGTCCACCATGTTGTTATTAACGATATGTCTCCAGCAGTGAAGAGCAGCTTCTCTGCTGCACTGTTTGCTCCGGGGAAAGACACCATTGTACAAGGCGCTGAGTGGGTGCAGGGTCTTTGAGGTGAAGCAAACTGAGCAATGAGTTATTTTCTTCTTCTTAAAGAGTCACTTAAAGTTGTTTATGGTACAGTGTGTGTTGTTCGGGGGAACTCTTATTACTGCTGACCACTGGTGATCAGTGCTCTGTGACACTCTAAAAAGTTTTCAATTTACTCCAACTTGTCTTTGCAAATGTAACTATTATGACTTTTTAATAAAACATGCTTGCAACCACTTCCCTTTTTTAAGATCCCAAGAGCTTTTTAGGGTCACGTTCATTGAACATCTGTGATTTGATTTAGGGTCATCCAAATCTAAGAATCAATTTTTTTCTCTAACCCTAATCTAATCCCTTGTAGCCTCCCGCAAAACCACAAACTGTCCACTAAAACTACATTATTATACATAATACAACATATGAACATGGCTTCGATCATCTCATCTAAGTCTCTTCAAGAAAGAACGTAAGTTGTTTTTCTAAATTGTCAACCTTTTCCTTTAATGAATGGCTTATTTCAATAAATGGAGCAGGAAACCCTTGTAAAAAAAAAAAAAAATCAATGCGAACAGAACTGCTGATGTGGCAGACAAATCTATACTTTTGCCTGTTTATGACAAAAACAAGGGCTTACACAAGACCACGTTGAAGTGTAAAACTGAAGAGATAAGGGTTTCTGTCAAAGGTGACATATTATTGGGTTCAACTTAGTCCAACTATCTCATGTTAATCTAAACTTCCTGCTGAACTCTGGCTTTAAATGCATCCTCGTTGCATTTTTTCCCCTCTCTTTATGATTTGGAACCTGATATGTGTTTTGCCTGCTCTGCATGTTGAGGCCATGAACTATGTATGCTGCATGCTGATAAGACACATTATTACCCAGTGACATGCCTTTTAACAGCTGAGAGGCGAGGTGAAGAGAGGTCATTAAAGATAGGCCTGGTTACGAGCATCATAGCAAATAAAAGGATAAGGTTGACGGCAATCGTGTGCCAGAGAGTTCAATTAAATTTTATTTTTTTTAATAATCATCTCTATGTTGTTATGTAATGGAAATGCTAAGGTGACTGCCACTCCCTCCTTTGTTCAAGAGGTGTCAAGACTAGTGTGCCACTAACAGCTGAACAAATGGAATGAAAGCAAAGCACATCACCTCCCTGCTCCCAGCTAGCAAAGGCAACACGCCTACAAAGGAAAAATTTGAATGCACACAGTGCTAATTCAGTAGCTGTCTGTATTTGCCTTCTACTTTATGTCTCTGCTAAGCTGGTTGGGGTTCACTTGCAAATCTAGTAGAGAAAAAAGAAACAAATGTATCTATTTTATATGCGTTTTAAGTTTAACAAATTTAGTAAGAACTCTACGGCTGTAACTTTTTAACAAATATGAAAATGAGCACTAAGTTTAAGTGTAAAAAATACATTTTTTCAGTCAGTAATGTGTAAAATGTAGTGTAGCAAGTCATGGATGCTCTTCAAGGCTCTTTGTCATCATCTTAAAAACTAAAAACATTTTCCCATTAGATGCCTCAGGTTTTCCTAAACTGTCGCAGTTCCCATAAAGTTAGACTTATGACTCAACTTTTGGGAAATTTGACGGAAGTTTCTTCTTTGCTGTCACACAATATTACCAGTCAAATCTTTGGGACATTGGGTTCCGTGATTGCACAGCAGACTCCGCTGACGTGCTATGCAGATAATGAAGGGAACTACTTTAGATGACTCTGAATTACCAGTTGATAAAGGTTGCGTAACAGTTGCATCAACAAACACAAAATGTACTCACTGTGATTGTTGAAACACAGGGCCAAACACAGCACAGGCACAAACACACACACACACACAATCTCACACACTCTCTCACACACACACAGTGATCCCAAAAGTGAAGGAAATCATATGACCATTCACACCAGGGATGAATAAAAACAGTTCCAGCAGCTGTTTGTGTTAAAAAAAAAATGTATACACACTTGGACACACACACTTTCACACACACACACTCAGGCAGTTTACACCTGGTGTTAACATGCATCCTGGGTGATCGCAAATGGACAGCTTTAAGTACATGTGTTTCCACCTGGCATGACAATGCGTCGCCGCATGTGTCTCAAGTGACCACTTGTGTTTGTGTCTCACTTCTCCACTCTATATGCAAATAAACACCCACATGTCTCTGTCTGCAAAGAACGAGTTGTTGGGTCAACAGATGTTACCAACACACAGAAACAAAGTAATATTATAACAATAGCATATGCCAAGTTTAAAAAGAGGGCCCATATATTTTTTTGAAAGCGTATGGGGACGACAAAGAAGTAGCTATTGGTTACTAGGTTAATGTTTATTGTCCGTAGAGGTGAGACTGACATTATACAGGCCAAGAATTAGCTCATTCCGCTGAAAGCCCTCATCTGTTTTTACATTGTGTTTTACAGACTGTTTGACATACACAAGTGTTTAAATGAACACTGAGTTGTGCAGCACATTGTTTTAATTAAATGCCAAAGTATTTATCACTTCTTTGGGCTTTTTAAGTTGTGTGGACAATGTTGAGCCACCACTTTCGTCCAAACCTGAAATATCTCAAGAACATTTGAATGGTTCTCTATGAAATCTGACACAAATATACACGACGCCTTGAGGATGAATCAAGATAAATGTAACGACCCCCTGACTTTCCCTCTAGCATTTCCAGTAAGTTTTAAATGTTAGCGTGCTAACCTGCTAAACTAGGGTTGTGAACATGGTAAAAATTATTCCTGCTTAGCGTCACAATGTTAGCATTGCTATTGTGAGTATATTAGCATGCTGAGATTAGCTTTTAGCTAAAGAATCACAGTGCTTAGGCGCAGTTATACATTGCCGCTAGCATGACTGTATCAGATTCTACACTGTCTTTAAGTTTGAATTTTTCTCAGTTTACTAACTTAAACTATGTACCTCTGTTATAAAGCATTTCTTACAGATTGATGGCCCCTGACTATTTAAAAAATCATGTGAATAATAATAATAAAAAAACTTATCATTCCTTTTTTCAGAGCACCTTGTAACTGGCTGGCTGCATCCCGCTGGATTGTCAACGCCTCAAATTGGTCCAAAAATTAAAGAGGCCACCTACATTTTTCACTCATCTGTGTCTGTCAAACTAAATATGGAATTTTCAACTAGAGGAAGATAATCTAGTACAATAGAGAAAGGAAAGTGTATTGATACTGTACTGAGAAGAGACTGTTGCTCGTCCTTGGGGCCACTCTGAGATTCTACCCATCAAAATGGTGACTAGAAAGGAAAAAGAAGCTCACAGTGTGTTAGTCTTAAAATATGCATCTATTCACCTGATGTCAGTGGGTCAGTCCCCTTGCATTTGGCATATTTACCTAAGCAGAGACAAGGCCTCCATGGCTAAAAATGTGACCTTGTGATCTGTTTCCACGCACTTGAGGTGGCCAAGCGCTAATCCTAGCAGCATTACGTAATTATAGTAGGAGTAGGCATGATGGCAGGATTGCTGAGGCTATTTCTGTTGCCTCAATCAGGCTTATAGTTGCTGACTGTTTTATATTAAACTTACCTGTACCTCGCTTGCCTTAATCCAATCTGTTTAAATTACCTGAGCACGGATCTGACACAGTAAGGACTCAACGTGATGATCCTGAAGAGCACTTGGTTCACATTACTGTGTCTTATAACTTTTATCCAACTTCACGGAACAGTTTGCATTGTGCTCTGAGACTTAAAATCAGTGACAACCCCACTTCCAATATCTATTTATATTGGCCTAGTTTCCGATTATACACTATGTATTAAGCTACACAGCATGAGGCAACAAAACCATTGGAGATATGATGCCTGGCTTTTGCTTTTTGTTGTAAATGTAAAGCTTTGCATGGTTGTCCGTGGTATTTGTTTTCTAGCTGATGGTCCACTCATGTCCTAGTTGTGAGGTCTTTTCTGGGTTACAGTTACATATTAACAGCTCAACAATGTGACTGTCTGACTGCTCTGTTTTTGCTAATGTGCTTATAAAACATCACACGGCTCACATATTCCTAAAGATCACACTGTAAGGACTGAATAAGATGAAACCCAATAAATCATTTCTTTGTCATTTGAGAATACCATGAATGATTTTTGTGGTTGCTTCTTATTGAATTACTCACAACAACAAAACGTCTCATTCCCATTGTGCTCTTTGACAGCAAAGAGGCAGGAGTCCATATAACTGGGAACCATCACGAGGAATCCATATGTCATCACCAATAAAATCACTCCGCACATCCACAATATATTCTACAACATTAAACGTAAATTATAAGTAGGATGGTTTCACTTTCAAGTTTCCCACAAGCCACAATTTCCCCTTTTTATGAAGTTCAACACCGAAAAACCACAAATGTATCGTAAAGTTGTTTTCGACCCACTTTCCTATAGCTGTCTGACAGACTTATAGTTCGCTTAAGAATGTAAACAGTATGTACACTATTGCAATCTAATTATAAAAGAAGAGCCCTCCCCTCTTAGTATACAGTAAACAATCCTTGTCAGTTGCAGGCTTATCCTGAAGGGCACTACACTGGCCAGAGATGCCACACTGTCTCACTTTCTGCCACCCTGATCTTACTAGTTTTTACCAGTGTGGCATTGTTGCTGACACAAGTATTGCACCTGCTTCCCATTTGTTCCTATGTTGTTTCATCTTCCTTGTATCAGCTAAAAAAGGTTAAAAAGCTTAAATACTACTTGTCAAACCTAGAAAAAGATTCCTGGACCAAATTCATGTAGCAGATTTTGGTGTAATCCTCAGATCAGATCAGAGCTTCAAGTCTCACAAGTGAAGAAAATGCACTTTTTCTAAACCTTAAAACCACAACTAAAGTCAAAAAGATGTTTACATATTGCCTCATGCCTTTATTTTGAGCAAACTTGATTATTGTATCAAGCTATTACTTAATCTCTTGGAAAAAAAGAAAATAAGATGCGTTAATTAATTAATTAAATCAAAAATCTGTGACTCTGCTATTAAACAGAAGTGAGAAGAAAAAGCACATCAGTTTAGTTTTAACTGCCTTTAACTGCTTTCAGAATTGACTTTAAAGCCCTCCTCCTCATTATCATATGCAAAGTCCATAATGGGCTAAAACCAAGCTACATTGCTAACTCCCTTGTTTACTATGTGTCTTAAAAAAGACTGAATCAAAGGACAGCTCAAGTAACAACAAGTACCATAGATTTTATCTAATTTGGTAAACTACAATAAGCTTTTACAGTACGCCAACTTAAAGTGCACCCCCTTCCTACGCATGTTCAAAAAACGAAGTGGACAAAATGGGAGTCGTGCTGGTTTAGGCAGCAGAAAATCAGAGGCTGTTGTGCCCACATCTCTGCAGCAACCTGTGTCCATTACAGCATCACAGATTTAGATGTTGCACTCGAAGGGCGGACCGTGTTCTGAGCCAAAAAAGCACAAGACTGGCAGAATGAGGAGAGACGGACTCTGTGTTTTACATCAACGATGCTTGATGCTCAAACAAGTTAAAGCTGACTGAAAATGTTTCCCATATGTCGGACTCTGAATTTGAAATCATTGACTATATTTACATAACTGTCGTGTAGCTGCTTTTTTGCATTGTACCAGCTACAAATTCAAAAAATGCATAAAAAGAATTTTTTCCTGTCTGCACATGTGCATATGTATATAAATAATTATGCTATTGTTTTGTAATTTTCAAAATCTTATTCTATCTTTATGTTAAATGTTTGTGGTATGAAGGACCACACCTTTTTTTTAATGTGTTGTGCAAGGGGACATAAATCACCTTGATACTTTCATAATTTAATTATCCAGTGGGTTTTATTTTCCATCTTATTTCCCATTATGGCATTCTATCACTATTTTTATGTCTATTCTGTCTTTTTTATGTGGAGCACTTGGCGCATGTAAATTCTTTGTTGTAAGGCACTTTGAGCTGCATTTCTCGTATGAAAGGTGCTATAAATAAAATTTATAGTTATGTTATAATTATCAGTTCAGCCATTGCCATATCCAGTCATCTTCTCTCATTGTTCTGAGCTAATGTAACATGTGTTATGTAATACCTTGCAAGAGGCCAAGACAAATCCATCTGTGCTCTGACAAGTGTCTTGTAGTTTTTTTATTAATGCTCATAAATACTCCTCAAGCTTTGCTCCTGTGCTTCTGCTGCATCTTACTATGTGTATGGAATATGTGTGTGTGTGTGTGTGTGCGCTGTACTCACGCTCCTCAACTAGACACGCCCTAGAGGCCAATGATATACGTCACTGCAGCTGGCAGTCATGATTGGGACTTTCCCTCAGATAAGAGCTGCTGCAAGTTACAACTCTTTTTCTGCCCCATGGCAGGATAGTAACATATTCTATGACTCATGTTTTCTCGCCTGCTCCTCTCTCTTTTCCCCACTCTGCCCACCTCCCCGTCATTTTTCATGCCTTCTACCCATCCCGCCCACACACCCGTGCTGTGCCTTGTAACCTGCTCACTGTTCCTCGGAGACACCCCGGCCTCATGTGACCCTGTCCTTCTGCGCAATCTCTTCTTCCATGCCTCGTCCCTCCTGCTGCTTTTCCCCAGTATCAGAGCGAGAGCCTGCTGTTAGATAAAAAGCCTCTCTCCTTGTAACTCCACCTCTGTTAAACATATTTCCCAGTGCAGCAGGGCTCGGGCTGAAACCCAAAGTGATGGTGTAAAAGAAACAAAGATGGAGAATAAAAAAAATTGTCAAGATTTTTTTTTTTTAGGCTCACTCTCTTTTCATCTCCCTGTTAGTTGCTCATTTTCACTGAATAAATCCCTCCTTAACCCTTCCCCTTGTGTAACAGCTGCTCAGTAGCTTTAAATTGACACCTTCCCCCCATAGTCACTCTTTGAAATGTGATAACGTGTATCATATAATGTGTGACAACACATGGCCTTCTGTTCAGCACTATTAATTCATAAATCAGACCAGCAGGCTGCAACACAGGGGTTGCATCAACCGGACTGGGCAGCTTGTTTTCAATGAAACCACAACCAACAGTGATTTATGAGCTTTCAACCAAATATCAGATGCAGAAGTAAAAATCACACATCCACATACCTGCATATGGATGCTCTAAAGGTGCCCTGGGGCATTTTGACCACCGAGCATGGCACCAGTCACAGTCAGCTTTGCAATGTTTTATACAGAGGGAGACACAAAATGTAAACTGCATGGCTGTGTTCCCTCTCAAGAAGCTCCCCTGAGTATCCCAGTGACTCACTTGCCAACTAAATTGACTGCAATACTATAGGGAGTGATTCAGGCTGCTCTACTGTCGAACAATAGACCTAAATGTCAGTTTGTGATGACTAAGAAAGATGACATCATAGTGCTAAGTTGCATACCATATAATCGCGATGTCCCTGGTTTGAGTCTTGTTCTGGACCTCATTGCACGTCATCCTCCCTCTCATTTGCTCCTCCTAATATCCTGCCTCCTCCTCTGCTGTAAAAACAGGCAGGAATCTTTACAAAAAAAAAAAAAAACACATACCCAACCCCAGTAGGCATTGTGCTGTGGGACTGGTGAGTAATTATTACTCAGAGTCAAATATTTGGTAGAATGTTCCTTTATCTATGAAGCAGGAAGTCACAATCTGTTGTTGGTACTAATTTGTTTGCAGCTACTGATATTTTTGCCTTCATCCTCATCAGATACACTCACACTCGGCTATTCATTAGTCTTCACAGTTATATGCTGTTGCTTCTTTGAAACCGAGGATATTAAACATAGCTGCAGATATTTTCTCTCATTCATTAAAACATCAATGAACAGGGGAAAAAAATAAAATGATTCATAAATTCTGGTCAATGAAATTCAATCAAGACGTGAATATATGCTGATTTTGAACTTGAAAGCGAGTTATTAGAATCCTCAAGGTTGTTTAGATCATAAACATCCTCTCTCCGAGGGGATGAGGCTCTCTGTTCTTTCATCCTCAGACAAATGAATTTTAAAACTTTATTACATAACAGAGTGGAGAGGCATGTCACCATGGTAACAGCAGTATAAACACCCTCTGGCTCCATGTTTTGGTAACTGAAGCTGTTCAGCATTCAGCCCTCCCCCTCTCGTTTCATGAAGGCACTGAACATCCAAAGACGCAGCAGCCTGTCAGGGATGCCCCATGAGGGTCAGAAACACAGGATGATCATAAGAAATACATGCAAAGTTCAGTTAGAGATTTTCTGATGAAATCAAGAAGAGAGGGTGGCACTGTTTTACATAATTGGATACCTTAAGCGACCCTGCCTTCGCTTTAGAACACTATGTACCAACGGAGATACATGGGTTATGCTACTGTAACCCTAGTTCTGTAAACACAGGCGGAGTCTGCTGCCGGACTCTATGAGTAATAGCTCTCCCCAATCATGCTATTTGACAACTTGTTCAGCATGCAGTGTCACAGCAGCAGGATCCATACTGTCCATTAGTCTTAAATCATCCCAGTGAGCACCGACCCTGAAAATAACAATCTCATGGCAGAATCCATGGAAGACAACCCCTACTGTAGAGTTAAAAGGCTCATTCTAAGGTCATGAAACACAACAGTTAATATTTGCAGGCGATTATATAATAATAAATTAATATGTCTCATTATTATATTACATTACTGCCATATTCTATAAATAGACTGCCCTAAATTCTATATACTGAATCTTTAAAAGGGTCTTCTACACTGCCATGTCTCATGTTGAGTGTGGAGAAACCACAGAGAAAGACTTTTTTCCCTTTGCTTATAACCTTAAAAGATGCACTTGCATCTGCACTGCGAGGGATTAACAAGCCACCCCATCAACAGAGCACACAAATAGCTGTTCGGTGCATTTGATGGTGTGTATTCAACATAAAATGCCAACGCATGTACTAGGCATAGTAGATACTATTTTGCCTCCCTGTCCCCCCATGTGGTGTGGAGGACAAAAAGCATCCAGCTGTATTATTCTCAGCTTAAAAGACCTCCTCCTGTTCTTGGGAACAAAGGAGGAGGTTTTTTCTTAGAGTGACCACACTGTGATGAAATGTATATGTGTTTTTACACTGCAGAAATCAATTCCAACTTCAAAAAGAAAGCTTTCCAATTTCTTGCAGACCAGAAAATGAATAGGCATACAAAAAAGGAGACAGGCTGGAGTAATGGAGAATAAGGTAAAAAAAAAACAAAAAACAAAAACCCACACATGTATCAGATTTAACAGTCAAGGATGACACCAGTCCTTTCATATTTGATAGAATAAATGTATAATTAATAAACATTTTATTTTTAGGTAGAATGTTGTCAAATTGTTAAGCAAATGTTATTTTCAGCAGCTAAATCTACATATTCATTTGTAACTAGCCTCTTTAGTGTTCTGCTTTCTAATGCTCCTTGCATAATTGTAACAAATCATCATGCCAGTGATGTAATGTTGCAGTAACACAACTGGAACAATAGTCATATTACTTTTTTTTTTTAAACTTCAAACCATGTTTTTTTGTTGCCCCACTGCTATAATGTATGCATTTTTGCATACTGAAAATAAAACCTGAATGTCTCTCTCTTGGTTTAATTCTTGTGGAATTTATTTATTGTTGCAAAGTGTCTTTAGTCTTCTGTGGGAGTTAAGTGTCATCAGGCTAATAGAAGCAGAACCCTATCACCACAAGGGGGCGCCATGTTTCTCTTAGGTAGTGAGTTCACCTAAAGGGAACAAGGAGAAGAGTAAAGAAGGATTTACAGGATTGGGTTTGAGAAGATGTGCAAAACAAAGCAGGGGACTAAATTTCAAGACATCAATTGAGACATGAAAGACTGAAAAATAAGTTTTGTTTCACTCACTTCTAAAAGAATTTTATATTGACCCTTTTTTAATATATGAAAACAACGAGAAACGGGCTGAGTGGATGGACAGAAAGATTTTGAGGGAAGCTAACAGCTAACAGCTAGGAAGGAAATAGGTGACCTGGCTATGCAGTGAGTTATCTACATACAAAACCAACAAAATACACGATATTGCACTCATAAGATTAAGACACATTGTTAAACCTAATGCAACAAAAACAGTCACCAGGCCATGAGTTTGCTAATTTAGCTGTAAGTTAGCATTACTCATGTCTCAGGTTAGCAAGATCAAGCTTCAGTTTGTGGAAAATGGCTCTTTCTAACTACGTCCCCATCATTTTGGATTTTCTAGGTCAGAACATAGTTTACTAACTTTTGAAATACTTGAATCAATCAAAAATATTATGTCTTTTACTGTTAATGTTTAAGCATTTTGAGAAAAATTGGCAGATACAAACCAAACAGTAAGACCTTTCCAATTAATTTATTTAATATAACTTTTCATAGCAGTAAAATAATACAGATGTATAGGCACTTAAAAATCAAACAATTATCCAAATTTACGTGTTACAGTACTACAATATATTCATGGGATATGGAAAAAAAGTAAAATTATAAGGCAGAATAGAGCAGTATAAAACTAATATGAATACAAGGTAAATCATATTTGCGCAACAGGGTTAGAGATGAAAGTTTGTAGTCCATCATACAATATAATAAAATTTGAGTAAGAAGACGAATGACGGCTTGCAGTGGATTTTTTAAACCTTTTAACATCTACCTTTTAGGGGAGATTTTGTCTTTTTGGAATACCCAAATGAAAAGCTAACAACAGAAGAACTACCAGGCCAAAATGCACATAGGAGGGTAAGTGGACTTTCATTCATAAAAAAGTTTTCACAATCCAATCTTTGCACACACATAGTAAATGACTAAATGTAGAAGGTCACTAGTGATCTTTGAAAACACTTATTCGACCGATCTAGATCAGAAAAATATTGACAGTGATTTTATTGGATTAAAATCACAATGCCCTTTTTGCTTGTATTTGTTACAGGCCAGACTTGATCTCTCCAGTATGGTGGACTCAGGTATTTATGTTTCTATATCTATGGCTGTGACAATCATACTTTCTTCAGGTAGCAAGCTGGTACTCTGATTAGCTTGTCTATTATTGATGAACAGAGAGCTATTTCAAGCCAGAAAATCATCCACTTAGCCTACATTTTAAATCCTTTTTTTTTAATATCCTTTCTTTAGAGATATTCTTTGTTATATCACAATAGATTTGTTGCGGAAGACACAAATAACTCATTTAATTCAATTAAAATGTCCTGGCTGCTCATTTATAATAACAAAGAGTCTGAATCTTTGAAGAGTGCACTTTCTGTATGGATTTGCATAATGCATTTTTGAGGATATTTTAATTTGAAAGCACAGAACAAAATGTAACCAGTCAGTCAGGTATCACTGCCTTCATGTGTGCAGTATGTGAAGCATGCCAATCATTTAGTCAACTAGCAGGTATGTATATGTACAAAAAAATACCTTCCATGGAGGCTCTGGTTTCTCTTTCTCATGGTATCATGTTGCATTTCAGTCTGGACAGATAACTCAGTTGGTTCCATTGGTTCTGTCATCCCTGGCATGGCTGTTGTCTTCATAGTAGCTAACAAATAGTAACTCAGTGCCCGGTCTGAGCGTCAAAGAGACCTAGCTGCACATATAGGTGGTACGGTGAATTTAATCTGTGGATCTTTATGAAATATTTGGATCTAAAAGCCGGGTGAAGTCGCTGCTGATAGGGCTCGTGAGGCAACGCAGTACTCTCTTTTTTCTCTGTACTTTGCTGTTTTCTCTCCCCTAGTATTTTGTTTTTATGACTGTACATTAGGTTAACACATTATAAACATAAAATTTCAGTTAGCAAGCATGTTTATTTTTTGACTTTTGCTTGATGCACAGGGGACTTTCAAATCATAACTGCTTTTAAAGACCTGGCCAAAGACATACCCAAAGATTTAACCTCTTTTTGATATGTTTTAATTGTAAGAATGCACACAGCAGACAATTTAGACAGTCAGGCAGGACTTGATGTTTATGCTAAATGATTTTTAAATGGTGATTGCAGGGACTTGAAATCTTACAGACACTTACATGATTAAAGGTGACTTTGGAAAAACAAAAACTTGGAGGATAAATATTGTGCACCGATTGCACATGTGTGGGCTTTGCTTTGGCTGTATTTTTTTTGCACGAACCCTCTCACCTAGGAAAAAAAATCAGCAAGCTTATTAAGGGCAGTTCCTCCACAATGACGCCTTATTGGCTATTGCAGGTTTCTGCTCAATATAATATTATTATAATTCAATTGTAGATACCAAAGATGTTTGACTGGAATTACCCATTTATCATTACAGATAATAACACTGGATAATTTAATGATACAGTGCCCACCAAACTGGAAATGTTCACAGTTTTTTATTTCTTAACCTGGTCACCTTAGTGTGTGATGCAACAGCTTGACAGCTTGCTGTTAGTCAGACTTGCTCATCAGATGAGATGTACGTACTGATTGCATTGATTTCATTGACTACTGGTGTGACTTGTGATGTAATTAAGGATGCCTGCCAGTTCTGCTTTGCCTTGCCTCAGAGCTGTCTGGCATCTTGATGTAAAAAAAAACCTCACGTGTGTGTAATGGTTTTATTTTGAGAAACAGGATTACTGACTGCTCCACCCTTGTTTAAATGGTTAAGGCTGATGACGCTTTATTTTTTTTATACTATCAATAAAAAGAAGAAGACTGGCATTAATCACAGTAGACACTTTCTGAGTACATTCCAAATTCCCAGGCTTGTCTCTGGCTCTCAGACATAAGCACATTTTTCCCACAGAATATGTAAATCCTTAAAAATATGTCTCAAAAGGGCAGACAAATTTCTTTAAACAGCTGGGCACTGTGGTTTTTTGTAGATGTTGCTCAAAGAAGAGGAAATACTATATTTTGGGGAATATTTTTTGCTGTGTATTTGGCGCTCTACTGAGTACTTATAGCAGCAGGATAGTGTATATGAGATTGACTCAAAATTAAGTTTAGTTGTCCCTGAAGTCAGAGATTGCAGCTGCACTGATACTGATGGCTCATGGAATGGAAATGTTTCTCCCTTTTGCACACTAAACTTTTAGTGCCTCATGTGCTGTCTGCTATTGTGTTCTCTTGCAGTGCTTCAAATGGTGTTTCCACAAACATATTAGCAGGTAAACATTAGCGTTACCATACCCCAGTGCATATTTTACAGCCTCTTTTAATTTCATGAGTAGTCCCCTGTATCTATAACCTTTAATATTTCAAACAAAGTGTTTTAAGATAAATTATGTTTACTTTAAAGTTTTATAATCTCCTTGGAGTCTTGTCTGAGTTAGTGTAATTCCCTGTACTTTTGTGGCTTCTCATTTGAGAATATTTAGGACTGTTATTTAGAGAAAAGGTCCCCTCGTAGTCTAGTATTATTTGGCTTTAAATGAGGCCTAAAGTCTCAGAACGATCTTTAGTCACAAAAGGCAGTTTAATAGTTAAAAAAAAAGCGAAAATTCAAAATTACGTAAAGATAGGATTTAAAATCAGAAGCTGCTGCAGTATTAACTATCTTATATTTTTGATTAAGGCACAATATTGTTCTATTATGCCTTTAATAAAAACTTAATATTCTTGTTATGAGTGTGCTCACGCAGGACGTATGTAAGGTCTGTGTGGCTGATCTTCATTAATATGTGATATCATGTTCAAAAATAGGAATTGATATGCTAAAGGAAAGAAAAGACATACAGCAGATGTATGACTACTTTCTGTCGTCTTCAGGTTGAGTGAGGCAAAAACAACGCGTGAAGGGACAGGAATGTGCTCTCTAAATTATGTAAAACTTTTCTTGGCTTCACTACTTAAAGAAATACATATCAGCCGTTAAAGTGCAAAGATTTCTTGGAGCACTTTTTGCTACATGATGCGCGTTGCTAATTAACAGGTCAGGGTTTTACATGGCTCATTACAGCTTTTGTAAGTTATGTGGCAGATAACGGCCCTGTAGGTTATGCTGATACCAGCAGGGCTGGACTCACATATCTTAGATTTACACAGACGTGTTCAGGGGTAGTGGCTCAAATTTAATATTAAAAAGAAACAGAAAGTACTGCATTAGTCTGAAGGTGAGAGTGGACCCACAGAGTGAATTTTTGCATGTTGGAGTGCAAGGAGTATAACGTTGCATTATGTTCTTGGTTTTTACTTTTGCCATAGGCACCAATTTTAGCAAATGGCAACAACATTTAGTGCAGCCTGATTTCAAAATGAATCCCATCAAGTTAAGTGAATGTGGCACATTAACAGATGGACAAAAAAAATTTTTATTTAGAAGCAAAGGTTACTGTTCTCAGTAATCTCCTCAGTACTTGATACAAATTGTGTTAAAACTCTGTTAAAAAATTGTTTTTTGTCACAGTGGCTTTCTGAATGAATCTCATTGTTTAATAGCCAGCAAGCTTCCTAACATTAAAATATAATAAAGTTTTAATAGTACAGTTGAGGGCGTTCTACTTTGTTCACTGTTTTGAATGTGTTTAGGTATTTTCAAATATACCAGGTCTGATATAGAATTAAAATGGCCATTTTATTCTCACTTTGTAAAAACCTATAAACATTAAGATTCCTAAGCACAGGTGAGCATATACAGGCTGCACAGATACATGGTTTCCAATTATAGACTGTATATCCGGTGTTTGATAATTGAGGCTCCTAGAGCTGACAAATCCATAAAATATATGGATTCATATATGAATTATGCATATATGAATTATTCTATGGAATTATTATGTTCTTAACTCAGTTAGTGCAGTCTGAAGAGAGGAGGAAATAATCAAGGCTGACACATAAGTCTTTTCACCACAGGCAAAACCAATAGAAGGGCAGACAATATGAAGAGAATGCATATTTTTTATTTGACCATATATACAGTTCTTCCATATGTAAAAAACATTGTGACATTATTAAAGCATCTACAAGAACTTTCATTTTTCGTTGTTTCTGGCGGCCCTGTGGACAACAGTGACAAGAGCACCACCTCCACCACCTCCTTCAAAAAGATCTTTATCTGGCCTGGAGAATTAAACAATTCTTCTTTTTACAATAAAACTGAGTGCAGAATAAATATCAGTAAACTTTATTTTCATAGCAATTGCATTCATACACAAAGGCTACACGAAATTCTGCAGCTGCTTGGTGACAGTAATTTTGTTGAGCAGATGCCAAAGATATAAAAATTTCTGAATACTGGTTTGTCTTCATAACAATAATATGCCAAAATCAAGAGATATTGAGCAGGGTACTTTAGTACAGATCTAATTATATTCTCAGACTATGACACACGTAGAATCATCCTCTGCACTTCGCCACTAGTTTTCCTTTTTGTGGCAAGCACTGAGAATAATCATATACAGCTGCAGAAATAGCCAATCTTCTCGCTGATGGTCTTGTTTGCCAGTGTGGGTTATATTTTGCGATTTAACGCTAAATTTTGACTGTTTTGTAACAACTTAATAGTTTCCTTTAATGCCTTCAAAACACTGGTTGAACATACACGGTTTTTGCTTTCTCGTGGAGAGTTAGGTAAGAACATTGATACCACTCTCATGTCTGGGCTTTGAATCCTCGTCCTAATTGAATTCACTGCTAGAACATTTTTTTTGCCAAAATGTTAAACTACTCCTGCAGGGACACAGGATGTTAGGCAAATACCTCCCTTTTTGAAACATTTAAAAATTAGCATACAAGAATTACAAAGACAACTTTGTCTATGATTCAGGTGATTGTAAGACTGTATAACATTGGGCTGAGGGCACAGTGGTAATCTCAGGTACAGCTGGCCTCCTGGGTTTCTATGTGCCTGGCTAAAAATAATGCGTTATAATAATAATGAATAAACATCTTGAAAGCAGCTGCCTGTGATGATGGAAAAGGGGAAAGGCTAGACACCCAAGTCACAGGTGTGTTGGCCTACTGTATATAAAGCATCCATAGTGTATTTATAGAACATATATATAGGGTAGTTAGAGTCGTATGTCCTTATTTAGAATATGTCTGAGATTATCAGATTAAGGTCAGAAGGGCGACCTATCACTGGAGTTCAACTCTAACCAGTAATGACCTTTGCTCTTTCTTGGATCCATGCTATGAGGAATTCAGCCCGGAGCCAAAAAGGGATCCTTATGTCCTCGCTGAACTGCCTGTTATATAATAATAACCATTTGAATTACACTGAACATGCTGCGCGCTGCAAGTTTAACTTCCTTTCAATTGCAAAACAGAAAGATATCAATTTTTTTTCCAACAGTGCGGGAAGAGGAGTGTTAAGGCTACGGATGAGTCATGGCATGCATCAGACACACATTACAGCACCCTCTGCCCCGGTCTTGTTGTGATGTTTATGGGAGCAGACTGTCCTAGTTTCGAGGACGTGAGACGTGTGCTTATTATCACCCCCACGTATCGCCACTTGACCTCAACTCACTCCATCTGCTGAGAGTAAATCTGTCACCTCCCCTGAACTGTATAGATCCCCCTGTGCCTGGACCCGCACTGAACGACCCATCCTCCACCACGCGACACCGCTACTACTGTTACCACCCTCTGTGCAATAAATCTTAACGATACTGGAAAGAGAGGGAATCCAAAGGGTAGTAATGGGGCGTTTTGCAAGAATATAATAGCTGAGGTCATCACATGGGGCTGGAGTGGAGTCTCACTTCATTGTACACTGTGTATTGCTACTGTTACCAACTAATTAATGACTGCATGTGCCGTTTTCTCGCATGATGTAATGGTCCTGGGAGGTGCGTATGTGTGGGAGGAAGGTCGTGCCAGGTGGCCTGCAAATTCACCGGAAATTTAGTCAGCTGCAGGAACACAGACCCTGCGATCATTCACGAAGCGTACATGCCTTTGCATTTTCTGTCCTCCTTTCTCACCCCCTGTCCTTCTCTCAACTCTCTCCTCCTCCTCCTCCTCCTCCTCCTGCTCTTCCTCCTCCTCCTCCTTTTGTTTTGTGTCCAGTCACATCCTCTCACTTTCTTTTCTTGTCTTCTACTCTTTTATTCCGGATTTATTCTGGACTCATCTCACCTTCTCTTCTTCCTCTTTGCTTGAAGCCCTCAAAGATGTTTCCTCTGCATTGTGGGGACTCCTTTAGACAGAAATATAAAATTTAGTTGATTAAAAATGTTAATCCTTATGCAATATTAAGGATATGTTTGTTGTGCTGTGCTGCAATATGTTTCTTTATGTTTAACTTTTAACTTGCAGTCCCTCTGGAATGACAAAACTCTCTCAGTAACATGTTTGCTCTTGCAGTGGTATCCCATCGTTTCCTGTCTCCTGTGCCCCCTCTCTGCTGGTCTTTCCCCACTCACAGGTCAGAGTTTTTGGACCAAAAAGTATCTCTTTGAGCCAGCAGTGCGGGCACGACCCCAGTCAGGCATGTAACAAATCAAGGGCAAAGTGTGTCTTTATTATGCAATTATACTAAACAGGTTCAGGAGAAAAACTTTCTGCACTGTGATAAAAAAATGAAATAAATTTAAGGTAAAGCGACTGACACACTGCAACCCAAAAATGCTTTATTACAAATTAAATATACAATTAACATTATAGTATATTTTATTAAGTATGTAGTGTAGTGTAATACAGATTTTATTTTATTTTTTTATTGCTTTTTTAACTCTAGTTTTTATCATTTTTTTAAATTGCAAAATCAGCAGATTACAATAGAAACAACAGGTTACTGAGTACATTATTAAAGTTTAACCTGACCAATCCCCTAAACACCTTCCTACCCCTCCTCCACCAGCAGCATCACAAAACATACACAGACAGAGAAATTTAAGTTATCTATCAAATTAGTCCACACAGAGGTAATGATTGTACTTTCCTATCAGTGTGTAATGCTTTCAACTGGGGGGTTATTGTCATGCGTAGGTGTTTCAGGTTAATGAGGAAGTGAGAAATGTCCCACACATTACCGGTTGTTCTATCAGAACAGGGACAAAATTTAACTAGATTCAACCCATTCCACTATCTAATCTAGGTTTAAATTATTTTCTGAAAAGTCATTTGATAGCTAGGATTGCTCATTTGAACAATGAGTTCAGTGTGTTTCTGTATCTACTACACTGCCTCATATGAATAAAAGGCTATTAGATGCATGCATAAACTCTAAATATAAGTTTGCCTGCTAGGCATGCAATATTGAAGCAGCTATATTTTTTATTGAGTAAGGGCTGAAATATTACACTGCAGTCGCAATTTTTCTCAATCACACTCATTGTGAGCTTAAACTTTAGTCCATAAGAATTACACTTCACAGTTGCAGCCAGGATTTTCTTTTATGTTAAGCTTATTATCTTAAATGACTTTCTGTTGTGTTCTCTTTTTTTTCATGTGTGAAACACACATGCACTCACACACATTTTGTCAGACATATGTTTATGGTCTTTGCTGAAGATTATTTTCTAAGCTGGCACACAGCCTCTTCAGCTGAATGAGTCATCATGCACCTGTGCAGCAGGCAGAGTCCTGTGCAACCATCTCGCGGCCACGCTTTTTCAAATTGCTCTGAAAAGGGCAACATGATGTGGGTAAAGGCGGTACCACTTAGAGTGACCTGCAGAAGCACCCTGTAAACAGACCACAGGTGACTTAGTGCAATGATGTGTAAAACCCTATGACAATACCCGGTGATTCACTAAAACAAGACATTGCTATGGTCACAGCTGATTGTTCATACCATTCTCAGGGGATCTGTGTGCAGCCTATTCAGGACTTAGTGGTGATGCAACAAAAGCCATATGCCACAAAAAATTTAATACTACATTACCAGTAGCATACTGAATTCATGAGTCTTTAACATAAGCCGATGTGTCACATAAAACTGCTTACACTCACAATAATGTAGTCTTCTTTATAATGTTTGTAGTATTAAGTGCATACAAAAATACCCAAGAATAACATATTAAAAACTAAAAGCTTGAAAGATACAATAGTCTACTTCAGGATTCAGCCGTGCGTCAGCATACCTAGAGTAGAAGAGATGGTGTTGTGTTGATCGGGACCGGCTGTTACCCCCAGGGAGATTTCCTCACAACTGGATTTCTTTCAGAGAAAAGTTGGGATGAACATCATGGCCTAAGCAAGTTGTTACTCTGTCTTAAAGAGAACCCTGTTGTAACACTTTCTAATATTTGCACCGAAAACAGTACTGAACTGTCCCGATTATTGGGCCCTTGGTTCATCTCATTAAAGTAATTTAACCCTATCCTCACAACCACAGAGAGTTAAAAAACACAGAAGTACAACACTGACACTTAAGGCAGATATATACTTGCCCTTAAGCCACATTTGCGTAGACAACCGTCTGTGTTGTGGATTTCATTTCTTTATATCTTTGACTATGTACAACTCATGTTACTGGTGGACTTGATCTCAGATCCAAAACCCTTTTAAATCTCCATACTGCCCCTTGGTGTTTATGTGAATATTACATTTTGCTAATACATAGTGTTCATTTCTGAGGAGGTGCACAAACACCACTTCAAATGGCCAATGAAAACTAACATGCATGTGAATGCATCGTTTAAAGCAAGTATATCTTTGGTCTTACTGTCATGACAAGGACTGCTTATGGGGGATTGTGGGTGTATTGGTCGCTGGGATCTCAATCCATTAATTTAAACTCCTCTCAATTCATCAGCATAGATCTTGCCCATAATGTCCAGTTTAATTAGCAAAAAAAAGAGAAAAGAATAGTAAACTAGTAAATTATTTTTTTCTCAAACTTCTTTCACTTGTAATCAAACAATTTTTGGTTGCAGTGACGATAGTGTAGCTATAGCGTGCAGTGTGCAAAGTTTTGCTTATTCTGTGTGTGATTGAACAATAAGGATACAAAAATAATTCCATGCCATTTGAAAAACAAAAAGCAAAACTTTAACTGACACTGTCCATTTACTGCTAGATTAACAACCTTACTGTGAACCTTTTCCTCTGCTTGTTTTCACCATGTCTCTCCGCTGCTCTTTCTCACTTGCTCAACTGCACCCTCACTATGTACACAAAGGAGCTCTGCAACTCTTATTACAGAGGATATCAAATGGATGGTGTGCATCAGTTTTTTGTTTTGGCTTAGCTTGTTTATCTGGGTCGAGTGAATAAAAAAATGTTGTTGCTGTCGCTGATGGACTAGCTATTCAAAAAATGCTGGCTGGATGCAGGAAGTCCTGGGCAGCAGATTATTAGTGGCAATATCCTTTGATCAGTCAGCATGTTTTCATATGTTTTCATTTCAACGACTCAGCTTGCTTAAGACTCTAAGCAGGTGATATCAAAACTGTACCTGCTGCCATGTCATATCTACCATGGAAAAGAAAGAGGAGCAGTGTGAGTGGAGCTGAGCTGTAGCATGCAGCAATGAAAAACCTATGTTACCCATGAGCAGTTTTTGGCGCTGTCTGCATCTGCAGAAACCCTGCCCTGTGCCTGCATTTTCTTATTTTGCTGTGTTCAGGACTTTTCTGGGTGTCAACTTTTGGGCAGTGGGTGTGTAGCTAACAGCCAATAACAGCGCTGAGGATTTGAAGGCAGGACTCCATAAAAATTAGTGACCAGATACCAGATCATAAACATGCATCCAAGAGGAAGCTACAGCCAGGAAGGAGGGGCCAACTTTGAATTTTGTGTTTACCAAATGCAACTGATAAATCCTACTTATTCTGCTGGAAAGCAGGAGGCCAAAGTATGCACAGGGAGGGAGGGAGACATTGCAGTTGTGATAATAATGTGTATTAACAGCATGCATTATGCATGTGTATTTCAGAGAAAAACAGACAACAGTGGGCCAGTATGTGGGCTGGTCTGGACAAAAGTCCAGGGTTGAATTTTTGTCCCAGAACATTCCTGACTTCAGTGCTAATGTCTTTGTTGTTGGTGTTGTCCTTCTTATCGATGTGACTTTCAAGCAGTTTCACCACTGTGGAAAATCAATTCACCTGGATTGACCCTGAAAAGTACACAAACAACAGCAGCGTAAAAACACAAAGATCTCTGACGTACTAGTTTTATTCTTGTTTAGCTTTAATTTGAGAGCAAACACTCACTGGAATGCTGCATTAAGACAGCTCATTCGTAAATAATGTGTAGCAGCATATTGCATAACTCCACTGAGGGTTGCAATAAATGAAACTCTACAGCTGATCGTTTTTTGACTGAATTGTTAACCAACAATATATAACAGATGTCAGTGATGTTTAGGGCAGCCTAATAGGACCGTGAAAAATATAGCGCTGGCTAGTGAGTGGTGACTGCCCTCTGCTGGAATTAAAGAAGGGTGCGACTAATTGCGTCAATATCACAAAAAAGTTATGACGCAAATTTCCTATTGAAAACTGTGGACCAAGGAGCTAATTATTATTAAACTTAATCATTATGGATCCTAGAGGCTCCATGTGTACTGACATAAGGGCCTTGAAGTGCTTGCTTATTTTCCTAACACTTACTTCCTGTATGATAGGCTAGGACCTCAGTAGTTTGTGCTATAATAAAGCAAGATTCAGACATAATATGAACTATCACCATGATGTCATGTAGTGTCCTCCCTAACAGGCTCAGATTTGCCTGACTATTTGCTGACTGTCTGTAGCAGACATTTAAAAGATTTTATACAAAGTAGTGTGTAACTTTTACCTGTTTTGTGATCTCTCACCTCTCTCTCTGCAGTCTTGTATCACTCTGCTAAGCCCTACCTACCAAACCCGCAGGTTCAAATGGCAGCAGAATGAGTTGGTTGCTCTGCAAAACTTATGCTGAGCTGGGCTTGTTCTCCGACGAGTGAACCTAGCCAAGACTCCAGTCCCTCTTGTTATGACTCATCTTCTTAAATTGACTCCCCAAGTGTTTTGTGGCCCTGGGCTTGAGCGCCCAGGCTTAGAGGCAGCTTCAATGCTGTCTAACAGTGGGATTAGAGGATAGGACATCCCTGTTGACTGCCTCAGCAGCACTCTTTTTTGGTAGTCAGGGGCCAGTAACAGTTGAGGATCTAATTTCTCTGGAGGATTGTTATTTTATTGGACTGTCACCCAAACCTCTTAAAAATATGACATGCTCAGCTATGTGCAAGAAACAGCTTGTACACCACCACACTAGTTTGTTTTTCCATTTACTGTTTGTCTTCATGCCTTTTTTAGCATCAGACGTGATGAGCCTTAAGCCAGTCCAAGTTTGGCCAGTACTTTTTCACACGTGTTTTATAAAATGCAGGATTTTCTGCTGGATTTTTTTCTTTTTTGCCACTGACTCAGGCTCTTCCCGTCAGAGGTGAACGTGCATGCCATCTGCAATATGATTGGCCAAAGTTGTACGTCACAGGCTAAATTTTTTCTAAAGCCTGACAACAGAGCCAAGAGAAGGCGAGAAGTCTGTTTTTTTCCTTCAGACCACTTGAATTACAATATGCTAAAAGGCAATCATGGAATTTTTAGCCCAATGCACTACAGGAAGCAGTGCTCTGCAAAATAAGCTGCAGACAGATACAGATAGAGACGCATGACTTTACATGATCCCCTGGTGTTGATACTAATGTTGACAATACTTCATTCTCTGAAACATATACTGGACATGTGATATACATGTTTCTATGTTCACACCATAAAGTTTGACCCTGAGGAAATCTCCATAATACCCAGGATATAGTTAAGTGCTAGAATACCTCTCTCCACACGAGGTAAACTTTCATGGGAACCCATCATGCATTACGAGTACCATGAAGAATTTATACGTGGAAAGGATAAAAATTCTTGCAGATATAGGTTAACATTTAATCCTGAAATGTATATGTTGAAATCCACACATAAATTCAGAGGTTTTAATGAAGTACACTCAGTTAGCAAATGAGACACTTTATTTTTCCTGCCCATTGTCGCCCTTTTTAATTTGCAATTAATTGTTGATGCAATTAGTAGTGGCTGTGTGCTTGGCAAAAACCCAACTTTGCTGTTGCTGTCTATCATGCCCCCCCACCCCCCCACCCCCCACCATCCCTAATGTTTGCCAACCATACACAGACAAACACACACAAACACAGACACACAAACAATTTAGAACCTAGAAAAATGTGACTAATACAGTCCTTTTAGTTAAAATATCATGTTTGCATATAAATGACACAACAATGAAACTGTGTATGTAAAATAGGCTTCATACCATTTGAATTATTCACAGATGGTGGAGATAAAGAAAAAAAACTGTGGATTTGCATGAAGCTGCAGCTGCACCGATCACACTCATGGCCTTTGGTCTGTTCTGAGTATGTTGACCACTAATAGCAACTTGGAAGTAATCAGCTTTGTCTAACCCCATTATTGTATGATATCTAAAGAATTTAGACCAACTCAGCATATTTTCTGTAAATGTAATGAGATAATGAAACACACGTTTGTAATGTCAGTCTGTGAACCCAAAAACTAAAAAGATAAACAGGTTGTGAAATACATCTTATCTTAATAAACTTACCCATACTTTATGCTTGGGATTAATTATACATGTGTCTGAAAGTTCGTTGAAGGGGAGAATTAAACTCATTGTATTTGAATTAATCTCATTGTACTTGAACTGCATTAAGTTGTCAGAATAAAGTAACAATGTTGGCAAGAATTAAAAACTGTCACATGAGTAAGCCTTGAGTTTGACAGTTCATATATTTAATTTTGAATTTGCCAACAAAAACGTGTGTTTATCTGATAAATTTGGTAATCCTAAAAGAGACTTACAAAGGATTTAGAGAACAATGTGAGATATTTACTCAACTGTTGGATTAGCCAAAAACATATAAATCCATGTAGGTGAAACGAGAAGGCCAATCATTTTAAAGCTCACTGTTTTCAAGCAAACAGATATCTAAAGGTAGAGTACAGCCCTTATCATACCCTGTGTTGTTATTCTGATGTTCTTTCCTTTTATCCACAGTTGTCCATAAACACATCAGGACTCTGTGTTGCTATTGCGGCATGTTCTGCTTTTGTCATGACTTTGTGCAGCACTTCAAAAAGCCTTTCAGTCTGATTTTCTCCTTCTGATGTTTATGTGGGTGCGAGCCCTTTTCCTTTCTTACTTTCTGTCTTTACATTTTCTTTGATGTGAAATATTAAGTTTGATAAATTCCAATTAGCAGAGCTGTCCTTTTGCAGACCTAACATTCCCATGTTTCCTGGTTTTTCCTCGGCATCAGAGACTGTTTCATCATATGAAAGAGGTCCTCAAAGACTGATGACAAAACCCAATGACGGCTTCTTTATCAATTCAGAAACTGATTTGAGTTTTATTCGCTTTGGATAATCTATAATACAGTTAACGTGTTTGAAGTTGAAATAAATGCTTCAGTTCAATAAACAGAAATTTTCTCCACATTGAACATTCTTAATTTCATAGCATTTGCAGAATTTGCATACATATTTTAAGCAAGTAAATATTTTATTTTGAGCATGACTTCTTTTATCTGATAATAATTCCAGTTGACCCAACATTCAGTCCTTTGTCAGCCACAGTGCCGTCCACTGTACCACTCTTTGACTCCTAATTTTTGTGCACCATTATAATTTGACGGCTGTGCAAAATTGATGGTAATGTGTAATAGAATAATGGTAATGTGCTCCTGCAAATGAACACTGGCAAATCATTTTGACAAGTCACTTTGCCATTTTTCTAGTCCCTGAAGAGTTGGGAAGTGAGGGCTGATATAAAAACTGCCCTTTTACAAGGACAACTCCTATAGGATTTCATATTGTTTCCTCCATATACAGACTATATGTAACTCGGAACTTTTCACATTCGAAACATAGTAAAAGGCCTCAACGTTGATGACAGAACAACTGTTACAGTATGTTAGAATCATTTGGTAATCTGTCTTCATGAGGATAAATGTTTAATTCCTCTCCAGACACATTTCAAAGTGTGTGAAAACACTCTGCTATGATTAATATTTTGTAGGAACATAGATTTCCTACATAAAAATTCACAACATTGGAGAGATTGTACCATACATTAATGAGGCTTACATCTGTATGGGATTCAGATGAGGAGTGTGTTGAGCAACAGAATCGGCAACTAGCAGACATATCAGAACAGAAGGGTATTGAGCATCTTTTATTTATTAATGTTGTTTCTTAGCTTGTTAGCTTGTAAATGGCAGTGGCTAAAACAGCATTAGTGGTTGTGATAATGCAAGCGAGAAACCTCCAGCACAGAGCTTTAGGTATCACGTTTCTCTGCCCAAGACATACTATATCTAGCTTGCCCTGAGAATGTCTGAATTTCAGATTTTAGGTAAAGAGCACTGACAACTCCCCCTTCTGTAGAGGAATGTACAAACACCACTGAGACAAACTTTGCACATATACAAGTCAGTATAGTCAAGGTCTGACAGATGTAATAAAAACACATTTTTAAACAGTTGGGATCTTTAATTTAGTGGAATGTTAACTTTTTGCATAGAAGCCCCATTGCAAGATTGAAGTTATGCAAATCTGTTTCAAAACTTTAAATTAAAAAAACAAATTATCACTGAATGATGCACCGCCATCCCCCTGCCTGTGTATCAGGCTTTGAGTATTTTCTACATGTGTGTATGTGGTAATTTAGTGGAGCCCCTACTCTCTACAATTTATGGGTTTTGTGTGTTTCTTCCCTAATGAGGCTTGGGTTTGTGGTCTCCTAATGAAAAAATGTAGAAAGCCTGTTGCTGGCGGAGAGCCATTTACAAAATAAGGCCCTGTATGTTCAAATACAGCAGTTGGACAAACAGGCAAATTGAGCAATGCAACAGAAGTTGAATCAGGTCAGCGAGAACGCATTCATTGAGCCAGTCTAATGCAAGACTAAACCCCCCAAAACAAATTAATTTATTCAACGTTGCTATTTGTGTTTGGCTGTGCCAAAAGAGAATGATGGTGTCAATTAGGAGTAATAAGGCCCCTCCATTTGTTCTCACGTCCCTTTAAGGGGTAAAACTGAAAGATAGTGCTGGCTAAGTCTCTCAGACTCAACTGATAGTTGGTCCTGGTTTCACAGAGGTAAGAGCTGAACATGTTAAGTAGAGCAGAAAAGTTTTTCTTTAAGAGTATTTACTGCCTCTTTTCTGACATGCAAACAACAGCAGCATCAGTTTTATGGCGCGAACCTGCTGTGTCAAGCCTTTGCACAAGCCAAGTGTCTGGTTATGTGACCTCTTTACTCTCTGGTATGTTAACTCCATGGGCCTGATTGAGAGCTTGCCTGGTCCCAGCCGTCTGTGGCCTCACTTCAACTCTGTCACATGGAAACAGAAAGAACATGGTGTACATTATTAGTGGTGGTCATTATCAGAATCAGAATCAGCTTTATTGGCTAAGTATGTGTACACAAGGATTTTGACTCCAGTTTTACATTGCTCTCAGTCTACTTGCACAAAATAGTCATGCAGCTAGGAGCGAGGACAAATAAGTTCAAGAATGAGAAAAAGAATATAGAGTGGTGAATAGTCATGACTGTACTGTAATGACATTTAAAAGAAGTACCAAATATAAAATTTACCTATGGCCAACTCAATAAAAGTTTCCACCATACAGAAAGAGTCTGTACAAATCAACTGTCCTGCATTTTGTAGAATTAAAAGTAGTTATAAATCTAAATTTAAAAATGTCACTGTGATTAAAAAGGTGAGGGAGTCACAGTAAAACATCTTACCTAAATGCTTACACAACCAAACTCTTGAGTTCAGACTGTGTGTTCAGCCTCTCCTCTTTATGCTTTGAAAATTTGCATGAATTACACAGTTTGTGGTGTGCTGATCAGAGTGAGCAGCTGCCTTTCTCCTTCTTCACTTTCCTTCAGCATCAGTAATGACACCCACACTGATGCTTTGTGCCAGATACTTGTTTCAAAGTTACACCCTTGTGCTTAGCTTGGTGTCTGATAGGTAGGTAGGTACCGTCGCTCTTTTAAGATCAGAGGTCCCCCTTTTTCCCTTCTCACCCTCTTTATTCATCAGGAGCCGGTTAAGCTGCAGCCTTATGGACTTCACTGCTGCTGGATTTCTTTTGACTTTACCTAAAACAGAGAAAAGGTAAAAGAAAGGGCTAACTCTAACCAACACTGGAACAAGATAGAACTAGAATAGCCTGCAGTCCAATGTAAAATGATAAACAAAAGCAGCATTTCCCTATGTTTGATATCCTTGATGTATGACAAGTGGGGGTGCCAGGGGAACCTCAGTAAATTGGAAGAAGGGAAAATGCCAGGCTAATTATCAAAGAAAATGCAATTTAGCCATGTAACTACCATGTGTGTTATAAAGTATAATTTATAATGAGAACACTGACTATCAAAATCTTACTTGCCACATCCAATTTTCTAAATGCCTGCAAGTAAAAACATAATTTCATCATACATCATAAGCTGTTGGCCTGGTTACAGTTTGTGCTCACAATGAAGTTTCTCTGCTCCTCAAATTTAGCTAAGCATCTAGCAAATGCTAACTCAAAATAACACGCATTTAGAAAAAGAAAGGATCCAACAAGCAGAATGATGTCCAGCTAAAAAAAGCTCAGCTACTGGGCTACTTAAAATGTGCTTTGCAGCTTTGTGCCTTTTTATGTTGATGCAGAAATTACATCATTAAAAATATAACAAAAATAATACAAAAAAAGTAACAAATGCAACATATTTACAATGGATCCAAGTGCCAAGGTTTCTGTATCTTTTGTCTGTTGTCATTATTGTCTTTTCAGTTTAGCTGCAGTTTGTCTAAAAAACCTCACTACTTCAAACAGTGGTTTGATGATGGATCACTCTACATCTTGTGCATAATTATATCCAGTGAAATTCTTGCTGGATATTCAGCATTTTTTCTCAAAAACACCACACATTGCAGAAATGTAGTTTACACTGATAACAGTTCTAATGTCTGTCATTTTCCCCTACACATCTTTAGACCCTTTACATTGTAAAAGTAAATGCTCAGTAGTTTCACCTTTGACACTTTTGTCAATAGGGCAACTTGTTGTTTTTCAACACAGCAGCTCTGCTAGTCTGCTAACTTAAACAGGCCTCATGTTGTCTTGTGTTCTGACGAATCTTATCCAAAAAGATGTTTCAAATACATATTTGGGAGTCAGACTCATTTAAAAATCATTAGGCTATACTTTTGAAAAGTAATTTTCTCCATAATGACTGATTTCCCAGGTGGTCCCCCCAGATTTTACTCATTCTGATTATTAGTCTGTTCTCTGAAATCAAAAAACTATTCCTCTAAACATCAATTAAAAAATGACTTTATTATTAGAAATTTAGCTTTTTAATTTGATTGTTTTAATTCCTGTTTCTGTAGCTCTTCTTTTACCTTCTTTGTGTTACTGTCCCAGATTTTATAATTGCAGTTTTTATTACTTCATTGAACACTAATGAGCTTTGTGTCATTTCTGTCTTCGATACTAATCACAGGGTGTGTGTCACTCCTTAAAAACCAGATTTCCACTTGGCGTGGAAAGCTATGGGAAACCCTGTCCTTAATTATGAGGAAGAGCTCCTCATCTGCTGTGCACACCTTTTCTTCAACTTCCCAACCCAACCTCCCAAATTCTTCAGCACTTTCTTTGATCTCAGGTATCAGTCAGCTCAGACGTGGTATCCACATACTCTTTTGTTTCAGGCTTACCTTCCGTCCTTGCTGTGCTGGTCACATTGTCCTTTGTCTTGAACTCACCTCCGTCTGACATGTCTCTTATTTCCCTCAGTGCGACGCTCCTCCTGCTGTCACAGTGCCATGACCTCTTTCTCAAACATAGCTATATTTCTGTTTCTGTCCTCAAGCCAGGCACCTGCCATCCTTTCATTCTCACATCAATTAAGTGATCTTAATTCACAGAATTGAATTGGTTTGCTTCTCAGGCAAACCAGCTCTCTTATCAGGTTGTTTACAGTTTTAGAATATTTGCAATTTGTCCGACTCGCTCCTTATACTCCACATTATTTCAGATTTAAATGCATTACGTTTTACTCTCCTACAAATATATGAAAACCACAAATTAAATGATTTGCTTTCTATTAAGTTTTCAACATTCATAGGCCTTGCACTGTCTTGATCAGCTATATTAGAATGCTTTTCACAAAATAGTGAATCAGTGGTTTAGTGTATTTTACTTAAAAACAGGCCTATTTTGTAAAGGAAACTGGCAATTAAAGCACTGATGCTCATGTTTGTGCAAGATTGCATTTTGTTATCATAATTACAGTTGAAATTTGTCACCAAAATCTAAGCATAACCACCACTCGCCTTTGGCTAAACCTCAACCACTGGCCCAAAATAATCAGTTTTTAACAGCTACACTATTATGTATAAGATTTAGTCATATCAACCCAGTCTCAAAATGTAGACAGCTAAGCCCTGATAAACAGTGAAGACACAAAGTGTTGACTTGATTTTATCACGCTATAAGTAACTAAATTATTGTGAAGTTGTTTTTTAAAGGATTACAATAGCAAAAGGACAAAGCGGTCAGACAGTATTATGTTTTGACGCTACTTTTTATCTGACTGACAGTATAAAGGACTTTCTCTGTGCTATCTGTTGCTGTAACTGGACTCTTACTCTTTTCTGCTGTCAGGATGTGGCAAATTTTTTTAGCACACTGGAGGGTACAAAATCTTAAGATGTAGTAAGCAAAGACAGTAGATTTAATAATACACAGCTCTGACATTGGAACCCTTGAGGAACAAATTCTTAAAGTTTCTATTGTGCTGTCTTCCTCTAAAACAGTAGAAAAATGTCAAAACTGAAAACAACATATTGACTCTCTAGTCCACATGCCTCTATCGAGGAGCAGCAGTTTGATGTCATAAGTGCAAGCAAAGCGTGCTGCTCTTTTGCTTTTTCTCCTCTTTTTCTGTGTTTTATAGAGAACCACAAATCAACTTTAAACCTCTATATTGCTGCTTAGATTTACTGAATCTAACTGATACCAGAATCAAAGAATGTTACATAATCTTTTAGGTACTAATGTCGACTTGACGTTTATGTAGTAATGTTTTGGGAAGACATTGTTAACATGATTATTTTCTTTACTGTAGTTTATTCTTAGGGTCCTGCTGGACTCTAGTTGTTTGTATGTCAGTAGTTGGTAGTATGTTAAACATGTTGTTTGGATTGGAAGATAAATCTGACAGATAATATGTTCTTACATTTATTTAAATTAATAGTTAATTCTTTAGGCAATGACAATCATGTAGTGAAAATCTGATATAAAATAGCCCAAATTAAGGCAAATAATGACTAATGAATTATAATAAAAGTTTAAACTGCATCAGAGGTATAGGTAGTTCACAAAAAGCTGCTTAGACATAATATTATTGTGAACAGAGAAAATTCATTGAGATGTCAATCTACAAAACTTCCTGACTAAGAGTAAGGAGAAAAAAATACGCACCCCCACAATGCAGAACTATGAGTTATTTATTTGTGCACAAATCTCAGAGACCAATGACCAAAAGTAACCTAAAACACAACCAATTTGAAAGAGTAAACACGGCTCATGCTATCTATCACCAACCAAAACCGATAAATCAGGAAAGCCTGCAGCCTGATATGATGGACCAATGGACAGCAGACCCTTCTCAAGCTGCTCCTACGCTCAGCCTTAGCCATCCACACACACCCACACAGGTGTGCTACTCAAAGAAACAGAACAGAGTGAATCACCGTACTATTATTGTAAATGTTGGTCACCAGATAGAATGACTAAAAGTACAACACCACAAAGCAAGTACAACGTGTGATGTTCCCAAAATTATTAAAGAATTTTAAACTACTGTATGCTGGTCAACATTACCCTATTTATGAGTGGTACCTTTTTAGAGGATGGAATGTGAGACCATCAAGTAGTCAAAAGGTCAATGGATAGAGTAATAAAGCCATTGTCTAAATAAAATATGTAGCATAATTTTTATTAGTAATTATAATATTTATAGTTTCTCTTGCAGGGTTTTTGAGTTAATAACTTTCATACCTGTTGGACTTTGAAACCAAAGAATACTGCATTTCTTTTTGACATAATTTTTTTGTTATTTGAGTGACAGCAGTATAGTCCCCTTTAGATCATCACTGGGTTCAGGTCACTTCATTTGCCTCTTTTCTTTTTTTTTCTGCTATACGCTGTGAGTAGGTCAACTAGACCATGAGACACAAAAGAGAACAAAGGTCAGAATCATAATCAGTGCGCCATTATTTGATAATGAAAGCCATCTCCAGAGGAATGTCACCCATTAACCTTATATCCTCCATATGTCGAATTCAATGCTTCATGAGCGTTGAGAACTCCATTGTGTATCTTTTGGTGTAATCAAAACTTGGCTTTTCTTCAATCAATTATACAATGCTTTGTGAGAAATTAGGGCTTTCAGTATGAACATGATGTTGTGTTGTTTACTCCCAGAATAAAGCAGAGTCGCTTTAATTAAGGGATTCCTTTATGGTATGCCTGTATAGATTGTTTGTGACATTGTTTCAAGTACAGGACATCATTTAAATCCCTTAAAATTAGTAATCTATTCTTTGCATCCTTTTTTTCTTAATTAAAACCAACCAGCTACTCTAGACAAAGTTTTGTGCCACATTTCAATGTAAAAAGATGAATATATACCATTGTAAGGTAGCGAAAAAAGCATGAAAACGTTCAATCACATAATGACCCCGGCAAATACCCATGTGCTGCCTGTGCCAATAATGCATAAGCAAGCATCACAATGGAATGGAAGCTATTGCAGAGGATCTGATATATTCTGTAATTAATTGGGTCCATACTTTTATTTTGACAAACAGAAGTTTGAAGCTGCGCCGAGGGAAACAAAAGCTTGTGGCCTCATGCGATCTTCCAAAAGGATACAAGGCTTCTTTGTCAAGAAGCCCAATGTCCTCCTGAGCCCAGATGGAACTAAGGGGTTCATGTGAGTCCAGTCAGGGAGAACAAGGTCATAGCTGAAAGAAACCAACTTTGACTGCTTTTGTCAAGGAACCGCCTGTTCCTGAGCTCTGTTGGAATGACCCATCCCCTGGCTCCCATCAGATCTCATCCTTTCTTTGCTGTAACTGTAACAACGTGCAGCATGTGCCGAAGAAATTTTTCTCTACATCACCCTTGGCTGAACTATAAGATATTTACTGCACAGTCCAACTTGATTGCCAGGATTAATGTTGGCATTGTATATTTTGGCAATCCACAGATTTTTTGAAGCTTTATGTTTCTCTAATGTTTTTTATGTTTAAACTTTACATTAATGTGGTTATGATCTGCTTGGCTAAAGGCACAAAAAGCAATTGGTCAGGGTTAGGAAAAGATCATATTTGGGGTCAGGGTTCGGGTCCTTCCTTTCCTCGTTTAAAACACACAGTTTTAGTTACCTCAGAATCTCATATTGACATGCATTGTTGAAATGTTAATATGATACATGTGAAATGTACAAACTTTACTTAGCCAGCAACTGCTAGAATATAAACTTTTAAAAAAAAGAAGAAGAAAACTGTTGCAACCAGGCTGCACAGTCACCACATCAATGCACTGTGTACTGTAGATGTAAACAACAGTGAATGAATATGAACTGGATTGACTTAAAATCTGACCTCTAACTTCAGATTTAATTTAATAGTATTATAATAGCACTGCATCATGAACTGCAGTTGTAATGTAATATGCTAGTCTGTCCAAAACTACACACAAACTAATGATGTTTAGAGATGTTATTTGAGCAATAGAGCTCAGAGCTTTCACATTACTTCAGGTTTTTTTGCACGTTTATTAAGGATTTGGCAGATATATAATACATAATGTATAACCAACTATCCAGTGCAGAGTCACAGAGAGGCTGGAGCCTTTCCTAGCACACATTTGACTACATGCAGGATGTCATTAACATACACAGGCAATTTAATCTCCACTTCATCCAGCCTGCAGGGCAACAGTGCTAACAACAGAGCAACCATGCTGCCCTGTGTGTTCACTGTGGTGAGGAAATACTGTCTCCACACAACATCATACAGTACAAACTGAGCTTAGACGTAAGCTATACGAGCTTATGTTGCTCAGTGGAAGCTCTTACTGCTCTTCAGAGTGTTGAATGTTTTGTAAATGAGTAATTAATGTAATCACAAACTGGACCATGGATTTCAGCTGCAGGATGAGCACAGAGCTACGGGTGCAGCATTATCCAGCTTTAAATTAACTTTAGCTCAATGCTGATTCTGTTAGAGTGTGTATTGAGCTGGTGATTATAACTGTGGCTTGACTGTGACTCACTGAGTTGTTTGTCTCTATTACTTCAAAAGAGTTTTCATTTTCCCATACATTGCAACCTGCTGCAATAAATGACCTATGTAGCAAAATCTGAGATGTCTTGATGCATGACTGGCAATCAGTTAAGATGATGGTCCAAATAGTCAACTCAGTCCTTGAATTTTTCTGGCTTTTGCTTTATGAGTTTACCCCGTTGCCAGTTCCCCCTAAGCTAACAACTTTAATAAAAATGTCATTACTTCTTTTAAAGTTAATTTCAGATTAAGGTGGCTGCTCCATATACAATATGCTAGAATGGAAATGGCATTATAAGTTTATTGTTTAGTTATACACTTACTTAGAGAGTTGGGAATGGGTCAGGGACTGTTGCTGTTGTGGTTGGGATGTGACATCGAGTTATACAAAAACTGCTTTAAAACTCGCCTATCGTATAGAGCCTTAAGTTCAACATATTTTGGATAATGTGCAATGTTTTTTAATACTAATTTAACTGGTTAGCTCTGTTGAACATTGTTGCCTTTTTTTTTTTTTTTACATCTTATTAACAAAATTATTCACAATTAAAACAAGGAACAAATTAATCAATAAAAATATATGCATAAGGATATAAACACTTGTTGAAACCGTTCATTTATTGATCTGACTCAGTCTGTAGCATCTGATCAAACAAATGAGCCAGACATTCGTGTTTTGCTGCTTTGTTACCAGAGTACTGTCCTTTCGGAGAAAACTCAACCCACATTCTGTTTGTTAAACCTAAAGCTTATTGACAACATAGTTACCATTTCATCAGTTTAAACATTGACCTCTGCACATGGAATACGTCCTAATAAGATATTGCATGTTTAACCTGTAGGTTCATGTTAAGGACAATGTCATATTCGACTTTCAAATTTGTAATTATTGCCCAGGGCACCTGTCTGAGCTCCTGTCTCCATGTCAACAAAATGTGCTGTGTACATTTTCTGTGCACTTTGTACAGCCTCACCTTACAGTAGAAGTCAATAGCCTTACAGACCTGAGGGTTCAACTCAGAGAAACATATATGTATATGCATATGCATATCAGTCAAAATATCTACTTTGCAAATTTTTGATGTTGCCTGGATCATGGTTTTCATTCCATGTGGAAGCTGGAACTAAACGTTTTAGCAGTAGTCAGGTGTTTATACATGGAAAAGTTGTAATTTCATATAGATCCTATGTATCCTAATAGATGGTGCTTAAATGTGCCTTATTGTAAAAGCAGAACTCCATCACATAGTACCAGACAAAAGAACAAAATGGTTTCTTGCAATCCAGACTATGGTGAATGTTACATAAAAAAGCAGATATAGGTTTCATTTGCTTATATGCCCATTTTTCCTTTCAATAATCTTGCAAGTGCAGGTTTGCAAAAGCTCACACACAGTTGCTATTCTAATTGGAACAGAGTCATTGTATATGTTATTACATAAAGTAAAGTGGCAGCATGTTGCCAGCAGACAGTTGCAATAGATATGTATTTCATTTTTTATGTAGATCTCAGGGTAATAATCCAATAAATTGCTAAAAGAAACAGAAAACACATTGTAAAGGGTAGAGGCACAAGAGACCTTTTAACTATACTCTCCAATCTACCACAAAAATTGATTGTTTCCAACCAACCCACATGATTTTGTGATATGATGGTCCAGTTGGAAGGACCTTGTTTTTCAGTGCCTGACAGAGCTTTTCAAAAGACTAACCTTCACAAATGACTCAAAAAAGGTTTTATATAACTGCTTTCTGATCTTCCATTGCTATGATTAAAGTAGATTTAAGCACAGACCACTCAAGGATGGAGAAGGGTGTTTGGGGACAGAAACCACAGAGCATGTATTTATTATGCAAAAATTATGCAAGTTAGGCAGGATTAACTTTAAATTAAACAAAACAGATCAAAACAAAACAAATTAAATAGAAACAATGCCATAAATGAAGTCTTGGGAAAAATAATGAACTCTTAAAAGAAGAGGCAAACATATATGAGCTTTATTACTCTGCATTTTATAAACTAAATTATACATTGATTAATCAAAAAATAACATAGCTGATTTATAATTAAAATTACTGCATACACAAGGAAGTATGCACTGGTCAGAGCTGGACATGTATAGATCTGGCTCTGTCTGTAGCATCTGATCAAACAAATGAGCCAGACATTCGTGTTTTGCTGCTTTGTTACCAGAGTACTGTCCTTTCGGAGAAAACTCAACCCACATTCTGTTTGTTAAACCTAAAGCTTATTGACAACATAGTTACCATTTCATCAGTTTAAACATTGACCTCTGCACAGGGAATGATTTGTCCTAATAAGAGATTGTGTGTTTAATCTGTAGGTTTATGTTAAGCTCTGTATTATATTCAACTTCTCAGATTTGTAATTATTGCCTGGGGCACTTGTCTGAGCTCCTGTCTTCATGTCAACAAAATGTGCTGTGTACATTTTCTGTGCCCTTTGTACAGGCTCACCTCTCAGTCTGAGTCTGTACTGCTTTTCCTGGCAGTAGATCTTACGTTTGAGTAGGGTCCACAAGTTTCAATAGGGAACAAGGGAAGTTGTTTTATCATTTGGCCATCTATAAAGCCTTTTCTCACAAGCCAAGGAGTGGAGCTTTTGTAAGCATGTGATAGAGCATTATCCTGAATATCATGGTTGTCTTGAAGGCTGTAGGCATCCTCCTGTACCACTGCTTGTAGAGGGTATCCTCCAAACACTGGCACCAATTTCCTAAGCTCATTTTTGGGCCATCTGTAACTCGAAAGGGTCCAATCAATTCATCATGGATAATACCAGCCCACACCATTATTCCTTCACCACCACTGAAACTTTTGGTCCATCAAGAGTCAACCTTAACTCATCATTGCATAAATCCTTTAAAAAGTCAGTCTCCTTGTGCTTTTTTTTGCCTGTTCCTAAGGCAGGAGCCTGTGTCTCTTCTTCAGTGGGTGATGAGTGTAAGCCTTCCTTTCCTTGGCAACACTTCTGAGCACCATGCCCCTTAAGCCTCTGTCTCTTCTAGAAGGATTCAGTTCATGAAAATGGTGGCACTAGAGGCTAAACAGTTCTTGGAGGATTCATGCACACTTGAATGTGTGATGATCTGGCTTTTACAATTTTAAGTTGTTTTGGCAACCCTCTGAAAGGTGAAAAATAAAAAGCTGCAAGACAGAGATCCAGGTGAACTTCTTGTCAATTGAATAATCAATTTTATTAGCTGGTTTGCTAGGTTATATCTTATATTGTAGCACTTGGTGGTTTCTTTACTTTGAAAGTTAAGATGTCAACCAGCTAGCTCATGATCATGACAGTTTTAGCCTATGGCTTTATACAGACATGTGTTAACTGAAAAGCTGAATATTGTCTCTGGCTCAGGTCACATTACTTGGCATGCTTCTGTTTTGAGTTATGTGTAACACTTGTGCAAATTTGATGCTCACAGTAAAAGATGTTTGAGCTTGCATGTTGACCCTGAGACACAGGACAATACATTGTTATGACACCGTAGATTTTTTACTTGTAGTTAGCTCATACATTACTTCTGATACAGAAACCAGGAATTAGTTTCTACAATGGTGCTGTTATACTGCAGGGGTGTTAAATCACTCAAAATACCAATTTTGAATTAACTAATGTTGCTATAGGTCACACTCTCACAAAGTACCAGTTAGTTTACCTGAAATGATTCCACCAAGTGGATGTCCCCCCCCCGAAAAAAATGTGAACACTCAATAATATTTAGCACTATGTATAAGTAAAAAAAAGTTTAAAAATCCACATACAAATAATGATAATCATTGTATTAATATTATCAAAGATGCCAATGTTTTTTTTTTTTCTGCAACTTTGCCAAGCTTTGTTTATATTGTAACTCTACAGTCTGAAGTCAATGAGATTTTACTGCAGAGAATATAAGAATGTCATCCCCTTATGAAGTCTGCGCACATTTTAAACTTTTATATTGGACACAACGCTATTAATGAGAGAAATGTGAAATTTAAAGCTATTTGGCCCGACCGTAATTTGTATATTTCTGGTTTCCTTTCTTTTGATTACCTCTGCCAAAATGTCATCAGAGTCAAGAATCTCCTGCGTGTTTATACACGACTGACCCAGTCTAACCCTCCACCATTGCACCAGATTGTCAGAGTGAGTAGGCGATCAGAGATGTCAACATCGAGGCTGCTGAAAGGCTCGCTCGCAGTGCTGCCCTTCTCTCCTGTTCTTAAATTATTTTCCCCTTTCTCCTAGTCACACTTGTCTTTTACTTGCTGCTGTTTTTCTCTGTTCCTGCTTTGTTCTCTCTATGCCTGCTCATTATCTTTTCTCGCGAAGCATTCTTCTTTCTAACTAATTTTCTGTTTATTCGTGCACTTTGAGGACCCTTAGTTCAGTTCAGTTCACTTTTCCAAGCATTGCCTGAAGCCTGTTATTGCTCGTTTAAACAAAGACTGATAGTTAATGATGCTGTAGCCATTACTATTAAAGCGCCTCTCAATAATGAAATAATTAATGATCGATATTAGAGATAAAAGGTGGTGTGAATTCACACTGAATTCACCCTGATTAAAACAACACATTCTCATTCCAAACTGACATACAGACAAATATGGACAAAGCAACAAAACTATGTGGTAACAATCAGAAATAAATTGATCATCTTTGCTTTCACCTGGGATGTAACATGCCATTTCCTTGGTGGACTGTGTGTGTGTGTGTGTGTGGGTGTGTGTTCTTTTCCATTTTTGTTGATATCACCTCTGTTGAGGTTTTAAGCAATCTTATCACGTTGGTCACTGGCACGATATGAACATCTCAGAGGCTGACCGCAAACTTGAACAAGTCGTCAAAACCGAGTGTAGCTCTGTTGATGAAGTGCAGATGTTCCTCCGTTTGCTTGCCAGTAATCTCGAATGGAAAGAATTTTCTTCTTTATTTACTTCTTTTTTTTTTGTTGCATTGAAGATGATGTCACACCAGTGTAATGCATTGTCACTGTGACGATCTGCTAAGAATCCCCCTTATGTTTTCGGGGGTTCCAGCTGCAGTGGAAAATACCTGGTACCTGGTACAAAAAATGAGACGAGTCAAGCTGAGCCAAGCTGACACGAGCCGTACCAGGCGACGGCAACACGACATAAGGGGCTTTGCTACTAAACTTTCTCTTCACTTCCTTCCAGCCAACACTGACCTGATTAACCCAGATTAACATACTGCATTATTTTAGTCGAACAGTAACGATTTTGTACATTCACATTTTTTCGTGTCTCGATGCATGTCTAACTTGTCCTTTTTGTCACATTCTCTTTACCAGTTCATTATTCATACCTCTGCTCCTGATAAGATTATATTTGCACATTTTTGTGTGTAATCCTGATCAGTAGGTAACTTATTTTATTTCTTACTGTTCACTAGATCAGCTTGATCTACCGGTGTCTTGATAGGAGGCCTTTTCTTTTAAATAGCTGCTTTCTTCCTTTATATAAAGATATAACAATCAAAACAAGGCAAAATATCCTTGTGACATTAAAAGTAAAAATTCAAATACCATACTTTTTTCAAAGTAGCATAAAACTTACCACAAACTGTCTTATTCATTCAGATTTCTTCCAAGTGGCAATTTGCAGTGACTACCTACTTGCCATTCTTACTGTTTACTGTTTCTTTACTGTTCTACTATGTTGATACACAACTCATTTGATTTGCCACAAGCTTTTTGAGGAAATTGCAATGGTTTCTCGCATTATGTGAGGTGTCAATGATTTTACAAAAAAAAATCTAGTGATATACCCTTGTACTTCAAGCAGTTTTTAGGAAGGTGGTCAGAGCAAGCTTGAAACAAACTGGTTCATACAAAATCTTCCTTGGCCACAATCAAAAATGAGGCAAAAGAAGCCTGCGGTCATAGTGAGGAGTGTGACTCCATTGTGAGGGATAAAAAAAGAATTTGGGAGAAGTGAAATTCATGGCTAACTTTATTATCTGTGGACACAAGGTCAACTGCTGCCCTAGGTGGGTATGAGTTGCACGGTTAAAAAAATGGTTAGATAAAATAAGTCCCCTACTCCCACTTTGTGTCATAAACATGTGAGTGAAGGTGTTTTCGATGCTGTATTGTAATTTTGAACTTCATATAGACTTCAGTCAAGCCTAACTCTAACCCTCAGTCTTAATGTTTCATTATTTAACCCAACCTAAAGATAAAGCATCTTCATCTGTATCTTAAAACAAGACACAAAAGCATCCAAAATGGATCTTGCACATGTGTTATTGAGTGAAACTGCACAGGATGTTTGTATCCCGACAGAAACCGGGCTCAGTGCCACTGTTTTAAGTGACAACATAACATACTGTTGCTGTGTTTGGATGTGACAGGGAAGACAAAGTAGGTGGTATTGATTTCTGCAAACATTACTAAGTGTCAACTTAACTTGGCTTATGAGAAATCTGAATGAGTTACTTGGGAAGTTTGTGGTGGAGGGAATGTTTGCATCACTGCTGGAGTGTTTACTGCTCCAACTGAGCCATTAGTGAATCTCTGGAGAAGATTAGGAACTTATATTCAATTTATAGATCCTCTGATCTGCTTATTATGGGTTAACCTCAACTGGCTTTCCATCAACTTAGACAAGCTCTGTTTTGAATCAAATCTGTCTCAGATGATATCCAAACCAAGCAAACCAATGAAATAAAGAATCTCAGTCTCACTAATCTTATTCTGAGAAACAAACCACTCACTCGCCTCTGGTGTTTTCATTTTCAAAGAATCACCCAGCAGTATGTGCCACACTTAAAAAAGAAGTCACACTCCCTCCAGTGTTTAATTGTGGTTATGGACCAACAATTATCTGTACTCAATAGGAAAGTTAGCATTTCATCATGTCAAGACTTTGATTTGTCATTGCTATTTATTGCTTTTATCACAATAACAAGTATATCCTTTTCATGTGATCAGATACAGTGTGTAAATCAGTCACATTACTTCACAAATTGTTAAACATTCCAGAACATCCAGAACAAGTCCTTCAAAAATGAGTCTGCTCTGCTAGTTAAATTGGTTAAAGGTAGGTGACGGGAGTCCAAATGACTGTTTACTGTTCCAATACCTTTGAATTACTGTTTCGTGGTGATAGAGGCAGTCATTTCTGGAGGTTAATTATGTGGACTGGTCACAACAGTCATGATTATAGACATGGTTAGAGAACAAGTTCTACATGAGTTTCTTGTAGCCTTGCTATTTTTAAAAAAATAATATAGCCCAATTTTAATGTTGTGAAAGGTGTTCCACAATGATCCTTACTGGGTCTCATGCAGTTCAAGCTGCTGCTCTTTAGTGCCACTTCTGTTACTTTTGTCGCTCAGTCAAATTAAATCAAGTTGCCACTAACAATGACAGCCGGCTTGGTTGTACTGTACTGCTGTCTACAATTATCCCATCTGACAAATGAAGGTGGAAAAGATAATGTGAATGTTTTGCACTTATAAACACACTCATCTAAAATAGTTTGGGAGACAAAAACACCATTAACATCACCACTTTTGATCTCCTACACAGAAGGGTTGATGCTTTGCAGATACTTACATTGCATTAGTCAGCAAATTTTTCATTAAATTTCTTTCAACTTAATTAGACTGATTTCATTCCAGAGCTAATAACCCTGAAAACACATGACCACATACTAACACTCAACCAGTTTACAGTGATATTCAACCAGGTACTGTAATGATCATAAACTTGTTTCAACGAGAAAACATTTAATTAGTGGTATTTTTTAGTTAGATCTGTGATTAAGTTAATTAGTGGATCTCTGTGAGTCTGATGGCTATTACTGATCTCAATTAGACTATTCGGATGATTAACCTCAAAAATGACAAGAGATGAGTTAAAAAAAAAATTAATTACTTCAGTTATCAGTGATGGCCAATTATAAATTCTGTGTGATCTTTTCTTATTGCAGTGGAATACTGAAACATTTCCATTTAAAAGTCCCTTTGCTTGTCATTAGGCAGTCTTCCATGTAAGAAACAAAACAATTGCAACATAAACACATTACCAAGCAAAGCATTTAAGGCAGAAATTGCACTGAGCATCAAAAAGATTTATTCAGTATGTCCTTTCCTCCTTCCTCTCGGTACACTTAGTTTTAGTTAAGTATGAAGTGCAATAGCGCCCTCACTCCTCCACCTCCATTATCACCATCCACATCATTCTTCCCTTCACTTGTTAATCAGCAGTGAGAATTTGAGTTCATTTTTTCTCATGAATGCATTCCCTGGTTCTTATCGATGGAAACAGATCTCTCTCCTCAGATTCAGATAAAAAACCTGTTTTTCTGACTGTTTTTATTAAATTAGTCCTATAGGTAGTTATGAGTGGTTTCTTTTTTTTACAATTTTGAACATCAACTGTTCTCATTCAAGCACTGTCATCTTGCAGTAGTTGTATTTTTGATGTTTTTTTTCTCAAGCCCCCCCATCCCCACCCCCACCCTCTTTCCTCTCCCCACCCCCCACCCTCCTTACTCTCCTTCTAGCATCATCGCTGTTATCCTTCTCATCCCTCCCACCCCTCAATGTTCTTCCGATTGATGCCATCTGAGGTTGCAGGCCCAGGCCGCCGGAGCTGCAAATTTACCCAGCAGCACACGTCACTAACAGGGGAGCGCAGAGCTCCCAAAATAGCCCAAACAGCAATTGGTAAAAGGGGGCCCAAGTGGTAGTTACAGAGGACCGATTCTGACAACAAAATGAAGCTCTCCGAACATTATGTGAACACCCATCATTTAATGAGTCACCCACACAAAACCCTGCTGGTTGATTTATCATGCGTTTCAGCACTTCTCTGGACAGCCATGGAAAGTTCCCCCGAATTCATTTGGAGACATTTATTCTGAATGAATTCTCTTTGTTCACACAACTGTCTTTAGGGACTTTGCTATGAGGGAAACCCAGGCTTCTGTGATCCCTGGATTTACAACATAGAGCAACACAGAAACATATACTGCAATACATGCAAGACATGAAAGGCTCTTTTGATGTGAGTCATGTGCTAGAACTCATCCCACTGATTTGCTTATTAAAATGCCACCAACACAATATTCATGACTGGGATACTAATCTTTTCCATGATCTGCTTTACGAATCTGAAATGATACTATATTGTCATTTAAATTTTCTGATGATCATCCTTTAGTAGAATAATTCGGGTCACAAACAGATCTTTTTTTGATCACTGCCAAATACTGCAAACAGGCCATGTCTCTTGTGTAGTTGTTGCTCTAACCTCATGTACATTTTTATGAGCAAATGGTCCAACTCTGTAACATTGCAAATTTTTGAAATATAACTCTAAAAAAAGATATTAGCTGTAGATTCAGGACCTGCCAGCCTGTAACTTTATTCACTGAGATCTGTAGATCCTAGCATAATTGTGGTCTGTAGTTGCATAAGGGGAAAAAACATGGAGGGTTTAATTAAAAACAGCTAACAAAGGCAACATTCAGGGGTTTTCTTGTTTCACAGTACAGATTGCAATTCTTAGAATTTCAGCAAGTATCACATCGTGGAAAAGCCTGATTTATGATGCTTGTCACTGGTTTGGAACTGAAGTATGTATCACCAAATGATTAACCCTTGTGGATCAAAATCTATTCAGACTACACAGAACTTCTTAGAATTGTTTCATAAGGTCACTATAAACGGATGACCACCTCTTTAGCGACTTTTATGGATTTTTGTGCAGTTAGCTTATGAAGTTGTCTTTGAGTAAGTTGTGGATTAGCAAGAGTGGATCTGCAGATGCACAACTACAGACTCTAAATAAGCTAAAAGACAGTCATTATGTGTTTGTTCTTGTTTATGGCTTGTAATCCAAAATTTTTTCCACAGAGCCAACTGAAACAGATCTCCTGGGGTCTCACCCAGCGTGACCTCAGTTATTCGTAAAGCAATTAAATCATTACAGTTGAGTTCTTTATAATAGGTCTTTTTTTTGCAACTATGGTGGGATAAACATAAGCCAATTACAAATGTAGAACAGATGAAAACATTAATCGCACATATATGTCATGGGAGTTTGAAATTGTTTGTTCACAAAACAAAATCCTAAAGAAAAACAGAGAGCAAGGGAGAGATGAAGTTATTGCAGTAATAATGGTCAGAGCTATTCATTTAGTTAGCTCTTAAAATGTTTCCTGAATTCCACTTGATATTGCTTGTGGGATAATCTGATTCAGTTCATTATTTCATCAAACAATAGCCTTGTTTGTCCATCTTACTTAGAATTTAGAGGAAATGTAAGAGGTGGCTCCTACATTCTGGGAACTTTTGCAAGAGATGCAAACCTGGGACATGCTGGGGAATTTTAGCTAATAGTGACTTTTTTTTTTTACACACAAGTTCCAATTAAAACTCAAGGACACCTTTATATCTACATTCATTTACTGAGCGGCTATAATCAAAACTTGAAATCAGTTACAACACTCAAAGCGTCTGGGGAGAAAAGCTGGGCTTTAGGCTAAAAAGTGAAATGGAATAATCTGTGCCACAAATCAAATAAAACAATTCTGAGGGTAGATTGCAGCAGTGTAAATTACAGCATGACCTTGAATATAATGTTTTTGCACACTGGACCAGTGGAAGGATTAATTTGTGCTTTTTTTAAATAGCTGGTGAGCCAATTTGTCCAGGAAGAAAGAACTATAAGAGATATGCTCCATTGAATCCTACATTGCAGGTTGGTTGCACTGCTAACACAAATTCAAACTCACAGTGATTAAAAAGTATCCAATCTATTTATGAACAACTTGCCTCCAAATCATTTTGAGGATTCATAACATCTTTTACAAGGTCTAAGGTTATTCTACCTTTTTTTTTGCACTGAACTGCACTGCATAAACTAAATATGATTAAATGAAGTTCCTTGTTATGAATTACAGAGGATGTGGTTTATAATCTCAGGTTTACAGATATTATATGATAGTAATAATAACTAAAAGTGCTATTAAAGATCTGCTACTCTCATACGTTTTTGAGAGTTTATATCCTCTACATTTCAGACCTTGAATCTATGCAGGATGTATCATTAGAGAGGTGTCTTTTACATTCCTGTCCTGAGGGGGAGATACCAGTTCACTTTCCTGAAAATTACGACTCAAACTTACACTAATTTAAAGGCCAATTTTAGGCAACAAAACCATTAGTGAAAGCAGACTTGTTGGTATAGTGATTGAGAGTTAGCATTAGCACAACCACTAATGCCAGCAAATACTACAAGGTAAAGTAAGTTACAAACTTTGGCAAAAATTTCTGAATGAGGAGAATAAGTAAATTTGCTTCTTCATTTAAGAGTTTTTTTTTGTTTTACTTTATGTATGAAAACCATGTTATGCAAAATATTAATCACAGCATCGTTGGATGGAGAGGATCTATATGGGTTTGCATTTTGTAGCAACAGCAAAGGTGAATGTAATTTCTAGTGTCTTGATTTATTTTCAGACACTGATGTGATTATCAAATGGTGTCACTGTCACACAGTAGATGATATTACAACTAAAAAGAACAGCACAGCATACATATTGATATCAAAGCATATATTTATATATTTATATTTATTAAATATTGTCTACATATATTACAATATTTGATGTGTATAGTTGTGCAGGATACATTTCATTGGTGCCTGCTTTACCTCATGATGTTAGGATGCCTTGTGAAGAAGTTAATTATTTTCTATTTTTTGTATGCATCTATTAATGACTATGTGTAAATACTATGAAAGTAAGTGTTATGATAAACTAGACTTCACTTTCAGTATTCCTAAATCTAAGTGGCCACATGCATTTTTCACTCTGTCTGAGAAACTCAGCATATTTCTTGAATATAACTGAACTGTTCATTCAGATTCTCACCCAAGTTCATTAAAATTTAAAGTGTGCAGCTTCGGCACTTCACTAGTACTCCTCTGGCAACCCACAGGCACACACGCTGGTATACTTTAATTGGTCTATACGAGGCATTCTTGGGCTGCTCCCATCCTCTTTGTAATTATTTTCACAGAAGAGTGTTGGACAGTAGTCTTTGTGGTTATAGAACTATAACATGTCTCGACCCACTGTTCAAAACAGAGATTGGAAAAAAGGGCTTCTAGGTATTCTGCACCCTCCAAATGGAATATTTTGCAATGTGTTTTAAAACTCAAGGATCTGATTTCTTTCAAAGCTTTTAGACCCATTTTGAAGGACCTGGAGTCAGATTCTTTTGGCATTGCTTTTATTGATATCTGGATGCCTGGTTTATGCTGTTCATTGATTGATGAGAATGTATATACTGCAGTGCTTTATGTTTTTGTTTTGTATGTTTCTAATAACTTGTTTCCATTTTTATACTGTTGCCTGTCTCAATCAGCACTCTCTTGAAACGCAGATTTTGTCACAGGTCCTGTCCTGGTTACATAAGGGTCAAAAAGAAAATAGTAGCATATTGCTACTCAATTTTAATGTGAATACTTTATGATTAGGTAAATCTGTGTATATCTGTTCCATGTATCCCCAACTTGCAATTTTCCATTATTGCTGACATCATGTTACATGCACGGTTACAACCTTTCATATTCAAATTTACATTAATTTTGTTTTGTTCCCCATGTGGCTTCAGGAGAGGGTGCTGTGCTGAAAAAAAAAAAAAAAACGATAAGAAAACAAAAAATTGACTATTGTTAGTAATTTTCTCATTGATACATGCATTTATTCCATTTAAAGTGTTTAATTATGTGTACTAAAGATGTTAGTAATGAATATTTATCAAAGCTAAGATCAGTTAGAAGATATAATCATTAGTTTTTGAGGAGTCTAAACTCCAGGACTACTTTTTTACATTGCATTATTAGTCTTTTCTTGCTTGAATTTTCTTAAAGTTTTAAGTCTTGTCATTGAAATTTCCAGCTGGATTCATGTCACTCTTGCAGCAAAACAACAAACTAGAATAGCAATTAATAATTTACCCTTAAACTACCTTTATTATTGAAGGCACAATAAGCTTGTTCATCACCATTTAATAAATAAGTTACAAGAAATATCTTTCACACATTTTTTACCTGAATTCATGGAGTTCCCCACTCGGAAAACAAACTTCTGCCCTTAAAATGTCCACTTAAATCAGTAGCTGTGTTCTAAATGTGTATTTGTATTTTAGAAACACATGATCAAGAGGAGGATGGAATAAAACAGTGATACATGTTCTCATTGCAGGTAGTTTGCTTTCAAGATAAACAAGCATTTTACCAGAACCTGATTATTCAGATTCCATTGTTTTCAGTGGTATTTCTGTTAAAAGAATATTCTTTTCGTAATCCAGTTAATGGAGCTTTAAAATATCAAATATTGATGTTTTATATAGAGTACACAGCTTTGCTTTGTACTGGCATGGATATGTAGTGCCATGAAGTGTGTGCATTCATGCTGCGTAGGCATGGACGGGTATCATGCTTGTCGCTTTAAATTGTGCGTGCTGCAGCTCATTCATAAATTCAAGTACCTGTATAGTCTTGATTTCAATCAAATAAGGCTAAGGTTTTAGCAGTCTAAGATAACAGTCTAAAACTCTTGATATGTCTTGGTAAACTGTTCTTTTCTTTCATGAGTATTATTTTCTTGTCATAAACATAAAGCAAAAGAAGAAAAAAAAGAGACAAGCTGGCCAGGGACTCCATCTAGTGGTCAGAAGGGTACTGGTCCAATCTATGGTACAAACAGTTCCCATTACTGACTAATTACTCCTGAGCATATTAGAATAGATTATCCTAACTACCTAAATAAAACACCTGCAACAGACGGCCCAAATGATTGCGATGAAACAATCACTCCTCAAAAATACTGCAACGTAACACATTTTCTTGCCAAATGTTTTTGCTATCATGTGAGTAAAAACAAACGTCAACATTAAACATGGACAAACAAACCCCAGCAGAATGGGGCATTGAGACTTGAGGTAGTAAATACTATTCAAATCCTAAACGAGGTGGGTCTACACTGTCAGGTCCGGCTCGGAGAAATCCAGTCATAACCTCGTATGTAACGAATACCACCATGTTGACGGGGAATGCACGCAGACAGTTGATGCCTAAGCTTTTGAAGAACACTCCCGCTCCCTCCACCTTCAGTGTCTCACAGATACAGTGATAAAAGCCCTTGTATCGCTTAGTCTCCCGAGCGCCGTCCATCTGCAGACGGGCTTTGATCACGTCCATGGGTGTTCCTATTGTCCAACCTGCCATTCCAGCTATTCCCCCAGCCAGCATCACACCACTCCAGTCTAGAGGAAAAGGAAAGACACTGACATTAAAAGGATGTACTCACACTTAACACTGTAACTTCTCTGTTTCATCCTCAAGAACTATGTAACATAAAGGGGAAAGAGTGCTGGCATCTGCCCTCAAGCTAGCCTGCGAAGTGCTTGTTGGCCTTGGTAGCACTTCTCATGGGAAGCAATTGTTATGCTAACCTCGAGGATATGAGCCAGTTAACAGCTTATGCAACACTTTCAATTAGGATTTACTGTACTGCAAAGTGCTGACTGAGGCTGATAAGCACCAAGACGGGTAATGATTGAATGATTCAATAGTCTGACACACTATCATACATTTATTAGGCCCTTTAAAACTATCAGTGTGATGTTGTAAATTTAACAGCAAAAATCATCACACAGGCTGTAAATGAAAATATAAAAACATAAATAAAGACAACATGATATCTGCACCCTGTTAAGTAAAGCTGTAATAAACTCTAAGACATGTTCACTTGCTCTAAAAGAGAAAAATATACAATTTAAAGGTATGAAAATTGTAACAAACTATAGTGTATGCTGTGATTAAGATTTGCTGAATGTGTGGGGCTCAAATTGTTAAAAAGCATAAAACCATAAGGTGGTAGACCCTCCCCATAATGTCTCTACACATTTACCATCAAATAAACACAGAGATACTAAATTTATTGACAGTTCAGTCAGTACTACCTTTTGACCTACAGTCACAAGAATGTGAACATTTGACAATCCCAAATAACTCTCGGCACCTCTGCCCTAAACATGGCTGCCATGGGAAAGGTGCTGAATGCAGTCTGATGATTGATAGTGAGGCCTGAGGGCTTTCCAGAGCTGACACATCCGCAGTACACAAATCATCTCCAGTGCTAGCCAAACTAGCAATGGCAGCCAACAACTCAGTGGGCACAGTACGCTTTCGAGTGCTCACATAATGTTTTAACATATTAGTTTTCACGTGAGAACCAAGTGCTTTACTACTCTTTGTCCTCAGTTTGAAAGTTTTATGCATTAGTTCCACTTGCAACTCTTACAAATTGTTGGATGTTTTAGCCTAACACAATATTTTTCATCCTCAAATATTTTCAATGTGTATTTATGCCAAGGCAGAGTTTTAGTTGCTCATATTTACATTTATGGTGTTGACTCATACAAGAAGAGTTAATATTTACTGCTTAAGCAGCACACACACAAACAATAACTTCTCTTCTCATGGTATCAGCCTCACTTACCTGGTCTTTTCTTGCCACTGTCGGCCAGCCATTCACAAATGGTTGTGTAAGTCAAGAAGTATGTGGCATATGATGGCCCGTCCCTCAGCATAAGCGGGAGCGCTCCTCTGTAGAGCCCCAGGATTCCCTCCGATTTGATAATGCTCAGTAGACAGTGAACTGGACCATGATATTTGGGTTTGGGCGTGTTGTTTCCACCTCGCATGGACTCTGTCTGACACTGAAGACGTACTTTCACTATGTCACCTGGAGACATCACGGTTATCTGTTGGAGGCAGAGAATGGGAGATTTAGCAGGTCTCAGGAGTGAGTGGAAAACATTTTAGTGTGTTTTAGGTGAAGTAGCCCTTTAAATTCTCATACCTACTAGACACATGGATGTATATTATACATTGCATTATCCTTTACAGCGAGGATAATGGAGGACAGAGCCATCAAGCCCTTTTAAAATAAAGCACGTGAACCAGGCATACCATTCAACAGTTTTCATAGCATTTGTAAATTACCTGAGCTATACCCCCTGCCATACCAGACAGGAAGACTTCTTGTTTGGTGTTTGGACCACAACCAGCGCCTCGTGCCTGGCTTAGACACTGCAGGCAGTTCCTGTATGTGCCAAACACCACAGAGGAAGTCATAGAGATTGTGGTGACGGGCAAGGACATGCCTTTGAAGAAGCCCTGCACCTGATGACACAAGAGAGAGCAAATAAATGATAGATACTTGTAACTCTTTTTTTTAGCAATTTAAGTGTCTTCTTACTTAGTCAAACTTAGTGATATGTTTACTTGTGAAAAACTAGTCAATCGTTTGAAAGCATTTTGAAGAAATGGTGTCATAAAAACTATACCTGTTCCACTTACCCCTTCTTTTGAAAATGTTGCCACTGCACACTGCCATATTCCCGTGAACTGCTTCTGGGTTTGGATGCGAACCTAGGGAGAAAAAGAGCATAATGTAAAAATTACATCTATTTTTATTTAGTCGTCTTGACTGAGATGACTAAGATTCTGTCGCACTCACTGTACCTTCACAGTGTCCAGAGGGTAGCCCACTGCAACTCCACATGCCCCTTTATGTTTTCAGGGTAAAGACAGCATCAAGGACATAAAAAAGACAGAGATGGCTCAAGGTTAGGAGCTTTGACTGCAACCATTATAGTAATGTGCACGATAGGACAGGCTGAAAGAAGGTCAGATGTGATCGTTTGTTCTCTATCTGTTTTAAATCTTAAAAATAAGTATCTTGGCAGTAGAAAAGATGTGATTTTTAGTTAAGTTGTGCAAGATGTACAACTGAACTTTATTTTTGGTGTTTTAAGATCAGAAAATAAATTTTAAAATTCATTAAGAAAATTCTACACTGAAACTGATTGTTGGTAGGAGTCCAAGGACTTAGATCAGCTGATTGGATTCTTCATGATCCCTTGAATTAGTTTAAACTTAACACAACAAAGTGTTTAAGTTTATTTAATGTCACAATATTTTCCCAGTGTTCTGAAATAGGGTACCTCTCTCAGATGTAAGTTAAATTCCTCAGGATATTACCTTTTTAAAATTTCTAAATGGATCAGTGGATGAGATTGAACTTGACATATGAGCTCATTTTTTTATTGTAAATATATCGTATTTTTAGCAGTGTTTTTATTTTGTGTTAAGGGAAACAAATTTTTCCACCAAGCTGCTAGTGAAGCACACTTTGATAAAAAATATTAATAAGCTAAATTTACGCAAAAAGCCTATAACATGTTAAGTACTTATTAACTGCAGACGGTAAGTCTGATGATTTAGTTTATTTCACTGCTTTTCTACAAACACCTAATTCCTCAAGTTAAAGTTTCATAAGTTAAGTACGCTGTCATACTGTAATCATACCATGCACATACAGTAACTACGTTACCTATGTAGCAAACATTCAAGCCAACGCATGCTAATTTTAAATAACAAATAACCTTAGCCTTAGCTGTTACCTGCGAGTGATCCAGACACAAAATCGACAATATGCATCCTGTCAGATGGTGAGTGATCGACCGAAACTTGTCAGATGTAAAACCATTTTCTTCCAGCATGTGCAGCATACCAGTAACCTTGAGTATTGTGCTGTTACATCATGTGTAGCAGAGGCGTGTCTCATCGTTAGCCTAACAGCCACTGGAACGCATTGGTCCCGCCTTTACCCAAAGATAGCTGATAGGTTTAAGCTAACCTTTTAAACTCTGTGCCAAATGACATATATATTATTGAAGTTAAATGTTAATTACTATTGACGATTAATGTCAAAAACGTTTTGAACGTACAGTTTATTTATAGTGTTACACTTCATCCACTGACACTTGGCTGCATGGACAGCCCACTCAGAGGCAAAACATCAATGACGCAATTCAACATTGGGAGCCCTTGCGATGAACAGCCAATGAATGACGAAGATTACGTCTCAAGTAGGGGGTGTATGTGTTGTCTCTTGTTTCGGATTGGATGGAAATTCTACCCGACGCCGGTTACTCCCGCCCCTTACTCGTTACTTCCTGCGACGCTAGCTTGCATGCAACAGAAATAAACCTCCTTGGTGCAGACAGCGGGCAGGGTGTCCGCATTCAATGTAAACGCCATACCGGCTCATGTAGGTCGTGCAGGTCAACAAAAGAGTTTTGTTAGAATAAGTAGAGAACACGCTGAAGAAAGTGCTCAAAGAAAATAAATTTGTCAGCATTAATTGATTTTCAGCTCTTAAAGAGGGACTGGTAACTAGCTAGCAAGTGTTTGCTATTATAGACTCCAACCGGGTGTTAATTAGACCATTAACGTTGGCTAGAATAAACAGCTAATAGATAGAGTTGCAGGTGTACAACGAAGGTTTCATAGAGTTGTAGAGAGCCTCTTCAAGCTTTTGGTGATATTCAGTCCTCCGGCTAATTGACATCCAGGAGCGGTGATGGACTTCGTTGCTGGATGCATCGGAGGTAAGTCAGTGGCAGCAACACAACAGCTGTTAGATTGTTAGATGGCTGATGCACAGAGGCCAAAAGTCATCCAGATATAAAGCTTTGTAGCTAGATCAGATCGAGATGAAAAGCCCCTGTGCTGTACCACAAACCTGCCCAGCACCACCATTAATGATTGAAGTAACTACGTGTATTAAGATTGCCAAGGTATTCACGAAATTCCACTGCACGCCAACTCCCCTTGCTTAATTGTGAATTTGTCACATGCTACTTTAGTTGCTTTGTGGCAAACTGACATTGAATAAGTGTAAAGTTTAAGGGGCTTGTTCTGTCTTAGTCGGAAAGTGGATAATAATCACAAGTTTTTGATTCATAAGCACTTTCTTCCCCTTGTAAGTTTTTACTCTGCCAGCTGTAGCTTTATGTGATTGGTCAAATATGCCAATCCTCAAACACAGAAACTGAACTTATTGACTGGGGTCTGGTATGTTCTCTTACAGCATAGGAAAAGAAATATGTCTGTTTAAGAGTGTTTTTTCACAAACTCCAAACTTCTGCATTTCACGCTATGGATCACTTGGACACTCTGTTGAGAACTTAAGCATGCAAATACTACACGCAGCCAGGGTGTGTATAAGCTTAACAGCTTGACTGTTTCAACATACACCATTGGCAGATATCATGAATCAGTACACACCCCTTCAAAGACCAATCCAGTGCTTTCTTTATTTAACGGGGACTGACACGCTAGACCATGTGGTTTCCCACCCCTCTGACTTTGTGGTAGAATTCAAGGAACCATCTTAAGTCAAATGAAAAGCTACTTGCCATTGTCAGTGGATGACTTTGTTTGTGCTTAGCTCAAAACCCAGAGCAAGGTTAGCAGAAGGTTGCATCATTTCAGGAAGCAGGGATGCTCCCATTTCAACTTGCATCCTTGGACATTAAAGATGAGTGGTATCACACCAAAGAAATGCTGTACCAGATATGATGCAATGTTCTCTGCTTGATTTTCCTATCCTCTGGTCATAAGAGTGTAGTGAGGTCAGTCACCACTCTTTATCATGTCAAAGGCATGCCTGCTTGTGTTCTTTTCCTGGCTTACAGCCGGGACTCATTCCTGATTGGCTGTTTTTACAAATGGGTCAATTGACAAAGCAGGTGCTTACATAGGATTAGCCCTCTGTAGTTTGTTTACGTAGGTAGTTGAGTAAATACAATTAATATTATTGTGTTGTTCTTGTTATTGTAGTGGCTTTATGATTATGTTTTCAACTATAAATTGTTGGCTTTAATAAATATCTGGAATATTAGCAACTGAGAGAAAAAAAACAAAGCAAAAATGAATTTAAAACATATAAAATGACAAGTAACTTTTCAATGATCCAGCAATTTACATAGCTGAGAGATGCTTTATTACTTTGGTGTTGAAAATGTCAAAGTCCCATACTGTCATAAATCCGCATTACTCATTAATTAATGATATTGCTTACAATTAAACAACAATGACATAAAGTAGTGATACTCATTGATAAGCAACATAGCTGCCACTACTGACACATCAAGAGTTATTAAAGACATATGTTGCACAGTATAAACAGTGTAGGAAAATGTTTGAGGTTAGAAAAACTTAAATCCTAACATTGCCCGTAAAAATCTAATTCAGCTAATTATGGGATTGCTGGTACCTTATTCCATGTTGTGTCAACTCTTCATGTTGTTTGTGTTCAGCCCAGGAACTATTATTAGGTTTTAATGTGAACTCAGGTGTGAAACCCAAACTGGCACCAGAACATGGGCATGTGCTGCACAAGCCAAGCTTATGTAACATTCAAAGGCGTGCTAAAGAGAATTTTACTGAGTAATGAAGCCCATTGAGCTCGCTCTGGCTTGGTAAGGCAGTGTTACCCTAGAGGAGATGGCACCATGCTCTAAGATTACACAACAGTGCCAGTAGCAAAGGTTTGGCCTTCAGAGACTGATCAAATAGGTCAAAAACTGGTAAAACACATCTAAAATGGCAGTGGGTCCAGAGTTCCTAAAATATTAAAAAACAAACAAACATAAACCTAAAAAAAACAAGCATTTGTGTAGCACTATCAGGGTAATGGTGTCCCAGCAGAGTTTTGGTTTACCAGAATAATGACTTTTTGTTCCAGCATGTGCAGAGACAAAAACTGGATGACCAATAAGAGTCTTTATCCTAAGTAAGAATGGACTTGATAGTAATATTGGAATTACTTTCATTGATAGATAATCAAGATTAATATTTGCTTAGATGTTAAAAGCCCCTTTGAATAAATTGCATATAAATCGAAGTTTGTAAAGATGAAGATACATAGTCCTCTTTTGATAAAGGTAAGATATCACTGGAAATTTTGCCAACTCCTTTATGTCAGTGCGGTTTGGAGGGTTTATGACTAGCATTAAATCGATTGAATGTATTATTCCTCTGACCTGAAATCTGACTGAAATGTTACATAAGTGCTGTAATCTATCAGTATAGAACCAAAAAAACAAAAACACAGTTAATTGATACTGTAGAAAACAATAGTTTTGAGCCAGAACAGATTTGATGGATAATTATTATCAAATGTGCTTTTCTAACTGGCATTTCCTTTGTCTCCAGGTGCTGCTGGAGTCTTGGTTGGACACCCCTTTGACACCGTTAAGGTAGACAAACTTTTTTTTGACACAGTGTTTCAACAGTTTTATAACAACTGAGACAACTAACTGATTTTAACATAGTCAGTTTCATGCTGCCTTTAACTCTGTTTGTGATGGGGGGTGTGTCGGGGGCAAAAATGACTGGTTTTCTCAGTTTATTTGTTTGATGATGAAGAGTGTCTTCTTTTCCAGGTGAGACTGCAGGTCCAAAGTATTGATAAGCCTCTGTATCGCGGGACATTTCACTGCTTCCAGTCCATCATACGGCAGGAGTCGGTACGTGGTTTTATTTTCCACCCAGGTTGAATGTAAATGTATTCATATAGTGATATTACTGACACATGGTGAGGGTTTTGTCACCTGCTGTATGCGTGTTTGCCTGGCCTGCCTCTGACTTGTGTGAAGTTGTTCCAGTCTTTGGTGTCTTGACACCCATGCCATGTATGCAGTAGTTGGGTTGAACATGATCTATCTTTAGCAAGGGCCAGCGATCATGGCTGCATGTATATAGCTGTTATGATCTGTAAAGTCAGTGAGGTCAGGGTGACCCGATAGTAGAGTTGCGTCACTCTTAGTCTCATGCCAGAATGGGCTGACTTCAGTCGAGGCCAAGGTGGGGGAAACTACCAACTACGAGTGCAGATCAGTGTAGTTTTAATTGAATGGTGACAGCTTTGTTTTATTTGGTTGTTTTCAAGCTCTCAAATTTTTTTCCCTCTGTTGATACAATTATTCTAGTATTTTTGTAGCCGAAGTAATTAATGTGATTTCGTTTTTTCTTTTGCAATATTTTATCCCAGTTAAAACGATAGCTGTTTTCAACCAGAGACAGTCTCATTTACATTTTTCTTATTAAACCTGTTATTTCAAGCTACTTAAAGCTGGGGTTCATCATTCTGAAAAGCTAGCAAAATTTGAAGGTAGCATGTCCTCAGGGCTCCGTCTTAACTTTTCACTTGCCCTCGGAGGTCCTTCCAAACACACGCCCCTCCTCCACATGCACAAGCTCTGCCGCATTGCAAGGCTGTTACAAGTTACTGTGGCAGTGGTAATTTTTGTTTTTTTCTCTTCCATTCAGTTACAGCGTTTTTACAGGATTACAGCAGGCTCATTTTCGGTCCTTTTTAAGAGCTCGTAAGTTATTGACTGCTGTCGGGATGTGAAAACCATTTCAACCAATATAACAACTAGCGTATACTGGATAAAATTACCAACCCCAGCTTCAACTACTCTCCTCAGTGTTTCCATAAGACAAAAACTGCTGTCCTGTAAAGCTGAATTATTTTGAGAGGCAGACCTCATGTTGTGTACAGCAGCGAAAATTAAATGTGGGTCATGACGGGAAATGAGTCTGTTATTGTGCTGGAAATGTGATCCATGTTGTGAGAGTGTGGCTCATGCAATAGTTGCTTCTGGAAACACTTTGTGTTGGGTAACCCACTTTCAACATATATTACATAATTATGGTGTTTTTCTGTTGTATTTGAAGTTATGTAACAAGAAGACACATGAAAAAAAGAATAATTTAACTCCTATGCTGAGATTTAAATTAAAGTAAAATAATCTTTTGTTTTTTGGAAGAAAAAGAGACACTTAATGTTGGTTATTTCATTTTATAGTGATTCGTTAACACACCCTGTGTAATGTGATGTTTTTGATCCTCTTCACAGGTATTAGGTTTGTATAAAGGCATTGGATCCCCTATGATAGGCCTTACATTCATCAATGCTATAGTATTTGGTGTTCAGGGACAGACCATGCGACTGCTGGGACAGGACACCCCCTCAAACCAGTTCCTTGCTGGTGCGGCAGCAGGTGCCATCCAGTCGGTTATCTGCTGCCCTATGGAGCTGGCGAAAACCCGCATGCAAATGCAGGGTACCGGACAGAAGAAGTCCTCCAGGAAGCTGTACAAGAACTCCATGGATTGCTTGGTGCGAATCTACGCTCGGGAGGGTCTGTGGGGAGTCAACAGAGGCATGGTGACCACGCTTATCCGTGAGACCCCAGGTTTCGGGGTGTACTTCTGGGCCTATGATGTCTTGACGCGCAGCCTTGGCTGCGAGCCAGAAGACCGCTACATGATCCCCAAGCTGCTGTTTGCCGGGGGCATGGCTGGCATCGCCTCCTGGCTTTCCGCCTATCCTGTGGATGTGATCAAATCGCGGCTGCAGGCCGACGGGGTGGGTGGAGTGAACCAGTACAGCAGCATCATCGACTGCATCCGACAGAGCGTCAGGAAGGAGGGCTACATGGTGTTCTCGCGAGGCCTCACATCCACGCTGCTACGAGCGTTCCCTGTAAATGCCGCCACATTCGCCACAGTCACCCTCGTCCTCATGTACGCCCGGGCGGGGGAGGAAGGACCCAAAGACTGTGAGCCGGCTCAGCAGAGCCACCACGCACAGATCCAGCAGCAGGCCCAGCCCTCCAGCCTGTGATAGCACGGAGGGTCTAACCCTCAACCTGGGCACTTTACAAGAGCATGACAAGACAAGATCTACATACAAACCCTTTATTACTGTCAGTCATTCCCAATTTTTAATCAGACAGTTCCTGGTTTATATTAACTTTATGTCAAAAAAAAAAAAGACAGAAAACATATTTATTTGGAGCAAAAATTAACTTTCTGGTTTGCATCTGAAGATGCAGACTTGTAAAGAGGGTAGTGTTATCTCTAATAAGAGAGGGAAATTGGAGCTGTGAGATTCATGACAGCTTTTAACATTAGCTTTTATCTGCAAGAAACCTCTTGACACTAAAAAACAGATGGCGTGGCTAGGTAGTAAAGACTGTAGAGACTAAAGACTGTCTGTCTCTCAATTACGTATACCTTGAAATGTGCAGTGTTTAGCTGCACCTGTACATATCATTGATTTTATTTCATTTTAGTTTTATGTATGTTGGAAACCTTTTTCCTGCCTTATGATGTGATATTTGTGTTAAGAAGCTGAAGCACCTGTTTGTACCTGAAACATGTTCTCTGAAGAGCCAAGCAAGCAAGACGGAACGAATGTAGCATTCGGTAAGTGCGAAGAACCTTTTACTCATGTCTGCTTTCAAACTTAAAACAAAACATATTTCAGATATGATCTAATCACCACTATGGGACTCGTAGTCCACACAGCATGACAATACCAATTGTTGGCAGACAGGCTCTTCAGGGACCAAATGCAAAGTGTCTGTGTGTGAGCACTGTAGATGACCTTCTTTTGTGTCTTGTTTTGTTGTCTTTCCGGCATGTTGTGTTTTACCAAGTGAAGTTTTATCATTGTGACTTTACTACTGTACTAGAGGCCTGACCCAGAGGCGGAATGTGGCATTTATACATGTGGCAATGTACTCGTTTTATTTATTTAATTTTATGTTTGTAAATTTTGGGTATTAGAATATTTTAAATGCGTCAACATTGAAAAATGTGCTTGATGTTATTGCAGATTCAAAAAATTACAGCAAGGTCCTCCTCTCAAAGTTTTTAAAACTAAAAAATATATATGATTGAATATTTTCCGTTATCTGGGAGGCCTTCTTTAATTTCACTCTGCACTTAACCTATCAAGTATTAATGTGTAACCAATAAGGTTCCACCAGGGGTCACTGTAGGTCATTCTTGAAGTTTGAGATGTCTTTAAGTGCATTGTGGTTTGGGAAATTTGATTAAAATTGATCCAACGGCGAACACATTCGGACCTTAAAGCAGAATTTATTAATACTATCCAAACTGCAGTTTAAGAGATTGCCAGCCACTGCTTCACACAAGCGTTTCACAATAAGAGCAGGCAATGAAAGATAGACGAAGTGAGTACAGAGGCTCATAGAAGGACTCCACACTGCCTCTTGAAGGTTGTATAATAATTGTTTCTTACCTTTGGTTACGGTTTATCCTGCAAAACTACTTGTGTTAAGGGTCCCTGTGGAAGATTTTAAGGGGAATTGTTTTCTGAAACTTGACAAATGAGCGTTTGTGTTTATCATATACTGTACCTTATCTGGATTGGGGCTTTAATCAAGGTTATTTATTTTTGAAGTTAAAATATTATCTTAATAATACACAGGTATTGTCTGCTCTCTGCATGTGTGTGTTCAGTATATGATGATTTTTGTTTGTATTTTATGCCTGAATGTTGAATATCTTGCTGTAAAGCAGTCAAAGCTTCTCCCGCACAAATCGTCAGTACAACTGTTCTTTACCCCAGCAAATCAAAGTCCTTCTGTCTTCATGTCAGAAGACATTTTATCAAAGGCTGTTGGAGAGCCGTAAGTCACCATGCAATAAAACCTTCAGTGTTCTAAATGTATAACCTGTGCTCTCTCACAGGTGTTTGAACTGAGTTTGAAAGACAATGTATTTCTCTAAATCTTGTCTAAATGTGAATGTCACAAGTTTAAGTTGGTCAGAGCTGCTGAGAGAAACTTGAAAAACTCTCTAGTTTGTGTTTTGGTTTGATGATGGGTTCTCATAACAGAGAAAGTGTATGAAGTGCAAAGGTATACTTGGAATGTCCTAGAAACTGCTTGTGTTCAATCAAAAATTCCACCTCCTGAACAGTGACTGTTATCTCTGACTGTATAAGAGCAGTACAACTGAAACTTGGTGATTTACATTTCACAGCTAACGTATTAAGTCCAGCTGATGTGAAAGATGCAATATGTACAGGATGTAACTGTATTACTGTGAGATCATTTTGAAGTGGTATTGTAAATATATAAATATATATATATATATATATAAAATGTATTTTTCAGTCTAAAGTACTTGTGTGGTTACTGAATGTTTGTGTCTTAACTTTTGCACTCTTACACTTAACTGAAAAATTGAGATATATTTATGCAACATATTTTCTCATCTATCATATGAGGTTTTACTGCCACAAATTGGATCAGTGCATCATAAAGTGAAAAAAAACTTTTCATGCATACACATTTTAGTCAACTCAGTCGCCAGGAATGAATGTTTCCCTAGTATGTTTCTGCAAACCACAGATATGCTGAAGCTTTCTGTGGTTAGGGTCAGGCTAGATTGAGGCACTGAGACTATTTGCTTATAATTAGTAAAGAATCATATTTTGTATTTAAATACCACATTTTAAAGGTCAGTTTTAGACACAAAAACCACTAAGGGTTTAGGAAAAGTTCATGCTCCTGTTTAAAAGGCTTCTTTTGTTGCTAGAAAAGTGGCTAGAAAATCTGTTGATGTCCCCTTAAAAACACTCGGTTTTGTTGCCAGAAACACAGTCGGAAAATCTCTCATTCAAAAACAACCAGTTTTGGTCCTTCAAAAGATAACAGTCACTAAAATGACCCGTTAAATTTGAAAACCTTGAAGTGGTCTAAGATACTAATTTACTGCTCTTGCCCACAGGTATTACATCACCACCATCTTTTCCAGCTTCCATGTGTGAAAATTCAGCTCATATAGGCCTACATATAATTAGACCTCTGTCATGTTGGTTAATACATCCTGTTAAGATGAAGATATGTTCAATGTGAAAAGTACAATTCACAAAAAAGTAAACTGTGAGCATTTTTTTATTGGGACCAGCCTGCAGAGGAATAATGCACCTAATTTCTGGTTTATCAAAGGTCAACAATCAGGGTCACAGGGTTACTCACCAACTGGTGTTTTTGTAATTACAGATGTTGGAAAGTTCCTGTGTTTCCTTTTGTCACAATGGAGAATGATACAGCATTTTATTGTAAACAGGCTCAAGGTTTACATATATGTTTTCTTCCCATGTAGATTAATCAATAAACCGATTATTTAACTATTCAGCATCAACATGTGTAATGCTTCCTGCTGTTCACTGACACTGCTGGTGCCTCACAAAACATCAGTAGTTTTTGTTCAAGCCTTAGGTTTGTTCAGTGAACTATAGACAGATCAAATCATTTTTTACAAACAGTAAATTAATGTGACTAAACTGTTGATTATCATGGCTGAATAGTCCAGTAAGCTGGCACCTGTAGACACCAGAGAGGCTTTGCGCCCTCAAAACAAATTAGTCCATATACAAAAGATCAATACGCTACAAATTCTCAGTGTGGACAATGATGAAACTTTAAAGAAGGTAAGAGATAGGTGGTAACAGTGGTATATGTACAATATCAAATCTGAAGTAAACTTAATGGTATATAGGTCATTTCATGATAATGTCCATGACATTTTATATAATGTACATTTTGACTCAAGTTAATGAAGAAAAAAGATTCAGAGCAACATTCAGTATATTTTCATGTCAAAGTAAGAAAAACATAATTAAGATTCTCTGTTAAAATAAGCAACTTATTATTGGCACATAAGGAGCAGCATTTACTAGTTTTTAATAAGTCAACCAAAGCGCCATCTGCTGATGGGTAGTGGTATGTACAAAAACATGATCCTTAGGGTCATTGAGTTCATTCAATTTAAATGAAAGAAAGAAAGAAAAGAAACAAAGAAAGTTCACTTACTACATTTACCCTAATAGATTTAAGTATTTACAATATTGTAGTGAAATCAGTTTACTTTTGAGGCAAAACTGATTTCACTGGCTCTAAAAATCAATCTAATAAATGTCTTTGAGCATATCTAAACAGCAGTTGCCCCCAGTGTATTTCCTTTTTAAGTGGGAAAGATATAATCACATTTCAAGAGAAAGTGCCCTTTTAATTCAACCAAACTGAAAAACGGCCACAGAAGGAGCAGCAGTGACTAGTTCAATAACTCAACAAAGGCGCCATCTGCTGATGGACATCAGTAAATGCAACAACATCTTTTAGGGCCATCCGGTTTAGCTAATTTGAAAGAAAGAAGGAGGAGAAGACAAAAAAGAAAGGAGAAAAGAGGGAGAAAATCAAATTTTTCATTGTAGACATTAGTTTTTATAAACCTGTCTCCTGCTGTTAAGTTTTTTTTTGTTTTCAAGGAAAGACCACTACAAACACATGAAATTTTTATTTATAAAAAAATCTAAAATTTACCTCCTGATAATTTTACTTACTCAGTGACTCAAACATCCATCAGACAACTGAAAGCTAGTTTTTACTAATTGCTGAAACACACAACAAAACACCCTCATACAAGACTGTACATGAGCCATTGAAACTATTGTAGCGTCCTATCTTCTTCATATCTAGTTCTGCAAGGTCATTGCTCCTCTCAGAAGAGAAAAAACATCTTTCCTCATCAATAAACTGCTTTGTAAGTCTTGTGAAAACAGTTGGCTGTCCACCTCAAACAAAAGACAGAATATCAATCAGCACTGCTGAAGGTCAAACAAGTTTTTAGCCATGCATTCCTAAATAAACCTGCAAGGCTGAGCCCACACTGCTTTAAAACATAAAAATAACACTTAAATTGATGATTAACTACGTATTTGCAACATTTGAATGGATTTCTGTGTCTCAGTGTTGGGTTTTATTATATCAAGTCATACTGATTTATAAAGGAAACATAAAGGTCATAAAATTTCCTTTAAAATGGTTTATATAGTTCCTGCATTTTCACTTGTAACAACTGAATCCAAGATTTTGTTTGAGTGTTCTCATGAACTAAGTTTCCTGTGGTAATTGGCTCCTGTTTCGGTGATACCAAATACTTACATTATTTGTGTTTCTTCTTCTGCTTCTTCTCCTCTTCTCATTCTTTTTCATCCTCTTCATCATCCTGGAAACGCACAGGCTATAATTTCAGATTGTGTTAAGCCCTCAATGACTGTTTTGTGTGTATCAAGCGTTTCTCCCAGTTACCAGATATCTGCTGTACTTTTTCATATACTGTTTTCTCTACCATCAACTTCCCAGGGACTAAAGATAAAAATTAGGCACAGTCTGGCACATTTATTTTAATGTCAGTCAATGTTTATTTTCCTTTCTTAAATAAAATAACATAAAACATAAACTTTATACTCAAATCCATAGTCTGCTGTTTTACATACAACCTGGTTGAGGAAGTTGACCAATGCAGGAAGTGTTGACCAATGTTCAGGGTAACAATGGTGAACCTCATGTGCGTCTTTTTACAATTAATGGATTTGCTCACGAGATGACTGGAATCGCTCTCATTGTAAAGAGGCTGCTGCTCTTTTCTTTTATCTGGACTTTTATTTGGACAGGTAAATGAAGCATTAACACAATCTGATACCAAGATCTTGGTTTTAAAATCACATCTTGAACATAGAATAAGAAATATTACCCTTTTTATCTTCTCTTATCAGGTGTAAAAGGACAAGATGGTCTGATTTTAGCTGAACGTGGCATTGATATCTCATATCCATGTACGGAGGATTTGGTCTGCTTTCACATATGGCACTTCAGCACCAGTGAGACAAGTGGTTACGCTGCCATAATCAGCAATGGGAAGATCCAGAGAACTAAATCAAAGCATTACAGCTCAAAATGCACTCTGCAAATCAAAGATCTCACAGCAGAAGATATTGGACGTGACCTCTGCAAACAAAGGCGAAATGTCTTCCCTCCTGACAACAGTAAGTACTGTGATGATTAAAGTTGTAGTTCTGTGTGGGTTTATAAAAATTTTATGTTTCCTGATTATGCTAATCAGGAAAAAAGATATTGTACTATGGCCATTTAAACAAACAAATCAAACAAATAAAGCTGTGCTTTCCGTCAGCCCCCTCACTCACCCCGGAGCTGACCTTCATTCCTGGCAGGGTGATGTCTCTGCAGTGTGTTCTCCTCACCTACGTCCAGAAGGGACACTGTAAGGTACAATCAGAACAGGTTAACCTGGTGTGGGTGGATGAAGCCGGTGCTGAGATACAAGACGACTCCCAACATCAGATAATACAGAAGTCTTCCTGCGATGTAACTCTGACTCTCACCTTTCAAAGTCCTGGAGACAAGACGTTAAAGTGTCAGGCCAAGGTGAATGAAGAAGTCCAGACTTCAATGGAGCTGCGAGTCAGAAACCCAGGTCAGCATGATTCCTCAAGACCATGAGGCGTTGAATGCAAAGAATAAATAATAACACGTGTTATATTCTTTTAAGGTCTTAAAGGGAAAGGAAGAGGACTAACCATAGTACCAGAACCTGAAAATCAAGGTGGAGTATTTTTCTTAACAGACAGATAGGATTGTTTCTCATATCCAAAATGATTGTTTTTTCTATATGTAAATAATTGGTGGCAGCAATGCAGATTGAAATTTTTAATGGCATTCCAGCTAATTATTTTCTTAACTATATTAAACAAATTTTTAAAAAATGCATGTCAGTTTGTGGGCTTAAGGAGTGCTGGTGTAGGTGATTTTGCCACCTAGTGATAGACCCAAACTAAGTTTTTACCCATGTTTACAGTTAGCTAAGCTAGGCTAAGATAAGCTAGCTTAAAGGCATAAGCATGTTATCAAATTTTCTCATCTAACTCTAAGGCCCTTACATACAGGTTAGATTTGGAGTTAAAATTGTGGTATCCTAGTTTCATATGATGAAATCTTATTATTTTCTTAATGTGAAATGCTAACAATAGTTTGCATTTTTAGGTGGCAACCAGGACACTATTGGCGCAGCTGTGGGGGTAGTAGGATGTGTGGTTTTGACAGCCGTGGTTGCAGCATTCGTTGTAAATAGAAGAAGAACAAGTAAGTTCTTCTATTCCTCCTGGAACTATAGAAAGGATCTGTTGAAACTGCAACAATGGAGAGTTGTCACATAGCTGTGGACATTAGCTCATATATACACACACAGTCACTTCTGCACGTTTCCACATACATACACTGTCTTGCATAAATGTACTATGTTTTTTGAGGGAACCAACTTATGCAACATGTGCTAATATCCCTCAAGTTCTGTTTTCACTGTTCCCCACAAGATCACCATCAGTGCTGACTGAGCAGATACTTGTTAAAACCAGTCCCTTTGATGTAATATTAATCTGATCATAGCACCTTTAAGAAAAAGCCTAAGAAATCTGTAGTCACCTGCACAGCACCTAGTATGTCTTATATATGTCCATATTTATCTTTATTTCAGGAAACCAGCTGCCTAGTGAATCTCGTTATAATATCAGTGACAACAATGTAAGTCAATTTTATTTCAAGAACATACGAAGCTAAATCTTGTGCTTTTGACTACTTTGAATGTTAATAACAGTGTGTGTCTCTGTGTGTTTTTAGGTAATGAATGTAAATGACTTGGTCTACGCTGAGATCATTCTACCTGCTGGCTCTGACCATGTGTGGGTCCATGAACATGAGAACACAGAGTATGCAACTGTCAGACACAAATAGTCTGCTGTCCCAAATATAAAGCAGTGTGTCTATTCTTTGTTTGTGAGCTCTGGCTGTGTTGCTGCCATGCGTTTGCTCCCTGTAATATAACTGTAGCTGATGCATTGGGATTTTGAGAGGAACTTTGGGCTTTGACTGAACCATTTTCAAGTTTATCTTTAGAAAAATGTTGCATGATTTTGTACAATTTCACTCAATATATTTTATGAGCTCTTTTGTTAAACTGCCTGAATCTCTGTTTTGTAAAATGAAGATGTAGAATTATACAGAAAATGTAATTACTGAAAGCAGCATTCATTGTCATTTTTTTTCTTTCTTATTTTTTTCCTTGCAAAACTGTGTATGGGTCTATCATCTATCAATAAATCTGTGAACATTTCTGCCTGAGTCATTCAAACTAATTTTCACACACTTCTTCACAGCATCATCATACTGTGTTCTTTGGTCTTTGTAATAGAGAGACATCTTGCTAATATTACATTTTGTTTGTTTATATTTACATAAATCTGATAAAACAGGCCGCTGCATCATTTGACTGTGCAATATCAAGATCAAGTACATAATAAAAAGACTATCTGAGCATTTCCTCTTCAGTGTATTCAAACCTGCACTAAGTCCAATTAGGGATATCTAAAAAAAATGGTTAGACTGCTGCTGCAATGCAAGCAAATTTGTACTGACTTTAAATCTTTTTATGATCTGTTGTCCAAACCAGGAGTGATTTGAAAAATGTGGCAGGAGGCAACACTGTCAAAAAACAAAAACAAAAACACATTTACTTCAGCCAGCCCCAGAGGATTTCTCAGTGATTTATTGTTAAGTGTGTGTTATTTTTGCAGGTAATGGTGGTTTGGTGTGAACTCTTAGAAAGTCAAGAGGACACAAACCTGCTATTTTGCTAGTGAAAATATGCTGTGGAAATTTTTCTTTGGAGCTGCTTCAGTCTACAGCCCTCTGCTTTCTCCCAACAAGTACACACAGTCACACCAGCATGCACACACACGTTAGAGTTCATACAGGCAGACCAGACACACTCAGCCACAGCAGGTGAGAGACTGCCGGAGCCGGTCCCAGCGTTGCCCCATTTGCATTTTAAATGCTCAAAGCCAGCCCACTACTGTGTTCACAGTGCAGTGCAGCACAGCTAATCTACACACCTAAGGTGTGTCTGAGGGGGTTGAAAAAAATGGTGAAGACACAAACATTGACAAGAAAGGAGGAGATGAATAATGTGAAGGAGTCGTACCAGGATAACCCGGAAGCCCCTGTTGCGTATAACATGAAATGGACAAAGATGTGCTAATCAGAAACTGAATATGTTGATTTTCTTGATTTTATTTTAAAAATAGGATAAAAGTAGACAGCTATAAAGGACAATAGATTAAGTTAGAGGATTAATCAGAAGACAATTTGCCATATCCTGTGTATTTGCTTTGTACATCACTGAAACTACTCTGTATTTTAGCACAAAGGTCCTTCTACAAGGTCAATGTTATGAAGTTTTATTAAATTATCTCTGGATTCATAATAAATTGTCTAAAAGCTCTGCTGCAGGGTATCTCTGAACTCCTTAGAGAAATAATTGATGAATTAAAAGTGGCTTTTAAAATGAAAAGCTCTCTGTGTGACCTCATACACTCCGCTCCCATAATGCGATTTTTAGCTGTACTGTCTTTGACCTTCTTAACAAATCATTATCATCATTTTAAATTTGACAGTAAGTTTGAGTTAATGCTTATATCACACCTTGAATTTAAAAATAATTTCAACAGACTGTGACTTCTGGTAGATTTTAGGTGGAAAGAAGCAAATGAAGGAAGAAAGCTTTTCACTCATGTATCTACATACCTTTTAACAAGTGGGTGTCCACATTATCTCTGCTTGAAATGTCAGAAATACAAACCAAAGTGCTGAAGTTGTGCCCATTCTCTTGTAAACCCCCACACACTCACACGTTGTCCAAACAGCTGATAAGCTTTAGGTCAAAGCCTTGAACCCCAGTGAACTCAGGCACCAGCTTGTCTGCCAAGGGGCCCGGAGTGGACAAGAGCAGTGGGGGCCAAATGCTGCTGTCTCCTGGTGTGTGAATGTGTGTGTGTGTGTGTGTGTGTTTTTGTGTGTGTGGGTTGGGGTCTACAGTCGAGGCCGTGGGGGTTGGGACAGTGGCTGGGATTGTTGTGCGTGTGTGGAACAAAAGGCCTTGATTACTGAAATCCTGCAAAAGGCAGCAGAGGAGGTGTTAAAAGTGATACAGTGGAGCAGCGAGCAGACCTGGAGCCCTCCTCTCCTCTCATAAAGCTCATGTCCACACCCTGTCTGCACATATCCACTCTAATCCACAAAACTGGCCTTTTACACTGCCTCTGGAGAGGAATTAATACAAAATCATGATACAGTTACTGTGAAAGAAAGATGAAGTCCATTGCTGTATAAATTATGTTTGAACTTCAGAAAGGTTTAACCATGTTTAACATAGAATAAAATTAATAATTTTGGTAAATTGTCTTATGTGCAGCCACATGAGAGTTAGGATACTTTTTTTGGAGGCAAACACTGGCCCATGATGTTCTCTGATGCAGATAGCACTTGACACATAACCTTGAAAGTGAACTGTTGACATCTGGAGTTGGCTTTGACAATGATAAACCAAAAAAAAAAAAAAAAAAGTGTTGCTAAAACCTAAAAGCTACGATACCTGTTAACCTGCGAGGAGCCGCGACACGTCGGCTTTTGTTTAACACTTCACATTGAAATTGACCCTGGCTTTAGTCTGCGAGAGGACGAGGGGAGGGGGGAGGGAAAGGGGAGAAAGAGGTGTTTCTTGAAGTTAAGACAAAAAAGAAAAAAAGAAGGGGTAGGGGGGGCAATGAACGATTAACAATTTCCTGAAGGGAGGTGCTGCTTATCACTCCCAGAATCTCCTGTGCTCACCGGAGGACAGGACGCTCGGAGCGGCGTGCGCACAATGGACTGAAACTCCCAGAGAGACAGATCAACGCCATCAGCTGTGAAACCCTCCGCTGCAAACACGCGACTTCACTCGAGTCGGCCTTTTACGTAGTCTCTGGACGTTCAGGTAGGAGAGGGATTTGTGTTTTACGTTGCGATAAACGAGCAGATATTTGTTATATTTATCCAGGTACGCATCCTTTGGTCTTTTTTTTTGCGTTTTAAGTGAAAGAGCGAACTGATACAAACTTACCTTGAGATGATATAAACATCGCAAGTTCAAGTAAATGTTCAGAAGTACAAAACGGGCCAGTTAATAACAGAAACACATTTTATGGTTGGTTAATGACTTCAGAGTTGATTAGATTCGGATTTAATCATTTGAAAATTAGTTAATTGGCCTTTTTTCAGATTTCAGAGCTTGTAATTTACAGACTTGCACTCTTAAATCGCATTTTACTGACCTCTACTTTAATGCAATTCCGTAAAAGGTCTGACCTCAAGGAAACCTTTATGGATTCCCAGCGGAGTAAACATGGCTTTGGTGTTGCATTTGTTGTGAAATGAAACTAGACCTGTGTATGAGTACCTATGGATCAGTCTCATTCTTTATTGTGCAAGAAAAATCCAGTGCAATAATTTAGTGAGATGTATTTAAATTGTTCGTTGTCGAACCTGCAGAAGCATTTAATTAAGCTATTTATTGCAAGTGGATGGAGTATAGTAGTCTCCATTCATAGTAAAAACTTTTTCTTCCACTTAATTTCTCAAAATCATCTTTTTTGTTACTAATCATCTTGAGTTTCCTTCTCTTCACTTATGATCTTAAACTTTTCGTTCACCATTTCTTCCTTCTCCATCCTACTGCCAGCTCTCATTGGACCAGGTATGATTCAGAGGAAGGAGGTGGTGCTGTCTGTCCTGGGAGAGCTCCAGGAAGCCACAGAGAGCTCTGGCCTGGATGCTCTGACCAGAGTGGCTGTGGAGGTGGACCAGATCCTTGCTCCCTTCCAGCTTCCAGTAACCCCTTGTCAGGATTTCCCTGAGTGGGCAGGTGTGGACACTACGGCTCATGGCCTGTACCCAGCAGATGCACCCGAGGGCCTCCTGCCACTAAACTGCAAGGGAGAGGGCAACCTACTGTTCGATGCAGTAAGCATGCTGTTAGTGGGCAACACTGAACTTAGCTTGGAGCTTCAGGTGAGCAGTGATTGATTGTATTCTTTGTCTCTATGGTCTAAATATATACTGTTTTACTTGAATACTTAAACAGCTAGTAAAAATTCTTATCATATTTTTGCTTAATGGCAAAGTTAACTGCATTAATATCTCCCCTCACAGGTACGAACAGTGGTGGAAATGGTGCTGTGGAAGAGATACTACCTGTCTGGGATGATTGATTCAAAAATGATGCTTCAGGCTGTTCGCTTCAGTCTCTGTGCCGAAGAGTCTGAGGACATGCTCAACTTGCCTGTAACAGTCCTGGAGGCCATCTTTGATGCGGATGTCAAAGCATCTTGCTTCCCTGGCTCCTACGCCAACATGTGGCACGTGTATGCCCTGTCATCAGTCCTGCAGTTTAACATCTACTCCATCTATCCCATGTTCAACCTTAAGATCCGACCTTATTTCAACCGTGTCATACGTCCGAGGACCCGGCCTAATGACTCTGAGCTGCTAACCCTTCACATCATGTGGTCTGGTGAGCTGCAGTCTGACTCACTGTTCAGGCCCAATCATTTTGTAGCACTAGTGCAGACAAGTGACCTCACCTTTGGAAGCCCTGATAGCGAGCAGGGGGAGTCACCGACCAACAGTGAGGAGCTGCTGAACCAGGACTCGCATCTTTCTTACCCGAGTCTGAAGGACAAGTACAACATCACCAAGAGGACTTTCTATCGCTGGAAGAGGCAGACGCAGGAGCACTGCAAAAAATCAGCAGCCCGTTACGAGGCAAAGTATTTCCTGCAGTCATGCTACTTGGAGGGCAAGCTCATCCCTCTGCACCAGTTTAAAGAGTTTTTCCCTGAAATCTCAAGGTCGTCTTACTACAACTGGAAGCATGAGCTGATGAAAACCGGAGGAAACTCCACCTCATCATCTACTGGAGAGATCAGTCCTGGAGAGAGCACAGAGCAGGAGGCCTGGTCCTCACCTGAAGCAACACAGGACGAGCCAGACCACCATGACAGCGTGGCCAGCATGTTTGGGCTCAGCCTTGGCAAACTTGATCTGGAGCGGGCCCAGAATGTAGCTCACATGCAAGAAGCCAAGCGCTGTCTGCAAAATTGCATCGCAATGAATGCCTCCCTACCTTTCCGGGTCTTCAAACGAAACTTCCCAGGAATCTCAAGATCTACGTACTACAACTGGAGGAGGGAAGCCATGCTGTTCAACAGAGGTTATAAAGGCAGCGTTGGCAGCAGCGAAGATAGTTCAGATGCTGACAAGAGCCAGAGTCCAAAAAGTCTGTCACCTGTCCTCCTGAACGCCAACCATCCTGTCTCGCCCAGATTAAGAGTCTGCAGGCGAAAGCACAGAAGTTTCAGGTTGGCATACATGAGTAAAAAGCAGCTCAGAGATGCTGCGAAGCTGCATGTCCAGAAGTCCCGGTGGACCCTGACTAAGTTCAAGCTCAAGTTTCCGTCCATGTCCCCTTGTTTCTACTGGCTGTGGCGTAGCGGTCAGAATCGCAAGAAGAAGATGGTCACACACAGCGCAGAGATCCGCCTCTCTGACAGTCTGGAGACCACTGCTGCAGAAAACAAGGTCATGGAGAGCAGGATGGAAAGTCAACATGTGCTCCCATTTATCCAGAGTCCTCAATATCTAGAAAGGTCTTCCATGCCCTCCTTTGATGCCCCACACTCAAAGCACACCCTTTATGGCAAAGCATCCATCGACGAGCATATGTTTGCCATGGATGTCGTGGCCCTGGCTAACTTCAAGGCCAAGGCCAAGCTGTTTCTGCAGAAACGCTTCGAGGAGAAATCCTTCCCAACGTTTAAGGAATTCAGGTCCTACTTTCCCTTCACGCCACGCTCCACATACTACATGTGGAAGCGAGCCTTGCACCACGGGGTGTCTCTGGTGCATGGATAAACGTGCAAGGCTTTTATCCCATAATAATGGGCTTTCAGGTGCAAGGAAAAAGCTATTGAAGAACTTGTTGGCCTCATAAACTTCACATTCATCTCTGTGCCTTTGTATTTTTTTGGGAAATATACTACCTGTAACTTTACGCCTTACAAGACTGCTAAGTATGGTGTCTTAGCGTCTGATACATTGTGTTCTTTCTTTGCCCCACCACCACAGCTCATTCCTCCCTTTTGGACATTTGCACATGTGTGAAAAGAAACTGAGTTGTTGGTCTGCTCGGACACAGTGTATTGCCCCCCCAGGCAACAGGCAGTTCAAAGCTGTTGTTTAAAGGCATCTTGCTTGAAGCCATTTTTCCTCCAACTTCTTTTTTACCTTTGCTAAGCATTGTACTTGGGGGCCCTTTTATTTTTTTACATTTCATCGTAGTAACTTTGTTAATGCTGAAATTTGTGCTTTTTTTTGTTGAGTCCTGGTGGTTTGTAGTTTTTTGATTCTTTGAATGTATAGAGCGGCCAGTATTTGTTTGCAGACATGGGTTTACTCCTTGCCCGTGTCCCAAACTTTGAGTCTCTGCCACTGATATCAGGCTAGTTTGCTCCTCCTTGTTAAGACATTTTTTAATTATCCTTTTGATTATTATATCTAAATACCTCAGGGGTTGACTTAGTGCACCCAAGGTTTATGTGGTTGTCTGTGGTTTTGCCATTTTAACAACAAACTTCTAAAATTCCATTTTTTTCTGTGGAGACTAAACATTATATAAACTGTGAATTTTGTCACATTTAACTTGCACTAAAGTAGTTCCCATCACACTGAATGTATTGTCTTAACCAGCATGCACCTTTTGGTTAAGTACCAATTTTCCAGCAATTCTGGTTTCGAAAAATGTTTACATGCTTTCTTTACTTGAAAACTGACTAAATGCAGTTATTTTTTGTACTATTTTTTTCATTTCTTCATTTCAAACTACCTACTTCCATTTTATATGGGGGGATATTATCTTAAATAAGCTACATTTATGTGTTATTTGTCACCAAAAGCAATGCCATTTGTCTTCCACATTGTCCAAGACGCATTTCTCTCACAAAACTGCCAGTTGCAATCCTGAGTGATGATTTCAACTTAATGTTCGTTCATAGTGTATTTATTTTCCCTATTCAGTACATTTATCATTAAGTTTGTACTGTTGTTACCAGCAGCCTGCATGATAGTAATTCAGAAGCTAACAAAATCTGTTCTCTTAGGCTGTACATCAATAAACCATCCGCCAGCATCAAATCTTTGTCTTATGTTTGCTTGAAAGTTTTTATGGGCTATTACACAGTTTTTTTTTGGTGCCAGGTATTGCACATGACCTTGACCATGCCTTAAAAACTGTTGAAGCTTCCAATTGTTTTATACCCCACAATCGTATCTAAAAGCAATCATTGCAATAAGCCAGGGAACTGTTAAGCCTCTTTGTAATTTTCCAGAATCAATTGGTCTCCCAGCTATGTCAGTGAGCCATTGTTCTGGCTGAAGTGATACCAGTAACCCCCTCCTAAGCACTTCTAATCTCATGCCCCATCAGCTGCATGTTGATTTGATTCTCTGGAGGGATAAATTGGACTGATGAACACATCAGGCATAAGTGGCACAGGCCTGCAGAACATTTTGACCCAAAAGACATGTCAGGCCTTGCCAAATTAATTAATGCTGACAACCTGTAAACTGCATGTGCTGCATAAACAATAAAATAAAAAAAAAGAAGCAGGATCACTGTGTGAAACCACATCTAAATGTACAAACAAGCAGCTCAAACCAAAGCAGTAGCTAAAGACATAAGCTCTCAGTCTGTTTTTTTGTGGTTTTTACTCACTGCCTTTTCTCTATTTAGCTATTGTGCTTATGCTAACTAAGGTAATGGTCAAGAGGGTGGAATGAAGTACAGAGTGAGGGGGAAGGGGTTAATTGTATGCATGAGGATAGAGGTGTTCGAGATAAGGCCAAGAGCATCCAAGAGCATGGGGGAGGGCGAGAGCTGAAGAGAGAAGGAAGGGGGGGATTTGAGATCTAAACTTTTTCATCCCAAAAACTGGTTCTGAGATCATTGTTATGATTAGATGATACAAACAACTGCACCATACACCAATATCACCCTCCGTCTTTGTTTTATCTCTGTTGCATTTGTTATATTGCAACTGGCTTTGTTAAGGAAAGTTTAGCCTGCACTGAACTTATCTGATGTTTTATCAGTTTGATTACGGTGTTTGTTTTCTTCCCACCCACACATCACCAATGTCAGCTCCAGTTACAGTCAGATACAATTGTCTGATTTTACAGTTATTTTAATATTCACTCTGGGCTCAAATAGAGATTCATTATATATGATTAGAAAGAGGTAAAAGTCAAATTATCACCATTTTCTTTCTTTCTGATAGAACCAAGTCCTAATAATTCTTCTTTGTCTGATTTAAAGGACAGGCTTCACGTTTTTTTAAGTTAGTCTCAAATAGTACTCCAGAACACTTTTTTGGTTTCTGTTAATGTAAGGCTTTCTGCTTTTGTGTGTTCTTGCTGGACTGTTTTGAACGGATAGTGACACAAACAAGCAATTTTGAACTGGAAAGATTTGAACTTTGGATGATCCCATCTTGATTTGTTTAACTCATTTTGCATTCGTGGGCCGGTGTTGCTTCAGGTTAAAATAAGACATGAAACATATGTTAAAAATCCAGTTAGAATACAAATGACAATATCTGACCCAGAGACATCCATTTACAACTCTAGAAATTTATTACATTGTGAATCACAGTTAACTGTATACCTCATTAAAACAAAGTAGACAGAGGACATATTGGTAATCTACAAGCAGTGGACACTTGCTTGCATTGGATTGGCCAATGTAGCTCCTTGCTGGATGACAACCTATTGGGTTGTTGCCTCAGTTGAGCCTTGTTCAACTTTCTTTGAACAAAGCTCAGTGTGATTAATCTGATTATTTGCCCATTCCGAACTGCTGGGTGTTGCTCTGTGTTGCTTTGCCACAGCCCCCTGCTTTGGGACTCCTGCTGCGTCATTAGACCAGCTCCATTCAAATGAATGAGAAGGTTGTGTTTATTCAAACAGAGCAAAGTTGGTTTGAAGATGCTCTACACTGTAGTCAATGTAAGGAAGAGATCACTTCACAGCCGCTATGGAAAAATGGAATAATTACACGAACCAATAGTGCTTTAAACATACCATTTTGGCATACAAGTATTATTTTAAGACAGACATAAAGAAAAGGGTTATATTTATACTTAAAATACCTTGAAGTTTAGTGTGAACATGGGAACAAGATTTGAATGAATGTGCACATTATTTGTCATAAACTCAAACTTTAAAATAATCTGTGTGCAGCAGGTAATGTGTGTGGTAGCCCACCTGCCAAACCATTTGCCAACATTTCAGTGGCGATTAACAACATTTTAGACTTTTAAAACTTTATTTGGATTTTAAACAGACATATTATTAGCATATTAGACTCACAGAGGTAACTTTCCTTGGCATAAGCTCCTATTAGATGAAGACTTAGTCTGCTTCTTTACCTGTGTGTCTGTGTGCCATCTCCGTCTTCATTACTGTATGATGGGAGGAAGTCTCACTGGCACAGAGCTACTCTACATTGTTTATCTCAAAAATAGCATGAAAATAATGAGGGCTGGCAGGTGGGAGAGGAATCCTTCAAGGATTAGCATACTGCAGTCGGTAAAGCAGAGAGGTGTCTTAAGGATGCCAAATTTTCACAGTAAACAAAACAGGCCTGTGGGACTCTTTAGGCTCGTGCTTTGCTGCCAATTACCCTTGATAGGAGCAGTGGTATCAACTCAGAGGAAGTCTGAAACTTGACCAAGGTGTCCTAAGTAAAAAACAAAGCAATTTCTGACTGAAATATTTAAAAATAGGGGATTTTTAAAAATTCTTACATGCACTCATTGCAAATATTGAAAAATATATTCACAACATTCATCAGAAATGTACCTAACCCACGTTTATTTCATAGCAGTGCTTTTGAATATATCTCATATATGACATCCGGCAAGTTTCTTTGTTTCAAATGCATAGAAATATATGCAGGCCTTTTGACAGTTTTTCCACTAGGTGGCAGTGGTTTTCTTCTGAAGACAGTCTCCATGGTTTCAGTTGATGCTGTACAGAGGCTCACTTCAAGCACGCACACTGTTGGTTTAGACACAAAATCAATGTGTTGCTGCACATCTTAGGGTGTGTAGTGCAGATTTCTCTGCTGATAACTCCATAATACAACACTGCAGTCAGTAATGCATAAACCAGATAATGTCTGAGAACAAATTGCTTAATGACAGATTACAGTAGAGAAAACAAAGAAGGTTAGAGCATTTATGAGCTCTAGTTTGGGATGTTTTTTTGTGCCATGACGCCTCTGACTGTTTCCTGTTTTTGTTATTCTCATTGTTAATAGTTGCAATTAACTCGCTATTTTTAAAAACATATTTGCATCAAATGCCAGGTGGTCACAGAGTTATATAAGCTTACAATGGCTCAAACCTTCTTGCATATTGTGTCCATCAGCCCACCTTTGTAAATCCTATCTAAAATTGGTTTTCCTTCCCACAAACAAAAGAAATGTAATGCTGCTGTACAGAATCAACCCACTTTCTAATCTGAGAGAAATGAAACCAAAGAGAATGTTTGTGCAGACTATATTAACACTCACTTTCTTTGCCATAATAACTTTTTTCCAATACAGCAGCTTTGGATAAATACAGTACTTTTTTTATGTGAAAGTAGAAAACATCCAAAATGATTCATATCCACAGAAATCTGTGTATGGCAGCGGATGTTTGAGGTGTAAGTCCTGCTAATCACATTTCACATTTCCATTTTTCTCTTAACCTGTTGAATTTGGATTACTCATGGGGCTGAGACGCCCAATTTCTAAGGTAAAGATTCAATTATCACAAATTATATGCACATTTTTGTCAAGACCAGCTGGCACAGCATAATGTGATTCAGCATCATGTCACATTAGGAGGCAAAAGCAGAACACAGTGAACACAGTGAGTTTAGTGAGCATTAACAGATTTTTTCTTCAAGCTTTTATGGGTAGAAAAAAAGGTAGAAAGGAAAAGATTTCATGATGAAAAAGTGGTTTTAAAGTTGCCTCAAAAATGAGTTTGATGTGAGTTCATTTCTCTCAAGGTGTGTCTGCTTGTTTAATGGGGTTCTGAATTGTTCATGTCAGTCGAGGAGACCAGACGCTTTTTATGAATTTTCCATGAGTAATGTGCAATTTGTATGCTTAATTATGCATAATGTTGTGCCCGTGAGCATGCTCAGACCTTGGAGGCATCGCAAAGTGGTTTATTTCAATACAAGAAAAAAAGGTAGAAGGAAAGCATCAGTTAATTCAATAAAAAAGCATTATTTACTTACTGCAGCCTCATACTGCTGCGATCAATTTCCTCTCACATTTATTCCGAAGTGATTTACTGTAGGTTTGCTGCTGTTGTTGTTGTGTCCAGAACCTCCCATTTCTTCTCAGCAAGTAAACAATAACACACGAACACACACATATACTACAGCTGCTGATCAGAGACCTTCACTGACACGTAAATCAATGAGCAACAACCTCTGACTTATTTTTCCTGTGTCAATTGTTTCAGTCCGTGTTTGTACTGAATCAATAATCCTGTGACGCTTTTCGCTGATGAAAGTGAGTATGTGCCTGTGTGTTTGTGGGAGAGTTAGCTGGAGACATGAGTGATTGTCAGTGTATTAACAAGAGCAGTTATTGCATTTCCGATCCCAGTTGCTGCAAGTGAACTAGACATCATGTGGACAGATGATAATCAGGGCCAAAGGTCAAGTAAATAAAGGCGTTGGCGGGTAATCCATGTTTGCGGTCACGTAATCCTGTGTGTGTATTTATTTTGTGGTCTTGTACAGTTCTGCCATCTGTTCAATTCTGACTCGACGCAGGCTGGTCCAAGCCGAAGTCAGAGGCTTCATCCCTCAATGCGACATCTAAACCAAGTCAGAGAGCAGAACAGCCAGACTGCAAAGTTCAATAAAAGTTAGATCAGGAGATAAGAGGAATTATCCACCTGTTGATCCATCCATTCATCCATCCAGCTCAAGTCTAACCCAGAGGAGCCCCTGGAAAAACACAGTTTAAATGGAAATGAAGCAAGAGGGAGAAAATTCTGTATTTTTCAAACAATATAGTTTTGAAAATGTAGTTTTCTTTTCTAGAATGTGTTTTTTACTGAAACCTCATATGGTTTCACCTCGGCTGTGCCTCTGTACAGTCTGTTCAATAGCTTGACATTTTGGAAGTACGATTCTATGCTATCGTGTTAAAGCTAGATAAGAAGATTGATTCTACTCTTCAGCCATGCCATTCAATATGAAGCTAAAGCCAGCAGCCTGTTAGCTTAGCTTAGCTGAGCATAGAGACTAGGGAAAAGGGAAAAGGCTGGACAGGTAAGAAAAGCTGGCTACCTAATTTAACCCTAACACTAATATACATGTTGTAAATTTGCTTATTTTGTACAAAAAGAGAAAGTGACTTCACAGTGAGATTGTCAGGGGACCAGCTGAGACTCCGGGGAGTCACTGCTACTGGCTGAGAAATAAACCTGCACATAACACCAACAACTTGTCATTTTACACATATAGATTGAATAATCCATTGTGAATTGAAGAGATGCTGGTAGGTGAACCTCCTGAGCAGCTGTGGCTTCACTAAACCTTGACTGCCCCCGTCCACGTTATTGTGTCTCGAGAAGCATGTTTCTGTTATTTAGAAGGTCCAGTTTCTAGGTTTTAGTAGAATCTAGCTGTGAAGTTGCAGATTGCACCTGACTAAATATATTTCCACTCTTGCATCCCTTTTAACTGTGCAGGTGATTGTCCATTCTGGGCTACTGTAGAAACATGGCGGTGCAACGTGGCAGACTCCATGAAAGAGGTTCTGCTCCCTTTATGTATATAAAAGACTCATTCTAAGGTAATAAACGACAATAATTCTCATTTTAAAGTGATGATACACCAATGAAAATGTACTTTTAAGTAAATTAATTCCATTTCTGCCCCGTCTTACAAGTAGATCCCCCTAAATCCAACGCACTGGATCTTTAACTGCTTTTTGGCTTTAAAAGGGCTTTTACTCTCGCTGGCTTTCATTGTGAAACAGGCAGAGTAAATACAAGCAAGCTCATTATATGACATGCACTTGCTCTCAGCCTCCTACAGGGCCCAGTGTTACTGCGTCCCCTTGGCTCAAGGCTGGATAACCCTGCTTGTCAAAATGATGGAAAAATACTATTCCCCATATCCTCTGCTAATGCCCTCTTTTGATTCCCTCATGTTAATAAGACGGCCTTATTAGTAACCTCAACCTCGCCAAATGAACCTCCCATAACGACCATGTAGGCTCTATTGTGAGCCGGGTGGCTGTAAGCACAGCTGTTGGTTCCTCTAATGGCTAATGTCCGGGGTTGTGATTAAAAGCACCGTGACCATGAACCATGAACTCATTTCAGCTCCAGCTACTGTGTGCAGAATGAGAAGATAAGAGCTAATAGCTAGATTTTGTTTCAGCAGAAGAAAAGAAGAGCGACGTACGGAGGAATAACCATGAAGAAAGGGCTGGAAATTAGAGTGCGGGTAATAATTGGCTGTCTGCTTAAGTAACTCCCTGCAAACACTTCAAATGGGAGATTTTTGTGTTTTATGCAGCAGAGTTTTGATGGCCAGTGTCTGCATATTGTTAATATTACTTCCATTGCATCATATTCAATAGAAAGCAGAGAAAGTGAAATAATCCGGAATAATCCAGATTTTCTTTTCTCTATGACAGAAGAGGACATGTAAGGTGAGAGTCTAAGCTGTCCTTGCTGTGACTCCTGCACTTACAGCCAGACAGTGACAGTGCATGTGACCCAGATAATGTGTCTGTCTTTAAATGATCCAGCTTCAAACGAGACTCAAGTATTCTCAGAGAGCAAAGATTAAGTCTTGTGAAAAAAATGACAAACTGTTACTTGTAATTGATTGCAGTGTGTGCTGTTCGGGTCTGAATGCAGTAACATTGAAAGCTTTAAAGGATAATTGCAGGATTTTTAAACATGGGCACTATTTTTTCATGTTTTGGTGTGCACATTTCAGGCACTGAGAGGAAGGTTTTTTAATTGTTTCAGTAAGTGGCCTCCAGTAGGAGCAGAAACATGGCTGCAATAGCTGAAGTGTAATCCTTTGGAGCAACTATGTTTGTCTCAACTACATTCACTAAAGCAGCTTTTTTGCCACTCATAGGCTGCAGTGATTAGTCTAAGTGTTGGAAAACATTAATAAACAGGTTTTTACAGAGGTAGACCCTTTTGGTCAAAGAGTACAATCCTTGATGTTTCACCAAAAACAAATCCAGAAATCCTGGAACAAAAAGGGATTTTACTCCTTAAGAAAGAGGTCTGTCTCTTTACATATCTTTATGGAAACACTGTCAGACAGTAGTTGCCCCAGTGGAATACATTGCTTTCATTGCAGCCATATCACAGCTCCCCCTTAAGGTGATTTAGTGGGACAGTTACAAAACTTTGGTGAGTACCAGTCTGTTAAACATGTAAACTTGTAACAATGTGGCAAAGCTTTAAAAATACTGGAAATTCTCTTTTACAACGACCCGAATGAAACATTTTAGATAAAACAAAATATGCTTTATGTTTGTCAGATGAACCAAATCATCTCTTGTGTCCTTTGCTGAGTGTATTAGATTGATTATTGTATTGTATTAGATTGTTGCAGCTGTTTAAGTTATACAACATCCCAAGCATCAGTCAGGCTGCTTTGGGGTTCAAATAACTGTGAAAATGAACTGAACTCAGGATATCTTAGATGTGTGCTAGTAAAAACACATTTTACCCAAAAGTAAGTGTGTTGCATGAAGCTGTGTGTATGGTGGGTTTCTACTATGATTTGCACATGTACAGTACATGGCTTTGAATAATTAATGCTCCCCAAAAATGATTATTTTACATTCCTTGAAACATGATCCATAACCAAGCAGTAACCGGTCCATTTTTATTAATTACAGTTACAGATGGGAGGACATTAGAAGAACATAAACATCAAGTCACAGTCTTTTTCTGCTTTGCTATTTATTAAAGTAATCTTACATTTATATTTACCTTTGCAAAGTACGTGTTTTGCATCTATCTTATTAAAAGGTCAGCCAACTTGATTTAAAACAGAGAAAAAAGAAAATAGAACTCATTTCTCATTCAGTAAAACCTTCTCATTTGATCGGAAACCGTTGCTTTTGGATAGATTAATTTGCTCAGTCGAGTAAAAATGTAAAAATCCCAACCATATTAATGAATTTATCATTTGTTCAACCTAACACAGATATTAGTGTAACTAATATGTTGTGTTTTTATAGGACCGACAAAGAAAATTAAAAAAGAAAAAGTAAATATAGGGCTAAAAGATTAAACACAGACCCACCCACACACACACTCCTAAGCTCCTGGGTAACATCATATTGTTCCGTTTGTTTGTCTAAAACATTATCTGTATGTCACTTCTTATTTTCCTGCACTGTCACCGTGCCAACAGGCTGTAAAACCATAAATTATATGATTTTGCAGCTGATAAAAATGTGAGAAAATTAGTTGTACCTTGCAAGTATCCATATGGCCTGTGTGTGCATGTGTGTGTGAGTGAGCGGGAGCAAAGGCTGGTCCCTCACACCATGCTGAATTATGGTTGTGTCACTTCCAATCAGGTCTGTAATATTTCACACAAAGGCAGAGGACTCCCAGAACCCTCCGTCTGAGTGCATTTGTTCGTCTGCCTGCTCTAAAAGCAGAACTCTTTGATTGTGTCTAGAGAATTGGACCGTATTGTTTCTTTAAATCACTACGGAGGAAGAAAGATGTAAAACTTTTTTTAAAAATGTAGTACAGGTAGATATGGATATAATTCCCCCTTAGGGGAGCCTCTGATGCCTCTGATGTATTAAAAATGTGCTGTTGGTTGGAGAATTCACTCACAGAGCAGGTTTTTGCAGAATATGTAGGTGCTGTCAGGGTGTGGGTTGACAACTCAAAAATATAAAAAAGATAAAAGACTAACATCCAAAGTCTAAAGTCTAACATTTGTCATGTCTTTATCAGAGCTAACCAAAAGGATTTTTAGAAAAGAATTCTGTGTTGGACATTAGCACATGAAGTTCTCATGTTTCCAGAGGTCAAGGTAATGTGAATTCAACACTGTTTGTAATATAAAGCGGATGAACAAGAAAGAGAAAAGATTATGTATGTAGTTGCTAAAAAAAAGCTATGGCAGCCATAGGTTTGCTGAATCAGCATCAGTGCTGAGTTACATTAACATCCTGTCCTGCAGACCGTACATGGAGATTAAAACAGAGCAAAACTCACCATCACTCAATCCAAACATGCTGCTACTCACCAGAAAATAAGAGCAAACAGTTTAATGAAGGCCAAACAACTTGACATGGTGTTTGTCTGTTCTAATATGAGAAGAATAAGTTAGCATGTATGGCAAATAAGCCTACAGTAACTGCATGTCATTTCTGCATGTCATATTCAAACTTCCATTATTTTGTTACAGGTTATAAAAAACATAGTGGCTCCATAGCGTGGCAACATTTCTTCACTCTGTACCAAATGGGACTAACTATCTCTAAGCAGATTAAATGTGATCAGGATCATGTAATCAGGTTATATTTAACAAGAAACTAATATCAGACCAGGTTACGTTGAAAAAATCTGCACTTAGATTCCTTCAAGGTAGTCGTGGAGGCAACTTTAACTCTGAATGGATCAGTGTATCTGGTTATAGATCCACTGTTAACATTAACAGATGTTGTTGCTAACCAGCTTAACCATAGAGTAACGGCTAATGTTAGCTTTCTGAGCTAGCCTGCTTCCATTGCAAACTTGCAAGCTAACAAGCTAACTGGCGCACGTTGCTACATTAGCTAAAGTAATTACAGTATGTCTTATTCTAATAGAGTTGGGTCTCATGGTATATTTAAATTGAAGAATTGGAACCTCACACATCTTCCTCTGTTTAGTTCCCCTTTAAGATGTAGATTGAAAAGGCCAGTAAAGGTGTCATCTATGCTGAAGCTGTTTCTTCATAAGCATAGAGAAATATTTGTTTTTCTATGAGTGTTTAAATAAATGTTATTTTTCATCAAAACAGCCTAATTCAGGTAAGATAGTCAGGTTAAAAAATGTCACTTTGAAATTATCCACAGCAGCCCAGTATTTACTAAGTATAATGTTAGAAATTGAAATAAATTCTCCCATCTTCCTTCCTTTTATTATACTATAAATATTCTATTTGGTTGTTATGATTTTGGCTGACAGAACAAAGAAGGAGAAAGGAGGATGAAGAGGGAGAGAGAGCAGGTTGGAGTCGGCACAGAGACCCAACAGGGATTTTACATTACTAAACAGTATATTGATTCACTGTTATTGAATGTGTATTCTCCCCAAACCTCCTCTTACATTTATTTATGTTTCACATCCTCTATTTGCTTTATTTATTATCAGATTATGAGTCTCTCTCTATCTGCAAACCACACGTTTGTGTGTGAGTGTCAGTGTGAAGAGAAAGAGAGGAGGATCGAAAGGAAGAAGACAGACAGTGAGAGCAAGAGAAGGAAGAATCAATTGAGACAGCAGACAGAAAATGTAGTCAAGATTATTATACCGGCAAAACAGGAACTGGTAGGGCGATAAATTAAAACAAACTTTCCCTTCACAATAAAATTTTACACAATGGGGCCTCTTTTCAGTGAGAAAGGTTAAGACCTTACAGTTCTGTCTGCCGATTGTTCAGCATGCAATGAGCATGTTTCTATGATAATGATGCACCTGTGTGTGTGTGGGGTCTGCTACTTTTGATGAGAAATTCAGGCTTGTTACTGACGGTAAACAAGCAAATCGTAATTTTCCATCCCAACTGCTGCACAGATTGCAGGCTCATGTACAAACATACCCAGTGGATTGGAGTCAAAGCAAAATGTAGCAGACAGCTCAAAGAACGGGAAAGAGAAACTGACTTGTCCAACTAATTGTGAACAAGGAATTCCCAACAACTGAATGGTTTTCCAGTAAACCTTTCTGCTGACCTTGGCTCTGATATTTGACACAAAAGATAGATGTAATGAACTATCAAAATGTTTTGAAAAGCACGAACATTTAAAAAAAAGGTTTTATTTTAGGCTTGCTTTGTAGTTTCTAAGATGGACTAACAGTTCAAACTGTATTATATTGAACCTCTTGAATTTTGCATCACAATTGTGTTTTAGTGATCAACTGCATACCTGTGTTTATCATGTTGTCCTCTGGGCTTAAAATCAATCATACTTTCTGTATAAGTAAAGTCAATATAGCACCAGGTGAAGAGGAGAGAACACTGAGGAGGAGAGCGCTGCTATGTTTTCATTAACTTTAAATTAAATAGCAATTTCCCAGGCTGGAACTTCAATATGTCCTGATTTATTAGCTTTGGAAACAAACTCTGGGAGCCATGCAACAGATGACCAAGCGATCCCCTGGGTCAGATCCCTCATTTGAAGCAAGCGGCTGTTTGCGGGGCCACGCTTCTACGTGTTCAAGCTGAACCGTTTCGATCTGTCAGGAGAATATTGACTGCATTACTCATTATCAGCCAAGAGTGTCTCTACAAGCAAACTCAAACTCAATGAAGTCGGCTATCAAAAGAAATACGCAAGAGGGTGTCTGGCCACAAGGAAGATGATTTTAGCGCAATCATACATCTCTCTCTGTCTCTCTTCCGGTCTTCAAAAATCGGTCTGTCTCTCTCTCTACCACTGTAGTTTTATAGCTTTTTAATCGACTGCAGCACACTGCTCTTCTGCAGGCAGAGAGCAAAGAAAGACAAGATAAGGACATCAACTTCATAGCCTTCAAACACCAAGTTATCACTCTGTTCTATTCAATGGGGGAACATTTTTTAAATAATAAAGCAATTTATGCATTATACCTTCACAGCAGGAGATGATTTAACAGTATCAGGTCTGGAGGTAATAGATTTAACTCCATGTCTGGGACAAAGACACCTTAAAGGAATATTTTTTTGGAATTCTCTTTTTTGTTGAGAGTTACATTACTAAATCACTGCCATCCATATGTTTGAATGCTTACTGTAACTCTAATTCCAGCAGCAAGTTAGCCTACCTTAGCATAAGGACTGGAAACATGGGGAAAAAAAGGCTGTAATTAAAAATGGATCAGTCCAAGTGTTACATAGTAACGAAATGAAAACTCTCAAGGCTCACTAATGATGTACGTGAACTCTGTGACCAGTGGACTGAACCAGGTGAGCCGTTCCCTCATTTTTCCAGTGTTTGTGCTGAGTTAAGCTGCTGTAACTTTGTATTTGTATTTATTGTAATATTGTATTTCTCTGCAGTTGACAGTTCAGTGAGTCCTTATTAAATAGAAATTGCCTCCACATCCTGCCCCCTTTGGCATGCCCAAGGGTGTGTGTATGTGTGAGAGAGAAATTTAATCAATAAGCCATTGGTTGGACCCCCAGCCCCCCCAGGCTGCGCTTAATTTCTGTCCTAAGGGAACTGGACCTACTACTACACTGTTTTTCTGTATTGTATGTGTTAGTGGAGACAAGACTTTCTCTCCAGCATCTAAGTCAGAATGCCTTTTAAATAAAGTGCTGCATTTTAATTTTACTTTGCCTTTCAAAAGTATTTTCTAAAATCCCTTTGGTTAGCTCTGATAAAGACTCAACAAATTTAGAATCTTCTTATTAGGATGAAGTACATCTGTTGCCTGTATTTATAACCTGATTTCCCCAAAGAAATCAATGAACATTAATCCCTTGTCTTGTCTCACCTGTTGAACTTAATAAACAGTCTACAGCTGGGAAGTGTGCCATGATGGCTCACAGGAATTTCACAAACACAAAACTGGGATAGTGTTTTCTTTCATCCAGTTTGTTTTCCATCTCATGCCTATCTAGTGTCTTTGTTTACATTGAGAAAGTAAGATTTATTTTGTGCTGCATATCCACCAAGGCATCATCGTCTTCAAAACAACAGCGGGAAACAACAAAGAAACGACTTGTGAGACTCACCATGAGAAAAAGGGATAAAGTAATTACTTTTGCTGTCAAATGGGTTTTAAAGTATTAATATATTTATTTTTTAATTATTAATTAATTTTTTGTCTGAACTTCAAAGAATTATCAGATTCAAGTGTCTCTGTACCACAGTTAATCTGTGAGGAAGAGTGAAGAGGAGGAGTAAAAAATAATTTCCTTCATTTCTTCATTTATTTATTTATTTCCATCCTCCTCCACTTAAATCAAAGCTTTACCAGAATGACATCTTACATGACAAGATGCCATATAGTTCAATACATTACTATGTGATATTAAAATTAATACATTATGACATTATAGAAGATGCAATACCGTATATTTTGAAATATTACAATAGGGTACATTAAGACACCATACAAAATGAGGATACATTAAAATACTATTGTCTCATGTATGTAAATTTAGAACAAATGTACGTAATTTAAATGCTTTGGTTTTATGAATGTTTTTTCAACCATAATTGAGGCCCAAACATGTGATAATTGCAGGTTTTTGTACATGCTATGCTACATACACATGACAATCATCTCTCCGCAATTACCTTGAGGGTACATAAGTACATGTACTTATGAGGATGATTCAATTAAGCTCTCAAAGTAATTAAGAAAGGAAGAAAACATTAACATTATGCATGATATTGTTGTGTATTATGGATGCAGCAGACGTTTTATAATGGAAACACTTGCTAAAATATCCTTGTATATTATTGAGCTTTAAGGAACCTGATGCAAGGACATATTTCTTTGCAAATAGGTACAAATGATTCATCTAGTTATGTATCTTGCATATACCCAAAGTGGGGGCATGCAGTAAACAATGGATGAACTTGCACCCTAACCTTGCATGTAAAATGCATGGACTTGGTCAAAGAGGACTCGCTCCCTCTGTAGATATAAAAAGGCTCATTTTAAGGTCTTGAAAATCTAAAAAATTCTTATGTTCAGGTGATTAAACACAAGGATGAAAACATACTTTTAAATATTATAGTTTGTTTCCCTCATATTATACAAATAGATGGCCCCTGAATCCTGCACACTGGACCTTTAACAAGGGAGCTTAATGCAACCTTGGCCTCGGTCTGACAAAGATGGGTGTGCTGCATGGAAACAAGTTAAAAAACCCACTTGAGCTCACTCCTCTGATGGAGATCTACAAAAGCACAGTTCATCAACCTCTTAGAGAAGAGGCAAGGCTCCAAATTCAAGAGACACTTGAATGCTTCACCTTCCTCAATTTGTCCAGTCAGAGGAAATTTACCGACAAAGCAACAGCACCGTTTTCCTTAAACTGTTTGCAATCCAGGTGTGCAGCTTTTGAAAGTATGAGGAAACCTTTTGTTTAATGTAGATTGGCAACAGCTGGAAACACCATTAGTGGAAGATATGGCAATAATGGTAATCTCACAAATACAATTTGGAATCTGAATGAAAAACTAATTGGAAAATGTAAATGCCGCCTGTTTCTAATCAAATGCTTACATAAGAGAATTGTCATTTGCATACAGTTGTAAGTTATATCACATTATTGATTAATGGTGCAAGATAGATGCGTTGGTTAGATCCAGCTAATGAGTATTTCTGAAGAATATTGTAGGCAGTTGGTTTGTTTCTTTAATGTTTCGTGTGGAAAATGTTTATATTACATTGAAGTTTGTTCTTTATTTTACAAACATTGAGTTGCCTTTGATTTGAAGTAGTCATTTTTATTTGAACCTATCTGTATATTCTTGAATGTTAGTTTTTGCTTTAATGAGGATTCCTTTAGAAAGAGATATGCACCTCTTCATATGTTCTGAGTAGACAATCTCTGGCCTCTGAAGAACTCTCAAAAGTAAACATTACAAAAGTATGGATCCTGCTCTGAAATTAGGCCTGCGTTTTCGCTTTCAGATGGTGGAACCTGGGTGGGGCCACGGAGGTAAATTGATCCCAGATTTGATGGAAAAGTCCTCTGTTGCTCAAGGGGATCAATCCAATGTCGCCTTTTGAAGATATAGCAACACTGTTTAGCATTCAAAAAGCAGCTCCCTCCGAGAGAACAGAGGAGTGCAAATAAGAGAACGGTTCATTTCTATGCCCTCATGGTAACACAAATGCACCCTATCAAAAAATCCCAGACAAAGGCACAGCAAGAGGGCCTGGGGCGTCAATACCTGTCCCAAAACCTGAACCAAAAGACTGCTTTCTGCCTGTCTAATTGGCAATCAGTCTACACACACAGATATCTTGAACATCGACACCCTCCTTCCTTTCTTCCTTTCCTTTCCTTCTTTCCTTCTTTCCTTCTTTCCTTCTTTCTTTCTTTGGCTTCTGACTGTATTTGAATGGAAGTATGAAGTAAGCCGAGCAATGAGGGCTTATTAAAACAAACTTGTTTTAAATAATTGTAGTTTTTTTTTTTTTTTTTTTGCACAAGTCAATGTTAGGTGCTGTAGACATACACTTTATCAGCCATGCAAAAAGAATAGCACAGATTGTAAAATACTGTAGCAACTGCTCATGTGAATTTGGCATTCATCTGATAACACAATGTTACAGGAAATACAAGAAATCCAGCACAGGGTTGAGGTGAGGCTGCTGCCCCCAAATTTCAACCAAATACATATTAAGGGTAAACAGTGACTGTGCATTTCCCTCCGGGGACATATAATGAAATGTAAGATAAAAACACAACTTTGATTGAATGATCTTAGTGCCACACACACACACTCACACACACACACACACACACACACACACACACACACACACACACACACACACACACACACAC
>JAQMCX010000023.1:8448618-8566707 GCA_029814765.1 Acanthurus leucopareius | reverse complement strand
ACTACCACTTACTCTCCCACAACGTCACACAAACAGACACACACACACACACACACACACACACACACACACACACACACACACACACACACCCCTTTTCTAGTATTAAAAGTGGGATGCTAAGCCTCTATCACCCCTCACTGGATGTAGGAGAGCTTAGCGTAGCCAAACACCTGGAGTGGAGTGAGGGCCCCCAGGAGCAGAGCTTTGGAGCAGCACATCGCCTCTGCTCTAAAGCCAGCGCGGTATTGATGCTAATGGGGCTGGGGCAGCCCTGCAGCCCACCACCTGTATAATCTCCTCTAATACCCTCACCACCCGTGGCTGTTTACTTTTCCATTTGCCTGAGTTATTCTGCCACACAAGCATCATGTTCGTGAGATGATGCTCTCTGCAGCCACTTGTAGAGTCGAGAATTTCCAGCGACTGACACCATCGCAGAAGTTATTGGATTTTATGAGAGAAAAAGAGACTGGGAGGATAAAGTTAGACTGATCCATACATGCTTACACATTTCTATGAGTGTGTGCCTGTCAGTGTTGCCCTATGCAGAATTTTAAGTAACAGTACAAAGAGTTGTACTTAAAGCTGAGATATTGTACAATCACAGCCAAAACTGAGCTCTGTAATAGTGTGAGCTACAGGTGGTACCAGGGTTCACCATACATGAGTTCACCAAGGTGACTAAAATGGACTCTGAATAAAAGCAGTGTTTTTTTTTTTAGGCTGGCTACAAGAGACAGAATTCATGTGATTTTTGAAGTAAACAGGTAATAATTATGGAACTTTTGCAACATAAAATCAATTAGTTAAACAGAGATACTGTTTAACACAGTCAGATCATACCTGACAACATTAGCTTGTGAAAAAGAGACAGATATTCTGGTGTATCTGTAAATAGCCCACCCCCGCCCCTGTACAAACCCACACCAAAGACTAATAGAATACATTCAAGCATGTGAAAGCAAAATTACTTTTAGTTAGACTTAAATTCATAGCTCAAAATAAAGTAACACAATATGTACCAAGAGTGGTCAAAAATCAACATTTACATTTTTCAAACATGGTCAGAGAGAATTGGCCTCCAACACTTACATGATGAACATGCCAGTGTCAGGTGCTCCCCTCTACTCCACTATAGTTTGGTTGTACTTAGCATAGTTAGCATATTTGGTAATGTCATTTTCCCATCATGCTCTTCACTCAAGATATCTCTCAAAAGTCAGTGTTTGTTGATGTGGCTGGCAGTTAAAAAAGAGACGGTCTCCCACTAATTGGAGTGAAATTTTATATCATATTTCCCATGGACTTGTTTTGTTCATTTTCAGAAGTGCAAAGAGGGGAGCTGAGGGCTTGAGCTGATGTGCAAATAAGCCATTGTTTGCTTGAAATGTCACCACATCAACTTGATCATGGCGGTGTCCCAAATCAATCAAAATAATTAAATAGCACATTGTTATCTGTCCACCATTTGGAGTGTTCACATTTCTGATTGTGTACTTTTTTGAAGGTCTTACAATGCCCTTTAAAATTCCACAAAGAAAAATAAAAGGGTTTGTACATAACAGCTTTCTGCCAATGATCCCACAATGCAATTCTCCACATTATGCAACTGGGAAAATTGCTGCTGCTGATAAGCAACTTTGACATTGAGTTGTTTGTATTGATCAGAACGATCAGAATTAGTAAACGTCCCAAATCTCAAATTACTACTCACTGCAGAGTAAATGTGAAGGACTGAGCTGTAACGCATGAGGAGTCACGGGTAGATTTTTAATTTTATTAAAATATTAAAACGGTTAAAAAATACAGTAAGTTCCGGTCCTATAAAAGAGGTCAACCAAACAAAACTCCACTCAGACACGATATGTTCTGAATATAACTGAACAGACTATTGAATAAACCTGACAGAAACAAAACAGATCTGTTCAACTGAACAAGGGAAACAAAAAAAGGTTAATTAGACCCTTTCAGAAACAAAAGGGGAGTAACACAAAAGAAACAAAACAAACCACAGTATAAAAAACACAAAAGAACAGTTAGTCTATCAGAATAAACACAACAATTAATCAAGCAAACTTGAAACTTAACCCCGTCCCCAGTGAAACTTGGTTCAGTCCAATTGGCCCCTCCCTCTATTTCAGAGCTCTGTGTTGGTGAATCCATCTTTTTCTCCAGCATGACCAGATGTCTGAGCAGCTTTAAACCAGCAGGAGGGCAATTCACACTGGTAACTCAAGAAACAACAAATCAGAATTACTTTAGCAAACTCAAAGACAGCTTAACTGAAGACAAACTAAAGTATAACTTTACATTAGACAGCAAAATCTGTCAGCTGAAAATGGAAGCCAAAAGTTTGTGCAGTTTGTTGTAAGACACAAAAGCCACATGTCATCTATCTGGTTTGTTGGTGTATGTGCAAATAATTGTGGTGTGCATGAGGTCAAAATGTCACAGAATAAATGAACCATTAGGTGCAAACTAAAGAAAGTAAGGTGAGAGCAGCATTAATGGCAGCTGTGTGGCAGCAGGCGCAGCCATGGCAGTAAACTACTGAGTGTCAGTAAAACACACAAACAGCCATGAATGAGTAAAAAGGTGGTTGTTTTAGACTGAGCCAATTTGTCAGTTTTTTGTTTACAGCCTGGTCCGCTGCCAGTGATTGGCCAGTAGCTACCGATAAGTTGTTCTTTGTGCAATTAATTAACAATAATTTTAATGATCATTTAATCATTTATGTATTTCATCAAGCAACAAACAACAAGCCATATGTCTATTGCTTCTCCAGCTTGGGGATATGCTGCTTTTATCATTACGAAACATCTCTGATTTTAAAATATTGTTCAGCAAAAACAGGCCTATTTTAGATGACCCATTAAGCTTTGAGAAATCATAATGAGCATTTTTAATGTTTTATAATGAAAATCTTCTTAAATTACTTATAAAACTTCATTAACAGATTCATTTATTTAAAAAAAGATGTTGTTTTTGTGCCTAAGTGTTGCCTCCTGTCTCTCGCAGTGATAGGAGCCAGGAGAATGATCTGAGGAGTGTGAAATGAGCCAGATAATGTTTACCAAAATGGCCGGGCCAGGAGCTGTTCCCCCACTCCAAGGTCCACTGTTACTGAGGCCTGTTGTTTAACAGTCAATAGAGCAGGTAAGTGGCAGTGACTTGATGTTGTGGCACAAGCTATGCAAAAATCCCAGGTGAGATACACAATGACATCCTGCACGCCTCACTGTCTTCACTCAGCTCGTGCCTATATGGGTGGCACACTCTCATGGCTGGTACTCAGATAAAAAATGTGCTCACAACTAAGTTGAAATGATTTCTTTCAACAATGGCTCAAAGCTTGGCTGTTGAAACATCCTCCTGCAGAGTCCAAGAAAAGCCTGTAATAGATCCAAGCAGACAAAATGGCCTGTCCCTAACGTTTCTGTTGTAAAACTTAATGCAGTAATGAGACGAGAGCTGGTGGCTTTTGGCTTTGCAGCACAAATGTTGGACTTATTTAGGAAACAGATGAATCTTTGGAGAGATGGAGGATGGTGGTTGGTTAGAGAAGAATGAAAGACAACAGGGATGGATTTTTAATACTGTTTTTAAAGCTGTATCCATAAGCTCATTTATGATTGAGAAAGAAAAAACATATTCCTTACACTTGTTCACTTGTGCTCGGTGTTTTCAGCCAGTGTCTGGACTGACTTGCTCTTATGTATGAGTCACACGAACCAAGAACAACATGATCCTTAGAATTATTTGGTGTTTTATATGCTTGCACTTAAGGACAGTCTGTGCTGCTTTGTGCCTACACACCTCCACAAACCCTTTTAAACAGCTGCTGGAGAGTCAGTGTGACAGAGGCATTGAGAGAGAATAGCCTCCACTCTGGTTGAATTGGTTTTTTTGCTCGTCATCATCAAAAGGGTATCAGATCTTTGGTTGGCAAACCAAATGAACCCGGTGCACATAAAAAAAAAAAAAAAAGCTAGCTGCTAGCTGTTGAACAGTCTGTTATGCTTCTGTCAGCCAGGTTAAAGGTTCAAAACCCACCAGCAGAAGATAAAGATGAAGCCTAAAACTGATTCTCAAGTCTTGGAATACTTACAAATAAATACTCATTAAGACTCCTTCACAGGAGTTTATGCTATTTTTGGCAAGTTCTTTACTTAGTATGTTGCAGTATTGATGTAATGATTCAGACTTGGGCTTTTGAAGGTTGCAGAAGCACCAGTGAGCTGCTTTCTTTCCCTTGATAATGATTCCATGATGAACAACATGGGATACTTGCATGGGAGCCAGAACTTTTTATCTGATATAAGCAGGTTTGATGTGATGTTCGATTACAGAAGAACCTTTAAAGATCCAGATCTGAAAAGTCCCCTAGTCACACATTTCACTGCTCTGATTGGTTGTCTGGAGTTGTCCACTTGGGCTCACAGGATTGAAATGAACCTATCACACTTAGCAGTGTTAAAAAATAAAATAAGTGTACGTTTGAGCTGCAGTCTCAGAGCATTTGTGTTTCCTGTTTAAAATCGGTCCAAGCACCACCTCAACTTGCAAGTGTTGCATCAACAGTATGATTGTTTTAAGCTCCTGCGTCCAATCAGCACCCCTTGACAACCCCCCTTGGAAAAACTGAAAGCCTCCAGACCAACTTGCATTTGCAAACTGCCCAGCATTGCGAGGCTACAGGGCTCCGGCTTTGTTTTGACACTCTACCATTAGTGCATGTCATTATACATGAAATGTGACATAAGCAAAACCTTTCTAACTTTACAAGATTATTTTCCAGTCATGTAGAAAACCATTTTTCAAACTAATGGAGAAAATGTTTCATAATCTTAAATGTTTCACTAAACACTTTGCCTGGATCACCGTGTGAAATGACTAACACAGGTATTAATTTTCATGCATTAAGTGACTTTCAAGCAAATGAATTACTGCAAATTTCAAAACTGCCGTGGGCACTTGTAATTAAGTGTGGCCGTTTTAACAAATACATGCACGCAAAGATGTGTATTGAGCTGTGTATGTGAATAATTGCGACTGCAGGCCAACGTGAATGGTTAAATGCCATATTGAATGTGCTGGTTTGTGTGTGGAAGTGGCATTTCTTTCTTCCTTCCTTAGAAATGCCTGCATGAGCCTCGCAGGCCCTGAACACCACTGAGCCGGCTGTGCTGATGGCAAATGTGGAGGTAGTGGCCCCGCAGGGATTATGATGGCTGCATTTTTGATTATTATTTAATGACATTATAATTACTCTTTCATGTCAATGTGTCTCAGTAATAGTCCCAGTGGCTTTTAAAGTATATGGCGGAGGACCGTGGAGCGAGACAGAGCTGTGCTGAATAATCAGAATATGTGAATGTTTGAATAGAAATTGAATACAAAAAGCTATTCACTGAAGGGCGCCCTCATTTGTTATCCCCTATTATATTTCTGTCTCCTGTTTTTATCAGTGTTAATTGAGGTAGGAAAGTTTTAATAGGTGGCAAACTGTGTGTACTTGAAATTGGTATTATTGACCAAAAAACTGAGACCACCAAATATGTGAGATGCTCTCTTGTTCTGAGATAAACTTTGTCATCACTTGTTATAACTAAGTTTATTTATTGCAAGCAATTATTTTGAACCTTCGCAAAGTCTCCCAGTGGCTTTCAGTGTTTTGCAAAGTGAGAAGCTTTAATGCAAGCTCCTCAGAGAATAATGCCAACCTGTTAGCAGCTATGCCACAGGAGTACGTCTACATCTCTGAGGAAAAAGACATAAGTTGACATTAATGGTGCTTGCATGGCAGTTGTTCAGTACTGACAGACAGAAACGACATGGATTGTATAAGTCATCCATCACACGAGTGTTGTGTATGGATAGAGAGGTAGTTGACCCTTCGACTCTGACACTAAATCCGTGGTCGAGATTACTGGCTTGGGCTAGCAGGCCCCGCTGAGCCACAGTGGAAGATTGCACATAAATCTCTGCGAGAGAATAATAATGGACTTGTTCCTCATCTCAAAGCTTTTCATCTTAGCACTGAAAAACACCCACACAATCACACAGCTGCACTGGCACGCACACACATTCAGATCCACAGAATCGAGCACCACATGCAGTCTCACACACATATACCTCTCAAAAGAAAGGTATTGATTGAACTTTTAATAAATTGAGGAACACCGAAAGAAAGGACTTTGAGTGGACAAGTAAAACCTAACTACACATCCAAGAAGAGATTAAAAATATTTGATTTTTCTTTCTCGAGGTGTTGCAGACAATTGTCACACTTTTAAATTTAAGAGGGCCCCAGAGGCGTCGTTTCAGTGCCGGTGAGTGCACAGATGACAAGTGGCTCTGAAGATAAGCTGGTTACCAAAGCGCATCCTCACAAACGACTGAAGGATCTTCCAACTGTGGGGTTGATGTATGAGTAGCCTGAGCTGAACTTGATTCTGAGTATATAGCCATAACACAGCTGTGCTCAGGATCACAGGCTCACACACACACACACACACACACACATACATACACACACACATACACACATGCAAAGCTGGCCAATATGTGCCACCTGCACCCACATGGACCACACGACATCACAGCTGCACCCCTCACGCACACACACAGACACATACGCACACACACAGACACATACGCACACACACAGACACGTACGGACACACACAGACCCACAAGTGCAACATGGCTCACACATGGCTGCACTGATATACAGACACACATTTATGTAAATTGCGGTAAGCTGTGAAAAAGGAGACAGTGGTGAAATTGTGTTTCATCTTTTTCTCTCCCTTCATTTGATTCACAGCATGGCTGCTAAATGAGACAAGACATGTAAAAGATAAAAAACACGGTATATATTGATGCTTAAGCTGAAAAAAACACATGTTGAAATGTATCCATTACAGCCTACATGCCTTTTCATGTCTGCACTTATAGCTGACAGTAATGCAATGTAATTTAATGTAATTCACGTTATCTGCACTCACATTTAAAATCTATACAAACATGTTTATTTCAGTGGCTGCACAGACACAAACATGTAAACAGTCTAGTAATAGTTAATTGATGCATAAAGTAAGACCAAATAGATGTTAAGTCTGCACTTTTTTGGCCATATGGGGGCAGCAGAAACAAACTATAAACACAATATTATCACCTTTTAAAATTAATGTGACAAATGTGTTAAGAAACAGTTATCCAGTGTTTTATCTAGCAGACATATAGGGACATAAGCATTCATTTGGAATTCTGTTTTTTGGTCACTTGACATATCAAATATTATTGAATATCCAATATTTAATCTATTTTAGCTCTGTTTTGCTTTTTAATCCTGAGAGAAACATCTGGCTCTTTTGTGGCTAAATGTTCTGCCGTGTTCACCCTTACAGTGTCTGCCCACTGTTCTGATCAGGTATCACACAAAGAGTTTTTGCAGCTCAATTTTCAAAAAGAACAAGACTGTGAGAGAGATGAGTGACTATGTGAACCAAAACAGTAAATCTCTGGATGAAAAATCCAAGCAATGCTCTGTAAAGCAGAGTCAGGTCATTATTCACTGTCGTTTTTTCAACTTTTTTAAAACATCTTTCACAATACGCATTAGTCAGATGTTCTGTTTTTATCATAAATATTTAATTTGTGACACTTAAAATGTCCAAGTGGATGCTGTAATACATTAGTAAATTTGCATAACAAATAGAGCTTCAACTATCAATATTTTCTCTTCTAATCCAGAGGTTAATCACTTCACAAAATGTCAGAAAAAAGTTAAAAATTTATAATTTTTCACCATTCTATGTTCCTAGAGCCTGAGGTAACCTCCTCAAAATCTTGTTTTGTCTGACGAAAGTTGAAAACCCAGGAGTAATCTGTTTACCACCAAAGAAGATAAATCAAGCAGCAATTCCTCGCAGTGAAGAAGTTCAACTAAAATATTTGACATTTTTGTGTGAAAAATCTCAAAAATAGATGCCAAATCATTCACAACAGGGCAACTAATTGATCCATAAACTAGTAGTCAGTTGGGATCAAAATAGAAAAGTGCATTTAGACTAGATTGAGCAATAGATAAATGAAACACTCAATTAAACGTATGCAATCAAAAGCACAAGCTTTGATACATGGAATGTTTTCATGCTTTCTAATAATGTGAGTTTAATCCTTACACAGTGTGTTGGGTTTTCACACAGCTTCATGTAGGTTGGAGTCAACCTGCTTTTCAGGGCAGGCATGAAAATCGGACACTTTGCTACTTCTAAAATTAGGGGAGCTATTATAACAGCAGTATATTCAAATGATGTGCCATGCATGTGCTCATCCACATGTGGATAAATACGAGCACATGTTAACATTTGTCGAAGTGCGTAGGCCCTGTGTCCACATATCGCCATGTGTATGTTTTTTTTTTTCAAACATCATCAGCCTCCTCGTTGCTACCCTTTGGCCCTCGTATATGTGTGTGCACAGAGTCTGCTGGGATCCCACAGAGTCAACAGATCCAGACAGACCTCCACGCTGTTTGTCTGTCTGCCTGCTAATCCTTACACTTCCACCCCTCCCTCCGAGTCAGATATCAAGCAAATGAAATGAACCCACATCCCCAGTCGACGGGCTTCCATTTGAAAGCACGAGGCATTAATGCGAAGCCCCTCTGCACTCCTCCCACACTCGAAGGCTGAGGAGATGGGGGGAAAAAAATGAAAAGACGGAGCTCCCATGGGCTGCTGCTCAAATGATAGATTTGTAGAGAAAGAGAAAGTGCTTCATGCCAGGCAGAAGCATAAGGATACATTTCACCACCAAAGAAATGTGTCAAAGAGCTTTACACCCCAAATACGATCCCTGCTGTTTCTTAAATAATAGAAGACCTCTGTCTAAGGCTTGACTTCCCTCTGGATAATAAAGCATGAAAGAATACTCAAAAGCAATTATTTGGAAATGGCATCAGATTCACTGTGACTGGAAAACAGAAAAAAAATCTCTTTTTTTGCCTATAGCATCCACCACAGCTGTATACAGCCTTTTCATTATTTAACTTACATACTGCCTTATTTAAAATGTATGTTTTTATATACTGCAAGTTTAGGGCTTGAAATGACCACGAAGCACATAAAAATGCAGTTAGAAATAAAGTAGTCTTCCAGTACATGACAGCAAACTGCCTGATCACTGACTCCAATTGGATAACCCCTTTGTTTATTGCAGGGTTATGCCTAAAGAATTTGTTAAAGGTGTAAAACATGGAAGTGCATGACCAAATAGAGAGAAAAGACGGAATTCCTCGGAAAATTGTTGTCCTGAAAATTTACAATAGCCTGATGCTACATACAGCACAACAAACCTCAGTATAAAGTATAATGCAAATTATGCACATTAAGCTGATTGTTCCCTGCAGGGTTAATAGATCATCTGCAAGCCTCCCTGCCAGGCAGTAACAGGTGCACCACTCAAGCAATAAACCTTGTATATGCTTTTTCTTTTCAGCAGTCCTCTCTAACGTCAGATGCAGTGAGAAGCAGGCTGACATACAGTAGCCCTTTTTGCCAGAACCACTGAATTCCACAAAGATGCTGCCTTCAAAGGCCATCAAATGGTTAATGGGAACTCACTCAGCAGACATGTATCTTCCACTCTGCACTAAACGTTGGCTTAGTTGGGTGGTCATTTTCCCTCTTCACCTCTCACAGGCAGACGCTCATTCTGACCTCAGGACAGCTACATGATATGTGAGCCTTAGTGCCTCAGCCGAGTCGCATGGTGATGCAGTGGTTAGAACTGTTGCTTCACAGCAAGAGGGTTCTCGGTTTGAACCTGGTCTTTCTGTGTTTGCACGTTCCCTCCTGCTCTTAAGACAGTGTCCATTAATTGTTGTTCTAAATTGCCTGTAGGTGTGAATGTGATAGTGAGTGGTTGTTTGTCTCCGTGTGTCAGCCCTGTGATGAACAGGCCACCTCTCCAGGGTGTTCGCCATCGCTCGCTCAATGTCAGTTGGGATCGGCTCCAAAGCTTATCCTGCAGAGGATAAACTGTTACAGATAATGGATGAAATGTTAGATAAGCAAACAAGTGATCCAGTCAGAGACCTTTTGATAAATATTTTCATTTTTATAGACTGTTACTACATTCCTTTTATTAAGTTATTTGTTGCAAAACTCTGAACATCCTTTGGTTTATCAATCATCTTCTAACCCTCATTACACATGAATAATATCGATGCTCTTGACTGGCGACAGGGATTGTGCTCTGTAGTGCCTTTTTCTCTCGAATCCAAGCAGGAAGAAATGCATTCTTTTGTCTTGTGTGTAGTTTGGCATGTTAACTAGAGCATACAGCATCCTTGGGATCATAGCAGCTGTTCGACTATACAAACAACAGCTCGCATGTTGGCTATGTGGCGGCTTTGCGAATCCAGGAGGGAGGGCTCTCTGCCAAGAGTACGCCAACTTTGGGGGCTCCGTTCAGCGCAGCTGTGTTAGCAGACGTCTGTGTGTGGCCGTGTCTTGGTCTTTGTCTTGTCTCGTAATCTCCCACTATCTGTTGAAATTTAATGAACATTTCTGATGGAACTGGAGACTTTACAGTAAGAGGATATTTCTAAGCTGCTAGATTGCTTCTGCTTTGCTCCAATTAGCTGTGAGTAGAAAGTCAAGTGTGGTGGTTTATCCCTGATGGGACATGGGGTCACTTTGGATTTACACTAACTTTAAGAGCTGTGAATATTTGGAGAGCCTGGGTAGGAACAAGTTTCACCCATTGTACGATCACAGGCACTCAGTTTGTGGAGGTCATGGTGTTCCTCAGAGACTCACTGCTGTGGGACAAGTCCATCAGCATTGAATTAAATAGTGAACAGAGCCACTGTGATGTTACCCACTGGTTTGCAGAGTACCTTGTTGTGGGTTTTTTATTTTGAGCCAAGAGTGATCATATTTATGAGAAGGTGGAGCTTGGGAGGACAGACATTGCTATAAAGGACGATGTAACCTCAGGCTGCCAGCTAGTAGCTCCTGCCACTTAAAGGGGCAACAAACTTTATTATGCATGACTTTAAGTCTTAATATAGTTCAAATGAATATGTTATGTAAAAGGGTCACCTGTGCAGTTGTCATAAACATGGAGGTTAGCTGCAGAGATGTTCATATCTGCTTCAAATCTAGGCATTTTAAATGTTGCTCTATGAGGATTGACTCTCCTCTGGAGCCGGCCTCAAGTGGCCATTTTAGGAAATGCACTTTCTGACATCTCTGTATTGGCTTAATTTTTCAGCTGCCAATAGGAAAAAAACTAGGAGTCTGATTTGCTCAGGATGTACAAAGTTCTGCAGCGCTCAAACAAGCAGAGCCAGTGATCATGCGACTACAGTTAGTCAGCATATCATTAAGAACATTGAATGTAGCTTAAAGCAAGCTTTATGAAGGCCTATTTCTTACAATATGACAGAGATGTTGGACATAATTCTGGAGCTAAATGTTTAAAGCTCTGGAAAATCTAACAGTCAGTCTGTTTGCACACATATTCATCCAATTTTTCACACAGACATACACCCTGATGTAATTAATCATCACAAGAAATAAAAAGTAAGACTCATATCCGCTTGTTTGTTTTCATGAAATTATAATAAAATATGGTGATTGATCATATCTCCCCTGTTTCAGGGTTGTGCTTAGCATATTTTTCTTTTCTGGCAGTGTTTCTCTTTATTAGACATGTGTACCAATGTGATTGTGAGCCAACTGCTCAACAACAGTCACTTTCCATTAAAGAACTTCCCGGGGCATTAATAGATGAAATTCCTAGATTGTATCAAAGCAATTATTTGAACGCAGTGTGATGTTTTTTAAAGAATGAAATCAAGTTATTTTGCATTCCGACTAGTGTGAGATGCTGCGGGGCAGCCGGCAGACACATATTGTAAACATTAAAACAAAACAGTTGCGGCACTGTGAGACAACAACAACAGGATTAGGTATGTAAAAACACATTTATTTTTTTTTAAAATTAGGATGCACTCAAAGCTTTTTTCCCCTCTTTTTCTTAACCTGAGTTCATGTATGTCTGCACCAAAAAGGCTTGCAGAGCACTGCGAAAAGAGTTTGTGGTTGAAAGAAAATGAAAAGAGAATGAATGCTAGCAAGAGAGAGTCAAATCCCATCCCCTCCCTCCATACCATGATTAATTAGTTCCAAGTTATCCATGAAAGTAATACACTGATAAGGCCAGGAACAAACAGAAGCCAATTACTAGCGTTTCCCTGTGATCTCAGAGCTCCTGAACAGCAGCAGCAGCACTGATGGAAAACATTTAAGGCTTGTGAGCTGATTGGACAGGTGTTAGGGGGTGTTTGCAACCTGATTTTTTTTTTTTTATTATTATTATTCATTCCTTGCCTGGCAGCACACAGCACATCCTTTTGATTACCAAACCAAGTGCGCACCCTTATCAAGCTGTTTTCATCAATGATGGGAGATGAGACCTCACATAAAAAAAGCCATTTACAACAACAGCTGTGGTTGGAGGGAACCTCTGGACCTGAGCTGAGTCTCGAGGACCACAAAGAGATGCACAGCACATTAAAATAACAGCACCCAGCAAAGCATAACCTGGCTTACATTTCCAGGTCTCCCTAATGTCTAGTTAAGTGTGTTTTTTTTTGTGTTTTAGATTCCTGTTATCCTACTGCTGCAACAGCATCGATACATTGATTCTGCTGCCACCATGCTTCCCAGGACTTTAACCCTGGATAAGAGTTTTTCTACAATAGCCCTAACAGCTGGATACCTCTGCCCAAAGCATAATTTAGAATTGATTAGCGGCCAAATGATCTGCTAATGCATCATGCTTAAAGCCTCAGAGTCTACGGCTTTTAGCAGATCTCCATCTGGCTCTCTCTGAGTCTAAAAGCATATATGTATTTATTTAGAAACACCATAGCTGCATTAACCTCCATTGTGTCCAACCCGGAGTGTCACTAAACTCAGCTAACTGGTCCTTCCAAACCCATCATATCCTGACATTTCTGAAAGAGCACATCCATTCTCTTCCTCCTCATCAACGCTATCCATTCTTGTAAAACATAATAATTAAGTCACCCTGTAATCATCCTCTTTTGTTCATTTAAAAGCACCTTTTTTTGCCTCCTGCAGCGCACGTGTAAATGTTTTTTTTCCGGACATCACTCACACACATCTACAATGAAATTCTCCTGGGGCGGGTGTGGGTCGGAAGACTGTTGTCGAGCAGGATTGATTCGTCACCGGAGACGCCCGTTCACCTGGGGATGTCGACAAAGCCTTCACACATACTGGCTCGCCATTGGATGGGGGGCTGTCATCGGGAGATAATTGACTGTCAATTAGGGAGTGAGACAACAACGTCAGAGTCAGCAGGAGGGCAGTAAATCACTACCTGTCTGTCAGACGTTGTCGTCTTTATTCCCTTTGCTCCCCGTCTGTATTTCTCCTCTCTTGAGCACATCGCTCATCCAGATGCATCGTGCTCTTTCACGTCCTCCTGTACTCTCTCATGCTGCTCCTCTTGATAGTATTTACAGTACGTACAGCGCCGTTTTGTTTCTCCTCATGACCTTTTCCGACGAGTGATCGCTCCATTTACCACGTCAAGACGACTGAGTGAGTGGTCCCCGTTTTAAAGGTCTCCCCCTGCCCCCAGCTGAATGTTGCCACTCACATCTCTGTTTACTTGGACAAATAGTCTCAGTAACATTCCCCTGGTTGCACACATTGACTCATGTATGTGGCTAACCTCCTTTTTTTATCTCGTCATTGTAAGATCTGAGCGCGCTCTTGGCACGGAGGCAGCATTTATCCTGGTAAGCCCTATTGAGTTTCTGGCTTTTGTCTGTGCTTACAAGCACAAACACAATGCAGTGAGGCAGTCATTATGTTTAAATAGACCAGTTTATGTGCTTCAGCTGTAACATAACCACAGTACAGTCACGTCTCCTAGAAATAAAGTTTATCCAGAAAATTAAGTTTGCTTTGTGCACATGGCAGCAAATTCTTCAATATTGTGTCTAGTTGGAGTCCTCATTTATTCAGAATGGAGCACTGCTGATAATCAAAGAGATAATCAAAGAGGCTCTAGTGCTGAAGCAATTAGCCAGGCTCATAATCAGACTATTGATGCCAGCTGGAAAAACTGAGAGTGTTAAATGCAGCTTCCTGAAAGCAATCTCTTGTTTCTTGAGCTACAAGCTCGGACAACAACAACTGCACTTCTATGTTAATAAAAAGAGTGAAATCTCTTCTGAAACTAATCTTGAGGAAGCTCTTTGTACTGGTTCACCTGCTGAGGCTGAGACAATGCAGTTGGCCATCACTGCAGGGACACTCGTGTCTGAAAGAAGAAAACATGAGGATCAGGAGAGGTTGCGAGTGGCGACTGTAGGGACTTTCCCACAGAGCCGTTTTAATTGTTAAAGATAATGACAGTAGTAAGTGTGTGTGTGGGCGGCTGGAGCATTATTTCCATCCCATGTTGCCTATAGCTGCATGCTACTGTAGACCTCATCTAAACTGCAGAGAGAAACTGTAGTAAACCTCCTGCCAAGATGCTGTTAACTCAATCAAGCATGAAGACACTGAAGACAAGGAGGTCCAGAAATCATCCATGAGAAATGCTGTAATCTTTCAAGAATTATTAATGTGACATTTGTCTGGCTGCAGTTAGAGAAAATGGCCAAATTTATCATTTTGCAGCTTTGCATGTCTTTATTCTTACCATTTAGTGACTCACTTTATTATATAGATGAGGCAGTCTAACACGATCTCTTATCTAATTGGCTCACACATCACTGTGCCATCACATATATGTGCAAATCTGTTAAAGTCATGTGAGAAAAGGAACAAAGTAATTGACTGGTCACTTAGATGGGAGTTCTACATATATCCTTGCAACCTTGACATTGGGAAGTCACTTTTGCCTTTTAGACATTCAAGTGCTCTCAATTAACACGTGCAAATTGGCGCTACACAGTCATAAAAGCAATGGATGCCTGCATTTCCCCTGCAGTGCACCCCTACTTGAGGCAAACCGCTGGTTTTGATTAGCAGCGGCTCTGTCACACCTCTGCCGGTGTGAAAGGTCGAAGCCCCTTTAACTGCTGTGCTGATTCCTTCTTAATGTTTCAGTTAATGAAATAGCATTTTAATTCAACTTGTGACACACTGAAACTGGTGCATCTGTCGACCTGAGGACCAGTGTGAAAAGCATTCATTTTGGGGACAAAGGGAAGATTCTGAATTCTGTTTGTTTTTATCATCAGTGTGGAAAGAAAATGGGTGCTTTTTGAAGGCGCTCTCCTCAGGACTTGCATCTGTCACCAAGCACCTGCAGCATTCCTCTGAGCAGGTCGCTTTGAGTAGTTCGTTTTTATGGCGTTTTATCCGCGCCCTGCTCCTCTTTGTCCTGAGGACTAGCTTAGCTTTTGAATTTCATAGACAGTTATGACTGCTTAGAAATGTTTATTAGGCAGACACAAAAGCCAATAAGGAGGGAAAAAGAGATTAATTTTCATGTCAGTTGAAGCAGAGACTGACGTACTTTTGCCACAAGCAACAGATTTGAATGGCTGTGTGTGTTTTTTCTGGTTTTGTTTGTATCCACTTGTTTCAAACATGAATTATCTAAAGATGTTTGAGTCATAACTCATATCTTACAACATCTTATTGTAGTTATGACTTAAGTAATTGTTACTGTTACTGATGTAGAAGGCAGTGTATGTACACGGCTGCAGATACTGTGTAATTGATGACTGGGGACTCAATTTTTAATGAATACATCAGTCTTCTTTAAAGGAAAAGTTTTTCATTTTGGAAACATGCCTGTGCAGTGTCTTGTTGAGAGATGGATGAGGAGATCAGTATCCCTCTTATGTCTGTGTGGTTCAGCAGATACAAAGCTAAACACAGCTGCTGTTAAACCTAGATTTCTACAAAGACTGAAAATGGGGGGCATCATTACCAGATCATTACTTTCCATATTTCCAAATTGTGAGGAAATTGCAAGCTTAACATTAAGTTTTAAAATTCCCTTATACATTTAAAAAATTATTACATCCTCTCTGTGAATAGTAGATAGTCTGACAGGGTGCCCAAAGGAATAGCATTTGCTTACCAGGCAATAGTGAGAGGAGATGATTGATAACACAAAATATCTTATGAACTCGTTTGATCTCATTTAGTTAATCAATACAAAACCAGTGTCAAAAGAAAAAGTTGTGGTTTAAGCTTTAAGTGCTAGTGTGGGTGTTTTTGTTACCTTTGGTCAATATGGGGCTAATTGTTTCTATACTGTTTCCAGTTTGTTTTGCAAAACTAAGTTAACCAGTTTCTGACTGAAGCGTTGCAGTTAATATACAGACTTGAGTGGCATCATCATCCTACGGCATAAAAAGCAAATAAGAAAACTGACTGTGTTTTTTAGTACCTTTTTGAGTAGTTTCCCAAAATGCTGAACCACTGCTAACTCAAGTAAAGGCTCCTCTGATATTCCATTTTACCAGTCTGTAGGCCTGTGGAGCTGAATAATCCAACTTGTAGCATGAATCTGTTATCCACAGTGATAACTGCTTTGTTGGCTTTTTAGTTATCTTATCTTCCAAAAGAAGATATGTTCCCTTCAGCTGCAGCTGCTGCCTCTGACCAACTTTGAATAGCAGCACATACATAGATTTCACTGTACAATCTCAAGTTTCCCCCGTTCTGACTGCGCTTTCCCTTGCTTGCTTTTGAGTTGATAAATAAATCTTTACAGATTTATCTGCCTCTTCCCCGACGGCCTCAAAATCCATAAAATTAGTTCCATCTCGCCCCCACTTTCCCTTTGCTTACAGACAAACTGACAAGTGCAGAAGCAAGATAAAAGCCGCAGTTATGTGAAAACATTATTATGTGAAAACACTTTTGCTGCATTTGAAAGGGTTTTCCAGGAAACGCATATACACTGTTAGAGGTGTGCAGAGTCATGATGAGAGAGATTTTCTTTCTCTTTTTTTACTGTATGAGGGGGCTTCTCACACAGACATTCGTTATTCACTGGGTTTTCAAAAGTAGAAACAGCCAGGACATCTGCAACTGCTGCTGCAAGTGTACATGGAGAAGCACAGTATATTTCATGCATCACCCCTTCAATCAAACTGCCACTTCATTATTATTCAGGCAAGAAATAATGAAAAGCCCAGTGTCACAATAAACTAGCTTTAAAAATCATTTATAAGGATGTCTGAAACTTAAGCTACAGGTGTTAGTTATGGTTTTATGACTTCAAAGATCTGTCTCTTTGCGAATGTGTCGTAAATTTAGCAAAAAATAATAAAAAAATAATCTAATTCCACATTGGCTTTAATGTTAAATGATGCCAAACTAATTAGTGAGAATTTTGATGCACATCTCTCCATCTAGTGTTCTTATTTCCATCTTTTTCCTCATGAATAACTGACAAGATCATGAATAACTATGCAGCACAGTCTTTTAATCAGTGTTCTACAACAGGGACACAATTTTCTTTTGTCCACTGAGGTTTCCTTATTGAAAGAGATAAGTAAAAGCAAATATACCCACAAAGAATATCCAGTCTAAATATAGAGAGGGAAAATGGAGGGATAGGTAAAGCTCTGCAGCAGATGGGAATAAGCTTGTACCAAAGGGTTTTTTCCTGACCGGCATGCATTTGTGATCTATAGCCGTATCCTGGGGGACTTCTATGGAAATGGAGCCGCAACAGCCTGGGGCCTGGCTAGAGCTGTCATCCAAGATGACAACATTTAGAGAAGATAACATCTATATGCTTTTTCCTTTTTTAAAAAAAATGGTTTTGAGCTTTTGAGATATCCAGTTTCCTCCCGGTATAAAAGGCAGAGCCAACTCCGCCAGGCTCCTTTTTCTCCAAATATTCTTGCATTACAAATTCACAAGGTACGCTCAAAACCATCTCCTGTTAATAATGCTATTTTTTATAAAGTGCCTGAGTCAGATAAGTTAAATGAGCCACTTTATTCGAGGTTGCGATGCCCCAAGCAATTCCATTAAATTAAAATTAGCATATCTTTTCTATTAATTTTTTTTTAACCAAATCAATATAACACTAACGCAGCATCATGAACCACCTTAAATCCAGAATGTTAACTAAGTATGGATGTTTGAAATAACAGGATTTGTATTTATTTTTTATTTTACAGCTGTGGGGAATGACCTCAGTGGGAGGATGCCTCTCGCTTGCTTTTCATTTTCCATTTTCCTCAGCTTCTTCGCTGGCATGAAATTCTTCTATAGGATGCCTTGAAGGCATTTTATCTCCCCAAACAAACCTCAAAAAGATGTGAGAGGAGTTTGGAACCTCTGGATTACTAAGGTATTACAACCCTCGGTCTTCTGGCAGGTTGGGAAAACAATGCGATTGCACCAAAAAAAATCTCTAACGTTTGCAATGAAAAAAACAGTGTTTTTCCATTTCTGTCTCTGTCTTCTGATCTTTCATAATGCTGCCGTCTCCACCTCAGTAGGGAAAAAGAAACCGAGTGAATGTTTACTGCAGTGAAAACAACAGCAGCTAAGAAAAGAATCAGTCAGGAAACAATCAGTGAGGGACATGTGCCATGCAAGCTGTAATTAAAACAAATTGTACCACCGAGCGGAAGCGGTTGTACGGCTCATTTTGCCTAATCCACCAATAAGCAATATAAATGAAGCTGTGAAAAACTCCCCTGGCTTGCAGTTTTTGTCATATGTGAGTGTGGGAGTGTGAGAGCTCAGGAGGTGGAGGTTTCCAGGGTATTGCACTATCCCTGAATAAAATAAAATAACTAATCCCAAGAAATGCACTTGCAGAATGAGACCACAGTTCAGTGTTGTAGCTTCCAGTTAGAAACACGAGGGAAGCAAATAAAACCAGGCTTGCTGCTCTTCCACCATAATCCTGGTATGATCCACTAACGCAGGCAGGAAAATGGTTGTCCAAATGGTGAAAACTGACTCATCCACGGTTGAGAAGAGCTGTCAGTCAGACGCCCAGCACTGCTATTGTTTTTTAGTTAAACTCCCCATAGAAAAAAAAAAAGTCTCCACTCTATATTGATTGATAGCTTCTGGTGATTCTATTTGTAACTTTATAATAACAAGCCCATTTTCCTGAAGAACCTGTAACTCTTCACAGCAAATGGAACCCCCCCCCCACACACACACAGAAATCAGACGGAGCACCGGAGGACAAGCAAAATATTTTCCTGTTCACCGTCTTGTTTGTTCAGGCAAACTCGCTGAACGCTGGGAAACACAAGAGTCCTCTTTTGATCTATAGTGCTTATTAATTCAATCTGTGCGTCTAGTGTTGAGCATGGCCTGTTTAGCATATCCTGGTGGGGGGAAAAAAATAAAAAAAAAGTGGAGCATGCTCTATGTTTTGTTTATATTTGAGCTGCATTCACCCCGATGACTCGGCAAAGCTTCTCCACATTGTCTGCTGTGCTGCAGCATGTTCAAGACAGAAACATTTGCTTGTGACTCACTCCTGTATCAGTTTTTCCCCCAGTGCTGCAGTCCGATCCGCTGTTGTTTAATGTACAGTGGTGGAGCACAGCCATGTTCAGCCTATGTTACATCAGAATCAACAAAAATACAGCTGCATGTAGGATCAACCTCCTACATCAGGTGATTTTGTTTTTTTTCACTATTTGTATTCTATTTGTATTTGTATTTTGTATTCTTGTGGACAGTAAGTCCCAACCAAGGTGATGTTCTTCAACTTCAGACTTAACCAACTCGCTAAAAAAACACAAATTGTAATATTATTAAAATTATATACAGATATTTATGTTATGAAGGAAAATTCAACCGCTAAATAGGATTAAAACTTAGTGTAATTTTAATCTCATATATATTTGCAATAACCAGTAAACAACTCATTAATCTCAGCTTTACGAATCATAATGAGAGCATTAAAAATATAAATCTGCTCAACAAATTTGGGTGGTGTTGGTGTATTTCAGCTCAGATAAAAAGGCAATATCACCGTCTGGGTTATTGATTTAAATGATTTTGACCTTAGTATAAATTGGCAGAGTGTAAAGCAATATTCTGTCAACTTTGTAATCATAGTCATCAGTTATTTCACTATAAAACTGATTCAAACATTTTATCTATCTAGGAGAAGCTACATGGTGTGAACCATAGGACAGGCCTCAGGCTTCTGTGAGAAATGAGACTTAGATGACTGCAGACACCATTCCAAAAAAGCTGGGATGCTTTTCAAAGCATAAATATGAAATAATGTGATTCTTATTACATAAATATATTCTCATTCTGAATTTAATGCCAGAAACACTTTTCATATGAGTTTGGAAAGGAGCTAAAAAAACAAAAGACTGGGGAACGTCATGAAATGATCCAAAAACACCTGTTTGGAACATTCCACAGGTAAACAGGTTCATTGGTCACAGGTGATAGTATCATGACTGGGTACGAGAGGGGCATCCTGGAAAGGCTCAGTCCTTCACAAGCAAAGATGGGGTGCGATTCACCACTTTGTGAAACACATAACTGTATACAGGATATAACTACACTGTGTTGTTTGCCAGTGATTGCTTCCTGTTTCTGATTTACATTTTAAACAGCATCCCAACAGTTTTTTTAGAGTCAGGGTTGTAGATAATAGTCCACATACGCCCATACCTGCCAACCCCAACCGACTCAAATGTGATTGCTGCTATTTTAAGGCTGCACAGATGTGGCAAAATATTATAAAAGCATGAAATGACAGTTTGTCCTGTACCTGCATTGTTCGGCGTGTGAAATGTTGAGCTGAGTGTGGCTCGGCATTTATGTTCAATAACCATAATGGTGACAGCACAAAGAAAGGGGTTCTTTTCTGAATGCAGCTATGAGAACACTGCAGCTGCAATTTTCAAAGCTGCTCCTCCGTCTCTTTCTGGCAAAAACCACCTACACTCCATGACTCAGTCTGTGTTTGCTTTTGCTTTATGGACAACTCAAGCATCTCAATTACTCAGCCAGTTTTCGGATATGAATCCGACTATAGAGCTTCATGTTATATAATCCACAGAGAGAAAACAAATTTTGCTTTTAAGAAAGGCAATCCTTCCTTTCTGATTTATTTATCATTACATTTGAACATTTCTTTATTTGCATTATGTACATTTTGCCTTCACACAAGATAGGAAAAAAAAAATCCCAAAACATAAATGTAATAAAAAAATGTCATCATCTTTAATTTGGCTTAAGAGCACGACACAAAGAGAGTACTGACACCCTGGCATTGAGGAATGCATTCAGTGAATGTCCTTGTTGCTTGGATGTGTACATCAGCTCGTCACAATGAGAAGAAAATAACAACAGCATTGAAACCCATATACTGTTGTAACACATTGCACAATACCAGGCTGCCAAAGAAGCCAGATAAAAACACATCATTTTAATGACACGCTACATAACACAAAGCATGTTTGTCATTATCAGCAATAAATCTCTCTCCAGCAGATGAAAGCAAACGTACAGAGTCTTTCAGTATAGCTACAGTGGTGGTCATGATGTGTGCGTACACTGACGTGGAATCAGTAGTTCATGAGTTACCACTGGAAACGTGTGTGAAGATGAGGGTCAGAGGTTATAAGGCCGAACATATACAGTGTAATGACCAGCCATTTAGATGAGCAGAAATCCAAACAAATCCCTGGAACTCAATCTGCATTCAGCCTTCTGCTCAATGCAGATTTCTGCAGTTTTCTCACAAAGGCAACCGAACATAAAAATTCAAAGATACATGATACACTCTGAGTCTTAGCTGCAGTCTCATTTTAAAGCAGAGCACAATCGGAAAACACGTGCGATGTCCATTCTTCATTAGCACAGGAGAACAGACTCGCGTGTTTATTTTTAAAATGTTCACAGAGCCGAGGATGTGTAAATGGATTGTTTACTTGCAGGGCTTGACAGCAACCAGTGACGGCAAAAGTGGCTTGTTAGTGAAATTAATGGTGGTTGTGCTATTTTAGGGATATGCTCCAGAGAGTACACATTCCTTCAGAAAAAGCCATTACAGGGAGCTAATTGTGCACCATAAATGTCAGGTATGACTAATGCAGGACCTGTGCAGAGAAACTAGGTGTGTAATGTCGCCTTTTGAGCCTTCACTGCTTTAATTGGCATCTACCTGTCAAAAATATGGAAACGGAAACTAAAATATCAGCTATTAATAAGCCCTTCATATAAAGACAATGTGATGTTGTCTGATGAGTGTCTGTTTTTTTTATTTTGATAAGAATTCTTCAAATTGCGAAGGAACAAATTGAAATATTGCAATGCTTTATTACTATAAAATGCCCTTTGTTTTAAATAGCTGAATTTTGGAAATGTGGGTTAATGTATTGCACAATGCATGAGCCCCTTCACAGCCTGATCAATTTTAATTTAAGCCTTTTTTATGATCTCACAAAAACAAGTTCTAAATCCAATCAATCATGCGTAGCAGGGTACTGCTGGCATAGCTAGAGTCATGCAAAGAATAATTGATCACAGCTACATTCGAAGCTGTCAGGCTGCGACACTTTGTTTATATGTGCAGCCCTGCGAGGCCTGCTTTCTAATGACATTATCTACCTGATTTCAAACCTCCCCTCACATTGTGAACAGCTGATGTGTTATTTCACATTATGTTGCTAGATGCAGAGTTGTTTTTTTTTTTTTTTGGGAGACACTGTACACCGTTTTCCCCTGAATTTCTGACCATCTGGCCACCTCGCTTCTGTGCTTTACTTCAAAGGCTATAAATGAACATTCCTTAAAGCGTAATTAATCAAGGTGCCTTTAGACAGCAGGAAACACAAACAGGACAAACATGAAAACAAAGAACATTTGCAAGGACGTAGGCAAACCATATCTGGCGTGAACAGATTTTGTTGGATTTCAGGGCATGTCTTTGATGGATGGACACCTTCCCCGAGGTAAAATACAGGCCCGAGGCTCCATTCAGATTCTCGCAATTCATGCCAATCATATTGTTCAGTGAGACAGAAACAGACTCTGATCGTATTTGATCCTTTTTTCCTCACAGGGCTTCATACTTCATTGATCAAAATTGTTATCAGCAGTTCTGTATTTTTTTATTTTATTTAAAGTTTCACTGGAAATGAAAGCCGTCCTTTGTCACAATTTAAGAAACTGTGACTGGGTCATATTCTGTGAGGCGGTCAGGCCAGAGACAGATGCAGTCTTGGTATTTTGAGTGGATGAGGAAAGCTCACAGTCTATTAAAGATGGTCCTCAGGTGGCAAACTGCGATGGATGGAGACAGGAGGGGACGGGACTCCACGGTGAGGCTACAGCTTTAACTGCAGCCCAAATAACAACAACACAGAGTTGGTTTAAAAGTGATTACATGTTGATTTCTCCTCAAACTCTGCTCTTTGATGATTGCTTGAGTTCAAGGAGTGATCGTCTTTTCTTTCTTCTCAATGCTTTTGTTGGGGTCTCGAAAATTTAAAAATCCAGCCAAAAAAAGAACAAAGCCAACGAGGGGTTTAAGTCAATGGGATGCAAACTTAACTCCAGCATGGAATACTTTCCATTACTCAGACCCTCCTTCTGTATTACCAGAAAAAAAAACCTTGTCTATCCCCAATTCCCTCCTTTCTTGCCCTCCATCTTGACCTCTCTCCAGTCACTGTGGCTAATCTTGGCTGACAGAGAGCCTGTGGGGAGAGAAAGCTAGAAAGAAAGGAAGTTGGAGGGAAAAATCTGTACATCCCCAAAAAACTTAACTCAAAGTCTGTAAGAGCGATGCCGTTCCCAAGAGGAGGAGAAGGGGGGTCGTCCTCCTCATGGGCTCCCTGGAGGTGTGTGGAGAGACGGCGCGTCTGCTATATGTGTCCTGGTTTGGAAAGGTAGGCGATGAGAGCTACCACCACCCCCACGTACACGCCGGTGCCTATAGTGATGGAGAGGGCTGCGAGGAACAGAGCCCGTCGGGATGCGATGTTGGCCAATGGGAAGTCACCTTTGTTCACCGCCTTGGTGGTCTGGGAAGGAGAAAATGTGCAGGAGATGAAGAAGAAGAAAGTCAGAAACAGTTTGGAGGGACCTCAAAAAGTGACCCACTTTTACGAAAGAAACCATAACAGCCATGCCAATTTTATTTATAAAGCAGATTTTATGCAAGTAAACTCAATGTGCTTGATGTCGGACGGCTAAATATAAAAATGTAGCCATAAACATGAGAGTATAGTTAATGTAAGCAACATAAATATCAGATTATAATGAGTTGGATGCAGAAGCTGAATCAATGAGGCATGCACTCAGTGTGCATTAAACCAAAGTCCTTTTATCTTGGCAACACCCCAGGGCAGTTATTTCAGGAAAACAAGACGGGGCCTCTGTGTAAATGAATGGGGGCGAGAGATACAGCTCCTCTGTTAATGGTCAACAGAGCATCAAAACTGCATGTAAAGAATGTGATATCTGAGAGGACAAATATTCTGATTAAAATCCTTCAAAATTTTTGGTGACTTTGTCCAATAATAACTAAAGTGACTGAAGTAATCCTCAGTGGATCTGGATCTAACTCTGATTAGCCTGAGGAGTTTAACCACTATGTCCCTCTTTTTTTAAAGAATTTGTTTTTTTTCTTTTTGTGTCTATATATGAATGTTTGAGTTTCATTTTGCAGACTGATGTCTCTGCAGACTTTGACACCAGAAGGCCATTTTCACATTCATCTGCTGAAAAGGGGAAATTTTCCCTGTGTTTACTGAAAATCTGAAACAAAAGGTTTGCAAGTCACTCTTGGTCCAATCTGAAACCTACATGAAAGTGTGATAAAGAAACTTGAAATTGTCAGTTCACTTGTACTGAAATGCATTTTACAGTGAATAAGGAGACACGTGTCCAACAGGAAAACTGTAGAAATGAAAAAGAAGCTGCTTATTCATAGATTCTGGATTGTAAAGATGCCCTTTTAGTGATAATACTTTAGAAATGATACTTTATACAACTTAAGTACTTGAAAAATGAAGGTTTGAAATTGGTATGTAAATATTATTTACAGCTGTATCTAGGTTGCTTTTCTTTAACAGATGTATTATTATAAATCACTTAAGGGAAGCAGGGAAATGCCTGCCGGCGGGGAGACATCAATACAATGAATAATATTTTCTTTGTCAGTTACAGAGCAGTGAAAGACTGATTCAAACAGTCTGTTAGATGGAATCAAGAGAAACAGTGCAAGACTTTTGGTGAGAACACAGAGGTTGTGTAATGTTTCTGTGTTGGTGTGACAAAACATGACGGCGATGGGAGGGTGGTCCCACTGAGCGAGCGACTCAGCGTAACCATGGAGAGAGCTCATCATGCATGGCAGCACCAAAACATGGCAATTAGTGTGAAAATGTCAAACACTTTAGTTACGGTTGTATCAGCAGCAGCTAGCACCCAATGATAAATGACAAATATGAAAAGCAGATTTATCATAATTTCTCAATTAATTTCAAAAATAGCTCAACAAGGAGCAGCGAAGATTAAAGGGCAATTGTTTTTTAAGTGAGGGCCCCAGCCTCCTTTGGAGGGTGCCAAGGGCCACCAGAGGTTCACAGCAAATATAGAAGAAATATGAGAAAAATGCAAAAAAATAAAAAAAATCTAATAATTACTATTGTTATAATGTGTCTTTTTTTATATAAAAACCTGTTATTGCAAACATTTTTTTTCCATGCCCATTTTTCAAATTGACAAGCAGTCAGAACAGCATTAATCACATCATCAGCTCTGTGTGGACTATTATGGTCTGTGCCTGCCAGGAGCTGCACTGCTCCTGAAATAAAGTTAGCAAGCAAGACTCACAAAACTGACACATTTTTAAAAAGGAAAAAAAGAGCTGAGAAGCAGACCAACAGCCCAGCAGACAAAAGCTCAGCTGCAACACAAAAACAACAAACAAACAAAGAAACAAAAAAAAGTGTTCCTCACCAAGTAAACTAGCAGGTATGAAGCAACGAACAGAGTACAGATCATTTGCTGCACACTCTTTTTGTTTGGTATTTTGTTAAGATTTACTGTAGTTTTAAGATTTTCAGTGTAAGACTTTGCGAAGTCTGCTTCAAATCAGGCTTTGGAAGTTTAAGAGTACACGGCAGAGTAATGAGTGTTGACTGGAAGGCATGAACCTGCTCCACAGAAGAGGCTGAATCTGGGTTAAAAAAACAGGAATCCTAAACTTTAGATAATAGGTAAAAAAGCACTTTATAAACACTGCACCACTTATTGTGACCTATCAATTAAGACTGAGAAAGCACCTTTTAAAGGTATAACATATCTTACAAGAGTCAGGCAGACTGGAAATACAGAATATAAAATTTATTTTAATTGTGCTATTAGTATTTGAAAAACTGACAGAGATTCACCAACGCTTGGTGCTAAAATGGTGAAAGCTGTCTATATTTAATTAAAAAGCTGATGGTTCATGTGCCCACACAGCTTTGTTGCATGAGGGATTTAATGCCTCTTTTTTCCATACGAAAACCCCATTAGCATTAAGGTACCACATATTTAAGGTTATAGTGCATTTTACAGCCCACTGTAGACTCATATAGATCCTCTGTGTGATGTTGTGTTAACCTTCCTGCTTTAATAACAGTTGTTTTTGAATGCTGCTGCTGGTGAGCAGCTCGAAGTAAATATTAGAGAATTAGTTTGCATTCATTTCAATGCATTGATGTTGCAGTTGTTAATGGCTCTTTAAAAACCTACAAAACAAAACTTGCTTTTAATTTAAATAATCTGATATTTAAAAAAAAACACCAGAATCAGATTTTTTAGCTTAATAAGTGGCACTATACACTTTGTTTACTGTCTTTTAAGAGCAATTTTTTCCATACTATAAAGAGAAATCTTGTTCTATTGGGAGTCCTTGTTTATGAGTGAGAACATATATTCTCCTCTACTGAACTAGACAGATATTTATCAAATAAAACCTGCTGTAGGTATTATCAGCTATGTAACTGATGCTAAAAGAGCTTATTGTTTCGGCATTATTCCCTGCTATCTTTACAGCAGATATTTTCTTAAAATAACAACAAGGAAAAGTGGTCAAACAATGTGTTTTCATGTTTATCCTGCCAACTGTTTGATGCTTGTGCTGCGTATCCTCTTGCTGTCTTGCCATTGGAATAGACTTGCTTGTCATGAGGGAATTTAAAGAAACAGAGATGTCTATTTATATTTGTTGTTTTCATTTATAGTGATGAACAGACGTCACTGCTGAAGCAGAGTATACACAAACACACACACACATGCAAGCGCGCACACACACACACGCACACGCATAGAAGTAGAAAGTGTTACAATTGGATGCTTTATTTGCTTTTCCATTTTCCATCTCCTTTGTGTTTCCCTGAACTAATTTCTATTCCGTATCATTCCAAATGGCATCACATATTAATGAATAAGTTTTTTCTAGTTGTTGAGATTCACTGGTGTAAACAGACCAGCATGTTGCTGAGGCGCACCCACAATTTATTGTACCTATAACCGAATACATCCTGCGCACTAAAGTGCTGAATGAATGCCAGCACAGTTAGAAATGTAGCGCGTGACTGTGTGCAATGACCTTCATTACTGTGTTGAATTCATTCTAATGGTAATGGAGGCGGTGTTTGATTTGTGTGAACGTGATGAAGCTGGTATCACGGTCGCTTCCTCCAAATTGGAGGCCAAGGCCAGCTCTTACAAAAACCCATCTATTATGGGAGTGATTTTGTATCTGACGGGAGCACTTCATCGAAAAGTAAACACCAAATCAAGGTTATGTGTGAATTCTTTTTTTGATTTTCTATTTCACTCACACTAATCGTGAATAAAAGTGTCTCAAAGGAAGGTTTCTGCTCAGGATTCCTAACATTTGAATGAAGAGCTCAGAAATCTGGAATTATATACATGTGCTTTCTTTATAAATTTGCTCTGCATAGCTTGCCGTACAGTGAGGACAGCCTGAGGTAAATGTAATACACACTGGAGAGTCTAAAGCTTGTATCTGGAGCACACTGACAGCTTCCCAAAGGATTTGAAGGACGTTACCCTTTTGACATCGTGGTCCTGACTCAGATAAGTGAGGTCTCTTTACAATGAAATGACAATCATACAGTAATTACAGAAAGCTCACACACAGAATGCACACCAATCATTTATGGTTTTCTATACTGATGGGGGTTTTTTTATTAATATTTTACATTTACTGTCTCGTTGTCATCTATACATTGTGCCTAGAATTATATAAAAAAGAAAATATTGTATTATTCATAGCCTTTTCCCATGTGCACTACATGCAGCAGAGCCAGAGCTCTGTGCTGTACTCGACTGCTCCCAGACTGTTCTGGGTCTTTCTGTCTGCAAACGCAGTAAGACACAAACTACATGTGACTCAAGAGTGATGTATTAAGTCCAGTTTTTGCCTATAATATTAAAATAATGAGGCAGAGATTGCTAAATGCAGAAAAGACAGATACCCTCCATAATGGCTGCGCACTCATTGCAAATGATTTATTTGTCGTAGTGGAGATGCAGATTATAAAGTTGCATGTCTGGGTTGTGTTTAGAGTACAGAGACGTTTCTGAATCCTTAGAGAAGAAAGAAACTGGATATAGGATGATTGACTTTATGAGCACAATGATTTCTAGAGTGGAAATGTTCGACTCAGTTTACTGTTTTTTAGTGATGGTTGTTGCTGCTGAAAAGAACTTCACATGGGGTCTTTCCACTGTGTGCCGTGTGTTTCATTAGTGCAAAGAAGGCTTTAGAGGACAATGCCTAATAGTCCAAGACAAAGACAGTCGGATGAGAGCCAGAGAGTAAGAGTCTTCAGATAAATGGCTCAAAAGGTCAGGAAGCGAATCAAGACAAAGGACATGTATTCGAGGCAGCTTCCATGTCAATACAGTAATTACTGAAACAATGGCACCGTTATGGAGGCCTTACGGGGGAATTAGGTTTGGGTTTGCTTTCGAAAACGAGACGGAGCACAATCTCCTTTTGAGGATGTATTCTGGCCCCTCAGCAAGGTCTTCAGGATGAGAGGAAGCCTGAGGAGAGTCGTGATGTGGACTGTTTCTATTCTCCCCGTCGCTGGCAGGAAACTGAGTTGAAAGGCACATTCCTGTTATTTCATTTCCCCAGCGAACGCATTCGTTAAACACTGTAATTGATTTATCAGTCTTTTCCTCCACTTCGCGACGAATAATTAAATCAAAGCATGTTGTTGCTCTCCCTCAGGAGCATGCCTCTGAAAGATTAAATATAATAATGCTATGATGTCGACAAAAGAGATGAGTGCAGCAGGGTGAGGGTGTGTGTGCTTATGCTCTCCTCTCTGGGTATAATGCACCGTACCGTATATGGCGATGTGAGGATTTTTCCTTGAATCCCCTTGAGAGGAAAATGGTTAGAAGCATTAAGGCTTTATCTCCACAACCTTGACAAAATGATTGAAATGTGGTGTCATGGAAAAAAAGATAACATCTCAGGCGTAGCTGCATGGAGACTTTTATTGCAACGCACTCTCGGAAGTCAATTCAGCGCCCTTAACAGGTTTTTCTTCCAAATAAACAAAACCTAAAGCCCCCCCCCCTCTGCCAAATCTCTCCCTTTCTCTCTTTCTGTCTCTCTCTCTCTCTCTCGACCTCCCCTTCGCAGACACATATGCAAATACATAAACTGTTCCACAATAATTAGCGTATTCATTTTCATCCATTATGATGACTTGCGTGCGGTAAGATAACTTTAGGGGGAGTCTTATTTGCATAATCGTGAAAGGAATCGCTGCAGCTCAAGTCTACATTTTCCAGTGCAGATGTCTGAGCTGAGGGAAACATTTATCAGCATCTCCAAACAAAGCACTCACCCTATTAGTGGCAATAATTGAAACTCAATCCCACTTCCCAATCAAATGCTCCAAGCTAATTTTTTCCAGAAATTCATGGTATTTTAGTCATTATCAGTTGGGTGTGGAGGCGGGTAACACTGAATCCTAAAACTATAAAGGCACTATTTACCATAAAGTCATTACACAGAATTAATGGCATAGTCTTTTGCAAACAGGATATGAGTAAAGCAGTCAATGAATGCATGTGTTTGTGTGTGTTTTTGTGTGTTTATGTGTATGTGTGTGTGTTGGGTGAAGCCACACTCAGTTCCTCTCTTCGGGAAGCCATGCAGCGTCTCTCTCTGTTTCACTAAGCCTGACCTTCCAGTGGGACAAAAACATTATTGATCTGCCGTCTGCAGACTCTATTACAGTCGCTAACTGGTTTGTTTGTAAATGTCCTAGGAGTAAGTGACGAAGCTGATCTGCTATCATTCCACTTTTCTCTCCGACTCATTCTGCTGCCCTTGTCTAATCCCATAATGCATCTCACACTGTATGACGAAGGCAGAGAACAGCAATTATATAAAGAAAAAGTTGACATATAATTCTGAGCCACCTTCACCAAAAGTTACATCTAATTAATATCAAAGTTCTTCTCAAACAGGTATCAGATTACAAGAGTTTCCATTTATAACCCTTTTTTTTTTATCTGGCTGCATCATGCACTTAAGGAGAATCTCAAAAATGCACATACTGCACTACTTGAAAATAATGGCATATCGCACAGGAAAGTACTCAGATTTTCATGCCTGGGAAACAGTGCACCACCTTATATGATCCTTCATGTTATTTTAGGGATAGATAGTAAGAGTCAGCTGTCAGTTCAGATGTGAACTCAATGGTGGCTAAAGTGGTGAAAAAACTTGCTGTACTAGTGATTTGCAGTGAAAAAAAGAAATGTCACAGGTCATAATGGGTTGTCAATCCCTCAGTGTAAACTGCAGGTCAGATTTTAACTGTCTGTTTATATCTGTCTATACTGCTTAAAAACTGCTTCTCCTTGATTTCTATCTCACTGACTATTCTGGTTCTACTCAGAAAGTACTGACATAATCATTTAGATTTGAAGTTCTAAATTTAAAACAAGTTTTAAATTATTGAGGCGGCCCTGGTGAGTTCATGAGCAGATGGGGGGGTTTAAGACTGGCTCCATGAACTCATGGTAACATCCCAGACTCATGAGCTTCTTTGATTGTTGGATGGGGTGAATTGGAATTAAATGGACCCAAAACTTCTGCAGTATGACTTCGGGTGCTGCCACTCAGCAGCAGTCTTGGTAACACCCACAGTGTATCTTCCTTCACTTGTTCAGCTGTTATGAATATGCACCACAACAGAGGTGTTACATTTTTTTTTAAATGTGGCACATAGGAAGATGTAGGTATCTGTGACCACCTCTGTACCAGCTTTAGACTCATAGAACCTCCTTTCTGTAGTTCCAGCAATTTAACTTGCATTTTTTTCTGTATTTACACCTTCTGAAGGCAGAGTGATTTTTCAAACCTTTAAACAAGAGAAGAAGTCAGATTCTGATCTTATCTACGTGTTGGCCATACAGGTAGGTTACTGTGTTTCAGCTTCTTGCATCATGTCACAATCTTTTCTCATGGAGGCTCACACAGAGTCATATTCCAGACCATGTTCTGCAAGAGCCTATAATATCCTCATGCTAACACCTACAGATTTAATTCATTTAGTAAGAGGCCTCCTGATTGATTGATTGAATAAAATGAAAACCAGTGAAGTGGGTTATTGAGCTATAAAACGAAGCGATCTCTGACTCCCACCATATCTTTTTCCTGACAGCTCTTTTGGACGGCACCTCTAAAGGACGGAGACTGGCAGAAAAGCCATCCATCCCTAAACACAGCCATCACTTCCCCATAATTACCCAGGAAGAATCAAATTAGCTCCTGACAAGATAATTCACTGACTGCCTTAATCTGCCTTGAACTACTCGCGCCCACAGATAAGACAGCTAAACGCTCAAGCTTTTGATGAGAATTTATAGTCAAAGGCAGAGCGATTTACTGAAAAGGCATGTCGATCACTAGCCTGTGTTTGTTTACATGTGCTTTTTAACATACGCTCTAACATATGCTGCACGTCTGTGCGCGTTCCATCGAGACCTTCTCCCGTGTTTAGTCTTTTCATGTTGATGGTGCTCACGAAAGAGACAGAATTGATTAGAACCACGACAAGAAGTGATCCCTCTGCTCTTTGTGTGACTGACACACCATCATTGGAGTTTCCTACTAAACTGAAAGGAGGGAGAAAGTGCAGTTAAAATAATATAGACAACCATTATGTGCTGTTTGTTGATGCCCTCAGTGGAGGACATATTGGCAAAAGCTTCCAAATGAACTGTGCTACCTTGACAGATTGTGGTGTAAAATCACATGGGCCTCTTCAATTCATAATAATGTGTCTTCATCTTTATAGTGAACTAAGTATCTATGATGAGGCAATATTATTTCAAGAGCCTCGCCTTGTAAAGTATGATGTTAAATGACAATCTGTTATCCTTTAAGCGATTTGAGACCCAAGCTCTGGATATGAGATCTGATATTTTAACTGTAAAAACACACCTTTGGTTTAATTCGACAACATTTAAAAAAATTTATTTGTGCATGAAAGCCAGAACAAGCCGTGTTTGAGTGTGTTTTCATGCATCTCTTTCTTAAAAATTCAGTCTTCTTAACTGCAGCTCAAACAGGCTGTTTAATGTGTCTGAGAGCTCATCACCTTTAATACTGCGGCACACCTGTAATTGGGTTCATCTTTAATCCTCTTGAAACCACCACTAGTTCAAAGGCCGTCTCTCATCTAAGTATTTTCAACACCTCTTTTCTTGGAGTTTACTGATAGCGCCTTGAAAGTGATTTATGTACTCTTTCCAAAGGCGGCTTCAGACGTGTTTACAGAGCATCAGGCAGCCATTACAGATTGGCCTTGAGTTATTGATGGGTAACTCAATAAAAAGTGGCCTTGCGTTGGCAGCAAGAGTCAGCTGTCAGTCCCTTCTTGTGTGTGAAAGCCCTAAACATTTTAAAGATAAGTCCTGCATAGAGCTGCGTATGTGGATGTGTTTTATTTTTGTGCTCACATCTACAAATCTGTGTGTGTTTGTGTGAAAGGGAAAATGCACCTGTTTTATAAGACCTTGACAAACACATTGCTGTATCATTCAGCAGGATGTGAGACAGACCATGACTTTGAAGGTACATTGCGTGAGTGTTTATGTGTGTGCGTCCTTACCCCCTGTGAGAAGTAAAATGCTGCAATCCCCAGAGGCCAGAAACAGCAGAGCATAGAGAAAATGGCCAAGCCCAGGTGGTCTCGTGGAGGGACGACTATGAAGTTGTCCTCGCTCTCACTGTCGCTGGAGCAATCCGTCTGCACAAAGAACAAGAAGTCAGGTCAAAGCGAATCTTTGTGCTCTGTACTTAGACATATGTGACATTTAATGAGTGCTAATGGAGCAATAAACAAACAGGTGTTCAGTTCACTTTGACTTTCATTCATTTATTAGTGCTACGATAAAGAAACACGGGGTATCACACAGAATTGTCACTGTATTGCTCAGTAATGTGCATGTGGCAGATGTGAGCAATAACTTTCCCCAGTAAGTGTTTCAAGTTGTAATGCTTGATCATAATCAACACCTGAGTTACACATTTTTGTGACCACTGGTGTGTGTGCAAATGGATATTTGTAATTTTTTGATTGCACTTTGTAATTAAACAGTTTGGGAAATGTGTTTTTTCTCTTTCTTGCCAAGGTTCCATGAGACAACTGATACATCCATCATGTCTACATATGCACAGTGCGTAGGGAAGGATGATTAAGAAAATAATAAACAGAAACACAAAACTGCATGTCCATCATACATGTGCATTCAAGTACAGAAGATACTATGTGATGAAATTAATTTTGTTACCTTTGAATAGAACAATGCCAGCTTTATCCAGTCTTTATGCTAAATTAAGCTCAATGGCTACTGGATGAAGTTTCATAATTAGCATAAAAGCATGGGATTGGTAAAAATCTTCTCATTTTGCTCTTGGCAAGAACGTGAATGGGTGCATTTTCAAAAACAGTTTATGCTAATTGCAACCTCAGCAAAGGATACATAAATCATTTACCAGTGTATCAAGTCCTTTAATGTTTGTAAAAATTTAATAATCAGTGAAGCTGATGTGAAGACAAAGGCATAACAGTTGAAGTAAAAGTTTTCCCTTGTTCAGTAGAACAATCTTTATACAGGTAGAGGTGATTTTTAAAGTCGATGGGGTGGAGAAAGTATCTGCTTTTTGCTAAAAAAAAAAAAAAAAAAAAGCCATTTTCTGTAAAGGTAAACACAAACAAATACAAGTGCACTGCATTCAGATTCATCTGGGTTCAGGTAATGTCATGGAGTTTTTTGTGATGACCCATTAGTTTTGCGATATGCAGATTCCTACATTTTAGCATCTAAACAACAGCTGGCATTAAAAAAAAGAGCTACGGTTGAAAGTACACTTCATTTTAGAGGTGAAATAGTTATGAATCAAACACACCTCCTCCCTCAAGCTTTATGAAACTATTTCACGCTCCATGCAACATTCCTCACATGGAACCAAAGCTAAAATGCCTTTCAGCAAAAAGGAGAATATGATCATACATCTGCATACTGTTTAAGAGATAACAGATTCTCACTCCTGATCCACTGCAGAAATATCTGTGCCTATTACAATTTAAATTTTAAACTTTGCTGTACAATGTATCTGTGTACCCTTCCCTGCAACAAGCACTAAGAATAGAGATTTATTTTTCAATGAGGCCTGTGATGAAAAGAAATGCAGATTGAGGCCACTGTTTCTATAGGAGCCATTAAGCTTCATCCTTCACACATCATCCTGTTTGAAGGATGATCCAGAAAAAGGGTGGAACATGAAAAATAAATGAAAGGAATCAAGGCTAACAATGTGCCGTTGTGTCAGAGAAATTTAGTTTAATAATAAACTGAGTATTTCAATCAGAGAAGGAATAAATCAGGGAAAACATAGGGTCGTGATCTAGTGAGCTGTTCTCAAAAATCAAATCATTACATTTCAGATGGTAATCTCACAAACAGAACAAAATGCTTTTTCTTCATTTTCTTGAAGCAATCTCACATCTTGTCTCCATGTTATCCTTATTTTTGCACGTTTTTTTTCATGTGGTCAGCAACATAATCACTACATGTTGTTTTGTGGTTGCAGAATGCCCATCAATTTTGAGTTTTTGATTCAAGCACTAAAGTTACAGTATTTCCATCTCGGCCATGGGATAATGTTTTAGATACATACCTCTTTTACACTGGACTAAAGAATAACTGTCACCCACTGACATCTGGCTTCTGTATTCAGAGGGAAAAAGGTAAAATCTGCATTCATACTCAGGTCGAAGGACTCTGCAGTAGTTTGTGGTATTTATCTACTTCAGCTCGGATCTGCAGTGATGGAAACATCACAGTCAGATGGACATGCATTATAACAACAATAGCTCTCATAGAAGCAGTGAAGGTGTGTTGGCTTTTGGGTAACTTCTGTGACTCTTTGTCACCTCAGCCATGCCTCTTTTTGAAGCAGCAGTTCAACATCATTCAGTCGGCTTTGAAAGATAGACCAAAGTAAAAAATCGAAAAAGGGATTCACCATAAAAAATTTCTTTGGTCTCTGTGCTTTTTTAAATCTTTCTCCTGTGCTCTGACACCAAAAAAATGATTACAGTGACACTGTAATGTAGAAAAAGATGGGAAACAATGTGCAGCCAAGACCACAGTTTGGAAAAACTGGGAAAACTGCAGCTAATGTTCATCCCTGCTGGTTTATGAGTGATGCTTTTATTTTGTTGAATTCAAAGCTTTATTTTAGAAAACACTCTAACAAAAAATTACATTAGGGCCAGTCCAATAAAGAAGTACATTTTGTGGGTGAATAATTTAATATAAACAAGTGCACCACAGATTTCTCTTTGAAAAACATGTAATTTTATTGTTTACATTATGTGCATTTGAATCCAATAAGCAAGAGTGCAGTGCAGAGGTGTTTGCTTTGAATTAAAATTTAAATTACTATAACTGGGTAAGAGTTTGGGGAATGCATTTGCTTCGAGGGTTGAAACTGTTTTCAATTAGTTTTAATAACATGCAGCCCTTAGTGATGCTTCCTGATGGTGAGGGATTAGCGGGTGTGTTAGAAAAGTGTGGGGGCTCTGCCCACTAATTGTAGGGGCAACACTTGATTATTTTAATCCCAGAATGGACCACTGGAAAACAAAAAAAAAAGTATATTAAACTCAGGACGCAACAGCACTCTGTGTTGTCAAGCTCTACTTATAAATATATTTGAAGCTGTGAGTGCTGGCCTCTGCCGTGATGATCTATATATTCTCATTCTCTTCATAGTGCTTTGCTGAAGGGAAAAGTGTCATAACACATGAGCATAATGCAGCCTACACTCTGCATAATGTCATTCTGCCTTCATGGCCTTAAGCAAGCGCTGTGGTGCAATCTCTGCAGAGCCAGCCCTGCTCTGCTCGCTGCCTTACAGCTCACTGACAATATCTGCACAGCCTTCTGGCTGTTTGGAGAACGAAAACACACATCATCCAGAGATTGTGGCTGTTTGGTTGGCTTAGGTTACCGGGGGAAGAAGGAGAGAGAAGTTAAAGAAGAAGAGGAAGTCAGTCAAGCAAGCTACCAATGAGCTCAGCAGGGAGTCAGACAGCCAAGTCTGCATGGAGCTCTCCGTGCGTGCAGACCTGCCAGGCCACCAATCCCTCTGCAAAGCTGTCGCATGTCGAAATTATTAGTGTGATCACACCTTTATCTGGTCTTTTTTTCTTAAATCCATGGTTTGAAAATTCCTCTCAGAACTGGCTTTGGATTTACTGAGAACCGCATTTAAACTAAATACAATTTTGTTTACCAATTTTCTACCTGACTTTTAATGAGCCTGTGTGTGTGTGTATGTGTGTGTGTGTGTGTGTGTGTGTGTGTGTGTGTGTGCGCGTGTGTGTGCGTGCGTGTGCGTGTGTGTGCGTGTGTGTGTGTGTGTGTGTGCGTACGCGTGCGCATTGTCACTCCTAATGATTATGTGTGCTGGTGCTGCTCGCTGCACTCAGATCTGTCTTGTGGGGCGTAAATCCTGTCAACACGAGGTAACAGCCTGACAGGTAATGAAGAGCTAATGGATGGTTTCACAACCCTGCACTGACAGCATAACCAAGAGGAGGGCTTGTGTAATTCATTTGTTGCAAAGTGGCCTCCAAAACATACAGGAAATTTGCCCCTGTCCACTTTTTTTTTACCCTTTGCTCTCCTTTCCCCCCCCTGGAGATTTGTTTTCAGCCCTTTTTCTTGGTCCTGACTTCACGTCAAATGAAAATCTCATACCATAACTCCTGTGTGTACTTGGAAGGCAGCTAATCTTATGAAGATGGCATGAGAGGAGCATGAATTTTAATGTACCTTTGAATTGAACTACACTCCTGTGTACAAAGTGTCTCACAGGTTGTCACATTTTTCTTGATGTTCTTTTTATTTGTGATGCGCTAACATGACTACAAATTCAAACTAAGCACGACAGAGATGCTACCTGTTTGTCATTTGATGCAGACAGGAGAATTAATAAATAAAAATATGCCTTTGTGCACAGAACACTTCGTTTACATGTAGACTGCAAAAAGACACTGTGAATCTGGCTAGAGCCTTGCAGAGGCACTGTTCAAATACATATAGATAGTTTGATTTTCATTGCAAATATTGGATATGTCAGTAAAATTATTCTGCCTATTCTCAGCTTCTCTAATCACAAATTTTCAGTTCCATTACAAATAAAAAATAAATCAATTCCCTTATCTTTCTACATGGGTTACTTGTAAACTCAGCTGGCAGACCTTGTGTCCTCACAGCTGGTACTTGCTTAACTCTTTCACTCCTGGAGCTGGAGGGTGAAGAGTAGAACAGTGTTTCCTGCCCCGTGGGGTTGAGAGAGACTGAACAAGGGCAGAGCTGGGTCTCTTTAGACCTGGTGATGTACAGTGCCCTAAGGCCAGAGTTCACTTTTGTGTGTGTGAAACCTGGGGGATTCTGGGATCTGTAATTCATTTGAGTTCCTGTGGGTCTTATTCAATGGAAAACCAGAATTCAGATTTCAAACCAGATGTCACATCTAGTTGGGATTTTATTGAAATTCTCTCATTTAAATCTTCATAGTGTAATATCTTTGATATTGTGTTTCATAACAACGACAACAAAAAACAAGCAACAAGTGCTTCATGTGCAAAAATCAAATCAATCCAAAAATAAGCCATAATAATCTTTAATTCAAACAGATGAAGAAAAAACATTTGATAATACTAGCAAAACATTATAAAAACAAGTATGAATATAAAATATGTATGGAAAATGAAAATACTGAATATTTACAATAATAAAAAATACATGTACTAGAATACATAGAATGAATAAAAGATGGGGATATATAGATATACACAACACATCCAACATGGTCAGTGCAGGTCCACAGCACTTGCTGTCAAAGGTTTAATGCTTTAAAAGACAGCTTTCTTACATTTGAGAAATAGAGCTGTTGCCTGAATTTGTAACACAGCAAAAAAGGAAACTACAGACCACAAACACATCACACATTAAAAGCCAGTGACCACACTGAATCATTTGAAAGCACCCACAGAAATTAATGTCATCTTTTCAACCATTATATAAAGAAAAGGCCAGCAGCTGTGATTGCATGAATTAATAGCTTTACTGTGTTACACAAAGCTGGAAAATAGAGGTCTAGACGCAGAAAGAAACTACTTCATAGCCAAAGGGAATTCAATTACTTGGCTGAATGCATAAGCAACATTAATGAACAAATGCCATTAAAGATGCAATTCAGCACAAAATTCTCTCTTAGCAAATGTGCAAACCTGATACAAAGAGAAGGTATTCATGGAAAAAACATGGGAATTCGTTGGATAAATGCAACAGTGTGCTTTATCCATGAGAAAACATGCGGCTTGAAAAGGGTCCAGGCAGAGGTCATAAGGATCTGTGCCCTCTTTATAGTCACCTCTCATTTAATTATATTCTACAAACAACAGTGAATGCTGTCTTTGCATAAGCCCCTCCACAGCTTATCTGTCCTCCCCCGTCCATGAGAGAAAGCTCAAGCCGTTCAACATTCAGTCATACCTTCTGCATTCTAATACAGCAGCAGTGCAGCATATAGTTGGTCTGAATCCATGATGTCGCTGGTCATGTTTAAGAGAAAATTCACCAAATTCAGCAAAGGTCCAATTGGTGGAGAAGGTAAATGTAATGAGTAAAAGCCATAAATTCCTTATATTCCTTATAATATCGACCAAGAAAGTGTCATTTGGCATGTACAGTGACGTGGTTGGCGTAGAACTACAGACTTTTCCATTTTGGATTTCTAGTCTCCGCCTCTGGGCACACCGGGGGTGTGCTGAAGCTTAAAAACTAATTTTCACCGCCTGTAAACTGGCTACGTTTGCAGCAGTGCAAATGGCATCCCAAAATATGAGCAAAGAGAATGTTACGGATGAGGATACATTTTACAATCCTTTGGCTGACTCATATTCATTATTGTGAGCCAGAGTCCACAGCAGAGGAAATGCAGAGAAGTAAAGTAGAGGCTGTGGCTGCGTTAGCTTACAACTAATGGTGGTGCCATTGCTCATATTTCCCTTCAAAGGAAACACAAAATTAATCATTCTCCGGCAGTGAATTTTTAACGTGGGTGGGTTTTGTTGGATGTTGTCACCACCACCAACCCTGAGAGTCCATGGGTGTTTCTATGGTTCAAGTTACACACACTTTACTATATCTTTGGGGCAACAGTGCAATAGCTATAGGCTAGGGTTGTACTCCCACACGCTGGGGCGATTTTGCACTAATGATTTAATATTAAAAGATCATTTAAGCGTGTTGCGTTTGTTGTTATATGGAAGTCTATTCTGCTCCTCACTATTACTTGTGTGTGTTTATATGTGGTGCTTCTGTATGCAAATGTCCTTGAAATACTTGCTAAAGGTAACAATATATAGCTACATGTCAAAAGAAATTGTAATTCTGCAGGACTTCTTTTGCTTGCCATTATTGTGTAACTGTCAATAGCACCCAGAAGCTAGCTGCTCAGTGGACGTGGGCGTCAGAAGCAAAGCATCCTGGTACATGTGAGCACTGCCAACACTGCACTGGTCTGAAAGCGAGTGCATTCATTCATTCATTCAATAAAGCAAGCACACACTGAGGAATTTATTGCTCCAATTGATTACATTCACCGTCAGTTGGACAGCCACATAAAGCATGGCTAAATTTCCCTTTAAGTTATTCAGGGGCAGAAGCCAATGGCTCCAGATGTGACTAGGCTGTTGTCTTAAGGATTCGTAATTCATCAAGCAATGTGAGGGCTGCCAGAGGGGAAAAAAAGGGAAATACAAACTTTACTGCCCAGATAATAAGACCTGGTGATTTACAAAGTGCCTGAGGTCAGCAGCCCTGCGAGATCCACCGCACTCAGGAACCTTGGAGGGACACTCAGTCACAGAGTGTGATCACAATGATGAGAGCCTCGTCATGATGCCGTCCTCTCAAACATGGATCACAGCCGTTGGGGGGGGGGATGTACTACCTGCGAGGAATTAATGAACGAAATATTGGCTGTTTATTCTTCCCACTGCCCCAGTGGTCGCTTGTTGACAGGTGTGCAATTTAGGATGGTGTAATGAGGCTCCAGCACTTCACATCACACTTAGTATTCACATCATACTCTGCAAGCAGGTTGAGAAGCATAAGCAAAACTGTGTTTCGGTGCGAAGAAATTGGTGATTAAATCAAACAAAACAACTATAAATTCTTGTCATATGAAATCAGAATACCTCTTGTAGGACGGTATTTCATATTAGAGAAGCAGAAGTCTGAGGACCGCTGTGGTGAGGGGGTTTAAGGTGCCAACTGTTAACTGCATCAGTCTGAGTCCAACATGGGATCTTTCTTTCAAGTCACCCCCAACTTCCATCACCCCTTATTTCCTGACTGCATATCTTAGAAAAGCATAAAGTGCTTCTTTGATAAGGCTAAAAAATGTTGTTTGTAGATCAAAAAAAGGGGGAAAACTTAAAACCCATAAGTTAACTAAAGATTAAGGTAATATAAATGAAAAATAAAACACTATTGTGTGTAGCACAATATTCTTTATACTTAATAAAATTAAACAAACATAGCAGCATCTGAGAGAAAATGCATGTAAATATATAACGCAATAGTGTCTCTACAATATGTGCCTGCAATAAAAAGATAGAAAGAAAACTCACCTAACACTTGACCCTGAAGGTGCAGATGCTGGATCTAAATATAAACTGTATCACTATAACTATGCAATTATCCTTCCACACAACAAAATATAGATCTAGAGATCCAAACTCTAAAGATTTATTTCTGTGCTGTAACAAAAACCAACACCTTCTTACATGTAGAAGTAAGTGCCACTCTGCCTGAGATCCCAGCTGCATCGCAGTCAAGCAGCTCGCATTTATTATTTAGCAGGCAATCGATTAGTCTGTGCCTATAGCCGTTAATATGGGATATGACAAGGCTTTATTACATATTCACACTCAGTGAGAAGGTGACCTACTGGAATATTGGAGAGCGACAGAATGAATATAAGGCTGATGAGCCCAAAGGTATTGCAACTGCCCACAGATTATACATCCATCACACAAAGGGCATCATCTTTCTTTAGTTTGTTTTTATAAATAAAGAAGTCTAAATCCATCCAAATCCAACAAACTGGTGGATCATTACATGTTTGTCTCCGAAAAACTGCTCAGATTTGTGATATTTAATCATCCCCTAAGGGCTGACATTACTCAAAACTCATTGCATTACCGAAGCATCTTTCTCATTATTCACTTTTTAATACTCTGAGCTGCCATTCAGGCAAGGATTAAGCCAGTGGAGTTTGGCAGAGAGAAAATACTGGGCTACTTTGTTCAATTATTTTTTAAGGGACTTCATTCAAAACCAAAATAAGGAGAATCTTTTATTTGTTACTTTTCACTGACGCAAATCCAAAACATGTCTCACATTTAATTTTTCTCACTGTTAGACCAAGAATTTAGACCAGCCATGGCTTTTAATTTTAGCTACATTTGTAATTAAAATGTTAAAATGTTCTCTTATGGTATCGAAAATAGCTAAAATAATAGTATTTTTATGTTTAATAAGAAAAGGACACCTACACAATACAATTCTCAAATTACAGAGTAAATACAGAACCCTTTAATCATGCAGACATGTTTTATCACAGAATTCCATTCAATACAAAGTCTGTCTTACTGAATGTGGGGCAGCGTTTTCCTTTTGTAGCCCAGCTTATAAGCTTGGAGCACAAAGGATCTGTGACGAGACGTTATATTGCTGTTTATTCTTCTTGCATTCCAACCATTTGTACGCTTAAAACTGCAATTATGTACCATAGAGACCAATACAAATCCATGATATGGACAAAGGTGTGAACTGGGGATGCTTTGTCTATGTTTCGTGTTGGGGAGGGTGGTTAAAGTGACGTTGGAGGGGTCCTCATAAAACCCTGTGGCTAAAAGTTTGTCTTTATCTGCAATTTGATATTGTAAGTATCATGTAAACTTTTACTGTGGCTTAAATACAATTGATTCCTCCTTATTAACAGTGTTTTTACTATCTTTGAAATATGATCATTTTACTGTATTTTGACAAGTTTAACTCTCTGCATACAAACATCATTGATAATAATAAACCTTTAGCAGCATCAGAATAACTTAAATTAATATCATTCTGTATTCACACCATTCAGTCACTTTTAGATTGATACTGGGTACAATCTTCCTTTAAGTTTGTAATGTTTACTATGTAGCAAGAGCTGAAGCATCTGCTTGAAAATTCACCACGACCAACGTGATTACATGAAGTCTTAAGGAGCCACTCCCACTAACTCTGGAAAGGGAAGATGTAAAAGGAAGGAAGAAAAATGTAGACAATCCATCAGTCAGTACCAATCACTGTAATGTGACACAAATCCCTCACTAGTTCCTGTTTCCCTCCTGGAAACATTTCCAGCTGCTGTCATACACTTAAGAACTGCTGTTGGTGTTTAACCCACAGTCTCTGCAGCAACGGGAAGAAATGAACATTCTCACCAAGGCTGTTTTTGTAAAGACCTTAACAATAAATAAATAAATAAAATAAATGTAATAAAATAAAAAAATCGATACTTGAGAAATTTCACAATTGAGCTGATGGTGGCATAACTTTGTAGGAGGACGAAAGAGCCAGATGTTAAGATTCCACTAACATTAATGTCCTTTTATAATCCTGTCTACAGTCTGTGGTTTTTTGGCTCTGGATATAAGTATAAGGGACCAGTTCTTCTTGGTTTCTTTAGATTTTTCAGGAATATAGTTATATTCTTTGACATGCCACAGGGTGCAGGTTATATCTATAGCTTAGTAAAAAGCAGCACGCCGCAGATAAATATCCCCTTTTAGCAGATCAAGCTTTAAAATTCATTTGACAGACCTGCTTACTGTTGAATTAAAAAGATATGAGAGATCGTTTTATCATTTACTGCTAAATGAGAAATAGGATATCTCTCAAGAATTCACCAGAATATATGACACTGGCTCATATCAGGTGCTAGAAGCTTCAGGAAAGAAACAATATGTATTCACTGAACCGTAGCATGACTATGTTTTAGATTTAATGAAGACATAAGTGCTTATGTCTCCTCTGATTTAGTGAGAATGGATAACCCTTCCAATCAAACCTGGTTTGATGTAAAATTCTGCAGAGAGCAGTTAGAAATATACTAATTTTAGCACTAATATCTCTATTGATTTCCCGCCCACAGACATGGATGTAGCACTCCAATGAATATGCTGAAAAAAAGGGGTTCAATCAGAGAGTCTGAGAGAGTGCCCATTTTTATTGAAATGTCGCACGGAGGCAGGACTAGCACATGGCCAAATTATAATGTGAATATAAAATGGTTCTGATAAATGCAAATTTCATGCACTGGAGACGGTGTAACAGATGGCAGACAAATACAAATGGTGGGTCTTATCCCTAGTTCAAGTGCTATGTTTTATGCAGGTGGAAATACATGAAAACATTAATGGACCAAACGCATGAAAGATCAAAGATATCCAGGGTCACGTCAGCTATGGAGCATCACCATAGCCCTAGGAACAAAATGCTTCAAAATAAATATGGAATAGCTCATTAACTATAAGGTTTATATGCAAATATTTAGTTTCTTGTGGCAGGGAACATAAATTAGTTGTTAAAACATAAAAAAGCTGCCTTCTCTACTAAAATTTAAGAGTAAATGGAGATTGCAATAAAGGAAAAAAATCAAATATCCAACTCTGCCTTGCATAAATAAAAACATTTAAAGGCAATACCACCATTAAAACACAGTCTAGTGGATTATAATGCAAATAAATCTAATCTCCTATTCTTCATTACAGCTAAAACAAAACCTGATAAAAATACACTCTGAAGATTGCTTGGGCTCCCAAGTGAATCAATGCCACAATTAATCAAAGGCCTTGAAATGAACCAGAACTGAAATCTGAAATAATTCAATTTTAAGTGGAGTTTTTCCACAACATGTTATGATATTGACGTGTTTGTGGTCTGCAAACAGAGCCACTAGTGACGAAGCAGTGCAGCAATCAATATATGCTCATTCATTTACACCATTTAACTCGCAATCTGAGATCACTGTAGCAATTTAGAGAGGTGAGTGGTGTACACAAGTACATAGACTGTTGCCTTATTCAACTAACTCATTCTTCCTGGAATTAAACTCTGTTTTTAGATGCACTAACTTTGCCAGGTGCGTCCACCTATAGGAAACTTCCTGACACACCTCCGGTCACTCTCACACCCACAGGTCCGCAATGTCCAATAGTGTCCCTTTAAAGTAGATTCATCCAAAAACATCGTAACACCAGCATCATAAGGGCATTCACTAAAAATCCTCTGAAACATTGATACACAAAATAGAAAAAGAACGACAAAATATCATCATATTCCTTCTTCCATAATTTTACAAACAAAACTTCAGTTGTATCACCTCCTTCTTTGCATGATCGCTTTCATTGCAAAGCAATACACACATGGTTTCTGTTGATGTTTGTTTGATTCTGTTATTCTGACAACTGAATGAGTACAGAGTAAAGCAGCAATTTGGTGAAGGCTCATAAATGCTACCTGTTAACCATCAATAATTTGGGCACTGCAGTGCTGACAAGAAGAAGAAAACATCGAGAAGTCTCCAGACGACATAAATAAAAAATACAGCTTTGCTTCTCCCTGGTGATTTGCTGTATTGACATTTAAGATTCGTGTTTACAGCGGGGATGTGGGCGGACACACAGAATGGCGTCCTAACTCCAGAGTTTTTGGAGTATGGATGGAGGCCCAAACAACCCAAACTTTTTCGAATGCAGCTTGCTGAGTGTGAGCATGATTTCACCTGGCAGTGAGCAGTCAGAGTAGCTGGGAGGCAGGGACAGAGGGGGGTCCACTTGGCAAACCTTCAGTGCTTACTTGTTAAGGTTGGAGTTGATAAGGGAGGACAGATAAGACTTTCTCGGTTCTCCGGCACAGAGCCTTTCAAACTTGGAAAGACTTTTACTGTGTGTGTGTGTGAGGCTTGTCGGCCTGTGAAGGTAAAATTTTGTTTTGCTTTAATCTTCTCTATGGAGGGCAGAGAGCACAGCTGCAGCATTGTAGCTGAGAGGGATTCAGTGCCTTGCTCAGGGCACTTCAGCAGGGTTTCCACCTGTTATCATTGATACTATATTTTAGAGGCTCTGCTTGAAATCTGCACTGTTGTTGCCCAATAAACTGCTCAAAAAGAAAAAAGGAGAAGTAGTAAAAATGTTGTTCAGTGTTTTGATGTACTAACAGATAAATCTTGTGTGATTTAAAAGTAATACAGTGAACATCTAATAGAGGGAATTGGCGTGTAAAGATGTAAGGCATGGACAGGTTTTAGACAGAGATGATTCATTTGTAGAAACGCTTTCAATGAATCTCAAAAAATGTTAATCGAATGTTTTTGATGCTTAAATAAAAGGTTTGTCATCTGCAGCTATTATCGAACTCTTTCATGAGGATGAGAGGTAAAAATCACACAAGGATTGAAAATTTCACAAGTATTACTATTGAAAGCTGCCAGTTTCTAATATTGTATTTCAAGGTTGACAGGTAAGGACACTGAAACTAAAAGAAATCAAATTTAAATCTCCTTGATAAAATGTCTCCTCTACTTCACAGATCCTCCTCAGACGCTCTCTATAATTTACTCATTCACTTAGATAACTGAATTGCTGTATTTAATAAATCAGTTCAAGAATAAAATAAAATAAAAAAATCTTCATTCCACCACAGTAGTTGCCCTTTTAATTTTTTTGTAATGAGTTCTGAAACCACCAGGGTTTTAATATCTGCAAGTTAAAGGCAAAGAAAAATGAGCACATCCTGTTGTGCCTGGAGTTAATGACCTTTTATGAATTAATAAAGATTTAAAGCTTTTTTTTGTACACTTCTTAAAGTATCGTACATAACACATGGTGAGCACAGACGTTCCCCCATTACACCTTTAGTCCCATCCTTTCTCAAGCCTAGGTTTAATGAAGTTGACCAAAAAAAAAAAAACTGATCACCATAATTATTCTAGTATAGCACATTATATATTGTACTGCATTGACATTGCTACTCTACTGACCTGTGAGGGTGTGTTTTAGTTTACAGGAAGGAAAGTTTGCTCATCTTAAACAAAGCTGCAGTTGGTAATCAGTTTTCTTATCACCATCCTGTCCCATTCAGTCAAAAAATGCTGAGGAGCACTTTTTAAATAACATGTATAATATGCATTTTTAATGGTTGTATCATTCCAAATCTCAGGATTATAAAGATTACGCATTAGATATTGTACAAGATTAAGTTAAGCTACATGATTTTGTGAAGAACATCATTTTTTCGGACTCAAGCTCTTGTTTTGCTGAACTTTTATCTCTGCTGAATCAGGCAAAAGCCTTTACACCTCAGTGATTCCTTAATTTAATCAATGCAGTTCACTCAGAGGAAGCTGCATACAAAAAGAAACTGACATGATGGAGAGGATTTTAAGAAGAGCGTAAGACACAGTTGAGATGTGGAGAGTGAAAAAGGAGAAGCAGCTCTGTCCCTAAAAATGTTGTTGCTAAAGGTCTCCTAATACCGAAAAATGGTACAGATAACCGTCAGTTAGCAAGCTGTTAGCGAGTTGTTAGCTCTGCAATATTTGTACAAGTTTGAAAAACTCCAGTCTCAAAAGTGCCCATAAACCAATAGTGTGGTGCATTGTATACATCATCTCAAGATGAATCTCTAACACTCTGTGCCCATAATCAAAATACAACATTAAAAGGCAATAAATGCCAGAGAAAGCTTTCTAAAACTCCTCCATCCGACTTCACAGGCAGACCGCTGTGTAACTGTGAAGAATTGAACACTTTGGATTGTAGCAGAAAATTGCCTGGATATAAAGCTATCATGCCCCAGTCCTTTGTCACACTCCCAATCCCAACCTCCTTAAAGGAAGCCTCCAATACCTAAAGCTTTCTTCTTCTTCATACCTCCTTAATAAAAAGAAAGAAAATAGGTTGAAGTAAAACTCAAATAGAATCTACAGTTTCAAAGAGAAGATTTTAAGGCCATAAACACAGTATTCTGCGCTCATTTATTTAAAACACCACACAAAAGCTAATATGATGACTATGCTGGGTTGACAGTTGGAAAAACACAAACATAATTAAACACAAACACACAAATGCACGCTAATGAACTCCTACATTTCACTTGGCATTTACATGAGCCAACTAATTCAAATTAAATTAAATTCGACTCTTGAGCAACAATGCTTGATCACCAAGGGGAGGGAAAGTCCTTGTGAACACTGAAACTCTCATATCCTTTTATACCATTTTTACAATCTCTCCATTTAATTTATAAGCAGTGCAGCTGTGAAGTGGGACAGGTCATTGGTTCCTGGAGTGTTTACTCCATTTTATGCTCCCATTTCAGTTTTCTTTAATCAATATCCTCATTGTTACCTCACACACAAACATAAGACTCTCCAGGATGTAACCCTTCTATAGGTTTATTTTATGACCACCAGTTTTAATCATTGTAACTTTGTCTCTGAGAAATCAGTTTTTGTCGGGGTTCAATATGCTACAAGACAATACCTATGGGTATATGCTCACAGGCATCTTTTTATGAAACAACCAGATACAGTTCCTAATCTTTTGCACTGAGGACTAAACTATAGAGGTATCATGTAGCATTGTCTGTGGGAATAAAAGGTTCAGCCATGTTCTTGGTTTCGAACCAGCTTTGTTTATTGTCTTACATGAGTGAGCACAGAGGCATCACACAATTCTGGCACAAGTGTTGCACAGTTTTACCGAACAACAGTTGGTGGCAGTAATTGGGGTGTTTAGCAATGCACCCACATAAAGATGGAGAACATAACTGCGCCTCAAAAAGTGAAGCAAAAACATCCTCGGTCGCCCCCTGGTGGTTGGCTGAAGTATCCTACTCCCTCCATGTTTGCAGATAAGGCAAACTAAAGATCAACGTACATATCGCATAAATTTTCCCAAGAGATGGTTTCTGTCATTTTATTTAGTTCTAGTGTTCAAATAATGTCATCAGAACAAGATGGCAGCACCTGCAACAATTATATTCTGGATATTTATTTGTACAATGGGTGCAACTGGAGATGTGTCATTCATCCTCATTTAGTCAATGGATCACATAGACAGTACAGAGCCAGAGTTAGCTGCCAAATGTGTGTACAATACAAATTTAAATATTCTGAAAATCAGCTTCCTCATTGTTAAATGAGGTAGTAAATTGCATCCAAAAGGATTGTTAGAGCTCAAGGATGCACACAAAGCGTTTGTAAACATAGGTTTACAAGAAAACTCCACAGGGTACCTTTAAGCTAATTAACATTATTTTTAAACAAATCCGCAAAATTATAATTTGTCTCCACTTTGTTGGGTACAACCCCTTAGGAAACAAACTATGAAATGCAACACTAAATGGATAACAAATAAAAAAACAAGGGTCGGGAGAATAATTGTTTTCTTGTTTCTTACCATGCAACTGAGACTTAGCTTACATTATAAATACATCACGTGCAGCGGCACCCTGGTAAGCGTTTAACAGATGGAACTCCTACTGGTCTTGTGCAATTTGGTCGAAAGGCTTTCTTCTCTGAGGTCTTTGCCTTGTGTCAGACTGTGGGCAGGGCAGCACAGACACCCTGCACTCTGCAGTGTCAATGGTCTACTGCTGTTAGGCTATATAATAAGTCCCACTGTGTATCTCCCTCTTTTCATCTCCAAACTGGCTGTGGGGCCTGATGATGCTCCACTCGTGTGTTTTTTTTATTTGTAAAGAGGAAATGTAGAAAAATATGAACAATATGATAATGTGTTCACTTAACCTTTGAACAGCTGAGTAGAGCCTCCAGTTGGTGCATAACATTGTGTCTAATGCATCTCCTCTCTCTTTTTGTGAGCATCCAGCAAAATTTATGAGAGAAAAAGCACAACAGAAGGAAAGAAAACTTGAAGGTTAATTGCTCTTTTGAATCTGCACATCAAGATTTTTATCCTTTTCTAACTGAAGTCAATAAAGGACCGTGTTTTTGCCTTTTTCTTTATAAATTGAATAAAAAGCAGAATGAGCCTGCAAGCTACACGTACCTATGTCACATTTTATTTCAGCAGCTACATGTTTATCACAGTAATCCCAGTTAATTCTAGTGGATTCTGCAGCATGTGGTAATCAGTCCATTAGGTCTTACAGAACATTGGTTGAACCCAACACCTTATTCTGCCTCTCCAATCTCCTAAATCCTTTGGAGTGCTCTGTGCTATGGGCCATGCCAGTTGAGATTGAAAATACTGTGACTAATGCCATAGTACTACAGCACCTAATATCCCTGGTTGAGGCAGGCATGGGTGATTTATTTTATCTAAAGATGAATTTTAGAGTTGGGAATTCAGGCCAAGGTCAGTGGATCAAATGGGATTTGTGGTTAGTAAAGTGTCAGTCTGATCCAGGCGTGGAGGCCAGCATGTGATGATGCGTACAAACGTACAAACACCAAAGGGATTCAAACGTGGCCACTCTCTCTCTTTCGTTCAACACAAACACACTACAGTTATCCAAACCTATTGGCGTAATATGGGCCTTTTATCGTAAACACAAGAAACTGCACAACTTTCTCCTGGATTCCACCAGAAATCTACCTTACTGTCCTAAAATCTAAAAATCTAAAAATAAATTCATACTTCACATGCATCATGGTCAAGAAAACACGAAAGAAAAAGAAATGGAGAAACAATTGTTTTTGTTGAGGTAAAAGGCAAGCCGCTGTGCCTGGGTAAGTTTATAGGGATGTATTCACAGGGCTGAAATTGTCAATTTTGTGCATAATAACAGCTTCAAACATGTTCAACTGGCTGCGCTGCGAGGAAAAATGTGCCTGGAGAAAGTAAACACTCTTACGTGAAGTTATGGTGCCCAACTAGCAGCTTTCACAAGCTTTCATCCTGACTGAGACAGTGCTATGCAGCGAGCAAATAGCTAAGAAGCTGAACCCCCATTCAAAAGAAGGGAATTTCTAAAGGAGTGCTTGTTTTCGCTGTGGAGCCGAGCTGCTGCTTGCACTGGACAAAGTAAAACTGTTCCAAAGTGTCATTTTGTCTGGAATAATTCATGGAGATGAAGAGAAAAACTTTTCAAATAGCTCAGCCATGGCAAGCTGCTATGTAATTTGGCCTCATGGTGAACATTAGCAAGTACCTCTTAGAGCTGCACCTCAAGCTCCGAGGTCCCAACCAGCTTCTCAGCCCTCTGCCTTTTTAAATGTGAAATCATTTGAAGCGAATTTAAAGCCGCGGCAGATGCAACTGGAACAAGGTAACACTGAGCATTTTTCTCACTTGCCAAGACCAAAAGCCTGCTGTGACATCTGAATATGCTAGTGAGTGTGTGTATGCGAAACTGCTTTAAGCTAACATATTTGCCTCACTAATTAATGTGAAGCCAGCTGACATGCCTTGATGGACACAAACATGGAAAACCAGCTGTGAGGAGCATCATCATCGTCACTACAGTCTGATGTCAAAGATACGCAGCTCTAGGCACCAATAGACGTTAGTATACCTGTTTAATAATTAACTATGGCTCTAAAATGATGAAAAAAAATTTAGATGGCCCTTAATAGGAAACAGTTTCATGGCTCAAGTTCAAAGTTTCAGTTAGGTTCTTCATACTTTGATGATAAAATTGTAAAATTGTCAAAATATACACAGAGAATCAGAAAACCAAACTATTCAAAGTTGATTTTACCATCCTAAAATATACATGCTTGTCAAATACAAGCTCATCTAGTTTCCTCTTTTAACTCCACGCATGCATTTTCTCTCTTACCTCATACTCCACATACTCCTCCTCCTCAACCTCATAGGAAACAGTTTGGATCTTGATGTGCTCGCCGTCTTCTAGCAGCTTCGCCTGAGGGTCCTCCGTGCCAGGCGTGTCCGCCCCCGCTGTGTTGGTCGCCTCCTTCGCCTTCTTCTCTGTGAAGGTGGTCTCACAGCACTCGCTTTTGTATTCCTTAGCCTTGATGCTGCCGCTGTCCTCCTTGTACAGGATGAAGTTGGGCCTGTAGAAGGCCTCCACCGCCAGATGCAGAGAGGTGGCGTCCAAAAGCTGCTGAGATTTGATCTTCCCGTTGGTGTTGTAGCTTCCTCCGCTCACTACGGTGCCGTTATTTACCTTTCCACCTCCTCCTTCACCTCCACCTCCTCCTCCTCCACCTCCAGCAAAGTAATTAATGATATTTTCCTGGTACTGGTTATTAGGGAAGTCGCCCCCATAACCATTCACCATGTGCTTACTGTTTTTGTCCAACAACGGGTTCTGCAGCTCACTGAGATTCTCCATGGCAACGGGTGGCAAAAGGTGAGGGGGTGGAGCTTCACAGGGACGTTAGTTTTTGTGAGGAGATGTCAGAGTGACAGGTGGGAAAGGGCGGGACGCGCTCCTCAATGGCGTGTGTTGATTTCAGTGAAGGTGTTAATGGCATTCAGCATTCAGCACTCAGAGATCTAGAGAGAAAACAGCAGCAGAGAAAAAAAAAGAGAAGAGTTTTTGGATTCAATATAAAATCTGCAGGGAACATTTTATTTGACGTCTACCAGCAGGTAACAGTTTACCGAACACTTGCTCACATCAGATCAAAGTTTAGCTGTCGTTTCCCTCAGCAGCAACAACTTTTCCAGCATCCTGCTTGTCAAGAGCTGCACCCTGCAGATGATTCAATTAAGTTTAATTTGCCTCCTCACTCTTGACACATTAAGTTACAGACACACTTCCATACACACACTCACACATTCACACACACTAGCAGTAGTGTCAGCATTGGTTTCATTAGCTTCACTTCCTGATATGGATAAGTTGACCCCTCATAAAACCATAAATCTCAGATGGTGGTAATTTTTCACTTGTGTAAATTTATGCTGACCTTTATGCTGAAGTTAGTCTGTCTTTGGCTGACACAAACTTTACTGTGTAAATATATGACAAAGGTTTATAATGATGAGTTATTCCAGATGATCAAGTCCACAGCAATGCTAATGGACAGACAGATTTAAATACTTTGACTAACTGTCTGCTTAATTATGAAATTAAATCACATCGACCTCATTGTAGCTCAGTTGCTTATCTTTGGTTTCCCAGATGTTCAGATCTGAACTTCATATCTTGAATCTTGATGTGTGAATTAGAATTTTAGATCTCCATTGAGCTTAATAAATGTGAGCAATGTGAGCTAGTTTTTCATATTGGCCACTTAAAATTTATCTGACTTTATGAGCCCCTAAAACTGGAATATAAAGTGGTAACAAAGTTTTTGAAACTACACAACTTAAAATTGAATACTTCAATTGTGAACACAGATATCAGATAAAAAGTTCAGAGTAATAGCTTTTAAAACAAAATATTTCAAGTCTATAAATCCATTGGTGATTTAATTTCAGCACTGGTTAATAAATCTCTAATGATTTTCATCCTTGAGGGCATTATTTGCTTCCACATATTTTCACTTCCTAAAATAATACATCGAAAAAGAATCTAAGCTGCCTTCAATGTTCTGACATTTCAACATAAATGTTGTGATTTAGGAAAATACATCCAAAAAATGCATGACTCAGAGCAAACAGGTAGAACAACAAAGAGACAGGCTTCAACAACTTTACTGAAATCCAGACAGTAAAACTGTCAGGAAACAAGACAGAAGACAGACAGAGAGACAAATTCAAAAAACTACAAAGATCAATAATCAGGGCAGGAGAAACCAATCAGGCAATCGAACGTAGTACAAAAACAGGAAGTACAACAAGACATGATGCACCAGGAGAGGAAACCCACTGAATAATAACTAAATAAGTGCCTGATACCATGAATAAGATATAAATATAAATTGATGGTTTCAGTCTTAGGAACTTAAACACTTGAAACTTAATTGATGGCTCTTTTTAACGTTGATTCCACCTGAACAGTGGAATGTTTTCATTTGTTCTGAGTGTTGCTGCCATAGAAAACAGTGCATGACCTGCACATTAATCCATAACAAACAATACAAAACCAAATTATAAACTTTCTTTTTCAACTTTTTGTACTTTGCAATAGAAACAACAACTTAGAAAAGCACTTCACTACTTTGCACTTGATACCTTTTAACCTTTATGTGATTGTTGTTCGTTTCTGTCTGGTTGTTTTTTAATAGAAATGACAAAAAGCTAATTATTTCTTGGGATCCTGACCCAACCTGTGGTCTCCTTACTGCAACATATCCAAATGCTTCGAGGTGTTTCAACATTATACATGAACAAAATATCACCATGGCAATTGGATATGGATAACAGCTTGTAGGTGCACGGGTTAATAACTTGCAATGATAACTTGACTAATCATCTCATGGTGATTTAAGTGTTTTTCTTTATCATTTGATTAACCATGGTAAGAAACCTCTATGGATTCATATTCAGCAAACACAATTCAATCTTTGTCTTGCTTAACCTTTACATTCTCTGCCTTTTGTTCATATAAAAAGAGTATGTGGCCTTTCACTGGAAGTTCAGAAGAAGTAATAAAACCATCAGGATCAATCTCTCTTTCCAATGAAATACCATCTTAAGCTCCTAATTATAAGATGTTATGTTATTGTGCTCATCATCCTCAGTTCTATCTGCTCTTCACTTACAGTTCAAACACCACTTAGATCTTGTATTCTTTTACTCATTTTATGCTGCAATTCTTTCATTTCTTTTCCTCCTCATTTTGCCCCAACAAAGATTTTTGTTAGAAATACTTTTCATGTTTTCTGTCCCATGAATAAAATAAAAGCTTCAACATGCTGCTGGGCTTCCTGGAGCTCAGCAAGCAGCGGACAGCCAACAAAGTTTCTGTGGTTCCCTCCCCATCGGACCTCCTGCATCTGAATGTGCTGACATTGTTGTTCTACACCAGTGCCCCCTTTGGTCCACGTATATCGCACACTCATGCAGTTCTAGTGGCAGTTAACTCAATGTACGAGGACACACAAATTCTCATGAAAAACTAAAGATGTGCAGGTGCTGAGGTTGCTGTCTACTTAGGAAGCTACTGCTGCATAACACTGCTGCTTTTCTGGGGCAGGACGGTCTCTGGTATCTGCTCAAGTGTCCTTAAAATGCTGCAACCCTGCCAAGCGTCAGCTCGGGGGGTGATGAACTGCAGCTAAAAATTAGCTGCAACCTCCTGGGTGGTGGTGATGAATAATCAAAACTGATCTTGTGGACATGAACTGCCTCCATTTGTTGGTTCCATCTGGGTGTCAAAAACAATTTTTACTCGCCCTTGTGTTCCCAAACTTTTAGAGTGTCGGAAAGCATTTCTTTTTTTTTCAAATCCATGGATAGCCAGTTAAGTTAGAAGAAAACCAAAAAGCATTTTAACATTAATAAATTACTACTGCATGAATATTGAAACACCACTGCAATTAGCATAATCATGTCAGACAGTTTGCATGAGGACGAGCTACTTCTACCAGTTTCTGCGCCACGGTTTTAGATTTACGGGTGGAATTTTGCAGCTCAGAGAGGTACCCTCTCAAGAACACAAAGCAGGATGTTAAGTTAACTTTCTTACTCTCTTAACTTTCACTTCAGTATGAATTTTCAAACAGTGCACACTTGCCTCAACTAGACAAACACTCAGCTCATGTTTTATTTGCTCTGGCAGATGCTCTCTAGTCCCCCTCCCCTGCAGAGAGATTTCCAGCTGACCTGACCCACGTAGGGCCAATCATAGCCGTTTATCAGCTATGTGGTGGGTTCAATACGTTGACTAAACAGAGAAACATTTATTAAAATAGCAAAGATGGCTGCCACTCATGCTAAACATTATGTTACATTCTGCCGGTATCACTAGACGACATATTTTCTCTAAAAAACCTCCCAGACAACTGCACTTAGTGATCAAGTGCGTAGGATTTAGTGACATCTAGTGGTGGAGCTGCAGATTGCACCCGACTTTATATCTTTCTGCTTGCCCTCCCCATCCAAGCTTGTAGGAGAACTATGGTGGTCATGAATCTCCTGAAAAAAAAAGGTTGTGTAGCCTGTGTTTGGTTTGTCATTTCAGACAATGATGATGATGATGGTGATGACAATGTTAATGACAATGCGGCATGGCAGACTCCAAGGAAGATGATCTGCCTCTCTGTAGATGTATAAGGCTCACTCTAAGGCAATGGAAACACAAGGATTTTTATTTTCCAATGATTAAACACCACTGAAAACATACTTGTAAATATTATATTTTTTTCTGCCACATTCTTCAAATAGATCCCCCTTTATCCTTCACACTCGATAGCATCCAGAGGCCTTTTTGGTGCATGTCTACAGCTAAAAAAAGGTTTCAGATAAATGTACACTTGCTAAGTGGTCTGGCCATGTCAGGCTAAGTGCAAACCGATCAATGTCAATCAACTCACTCTGGCTGACATGGTTTAAGGAGGGAGATGCAGTGGCTTGTCTTCCAAGTACCACCCTGTTTCTGCCACTGTAAAACCCATACTCTGCACAAATACTACAAGCTGACAGCGGATTATTTTTCCTGTCATTACTTAGGGATGCTCTGAGAAATCTTTTCAGTTTTGTCATGCCTCCAAATAAATTGCTGCTGTGTTGCAGTGAGGGGCTTTTTTATTCGGTTAATAAGAATTAAGTGTGAATAAGCTATTTCACTGAAAGCTGAGGGATGTAGGACACCTCATGATTGTCATAGAAATAACCACCATCCTGTGTGTTTATGTGTGTGTTTATGTGTTTGTGGGTGTTTGTGTTTCGTGCATGCACAGCTCTGAGTAAATATACATGTGTGTGAGTGGGTGGATGTGTTTGGGAGAGAAATAGAGAGCGGTGAAGGGACAGAAAGAGAGAGAGAGAGAGAGAGAGAGAGACAGACAAAGAGGAGGGAAAAGAAAGTGATCACACTTATATGCGATTCTTTGCTTGAGTGCATTTGGGCATGTTGGCAGACAGAGGCGGCTGGGAGGTATGAAGAGCTAGGAGGTACAGCTGCAAGCGAATGAGGCAGAGAAAACACTGTTGGGAGGAAAACAATTCAGCATGACAGAGATGGCGCGAGCACAGGCCCGTGTGCTGCAGTGCTGCTGTGTCGAGAGCCCGGCGGTGTCTGACAAGGGGCTAAAAGATTAGTGAACAACCTGTAAGCATCCAGGTGCGAGCGGGTAAGAGTGAGACCGTGGCACTGCTAACATGCCAGCCACACTGATATATCTGTGCTCCTCAACCCCATTAGACTCCAGTCAGCACACTCTATTTCCCTGTGTCAGCCCGTTGCCAATCAGCCCCGGACCTCTGACCCTGAAGCCGAGAGCGGGTATTATCAGCCAAGCCAGTGTGGCGAAATGCAGAAGAATACCAATGTGTCTTATCTGCCGGCCATGTTTACCCACCCATTTCATCCAGGCTGTGTCTCTTGCAGCCTTTCCTGGATGCAGCTTGTGGAGATCTGCTCACTGCGCTTGACAACAACAGCTTCATCTTTCTGTAATTTCATTTTGGAAGCAGTGGCTGGCATATAATGCACATAATAAGGTAACACCAGGTAGTTATTGATGATCCCACAGCGGGATAATGTATTAGAGCTCTTTACAGAACATGCAAACTCGTCCCCAAACAGCATTTTCGGTGAACCTTACCCCCTGGCCTCAGCAAATACAAGTCCGCAGACTGATTTAGCAACAGAAAAGGATGAAGTGAGTAATGAGCTTAAAATCATGTTGACTGATCCATTTATGAACTATTATCACCAAAGAAGACTGTGTAGAATATCATAATCCACTTGAAATTAATCTGAATCCTGCTCCTGTGTCAGCAGCCGCTGCTGATAGACTGTCCCCTCTGTCTGCACGTCTATCTGTGGAGCTGATAAAACGTAAAACCCTCAGCACAGAACCATCCACTAAGGACTCTCGCTGTCCCCTCTGCACCCTTGTCTCCTCTCCTGTTCCACTACACTCTTATCACTCCGTTTAGTGTCTTCCACACCTCTGTCAGATGATTTAAAGTGTTCCTTCAGTAAATCCTCCATTAAGAGTCTCAGCCACATGTGTTTGAATAATTCAGCGGGACACTGCTGTCAATTGCAGCCATGTACACTGTGCAGTGGTTTGTTGTTAGTGAGAAGCCTGCTCTGGCCAAGTTGTCTTCATTGCCTATTGATCAGTGTCTCTACTAGCTGATGGCAAGACACCAGAATTTATTTATTTATTTAAAAGGATAGATGGATGAGTGTTTGGAGCGGTGACAGATACATAGAGTTCCAGGTTGACAAACAAAACACCTAAAATCAGACAGCACAGTAAAAAAATGTTGAGTGGATTCAGTCTGAAATAAATTGGAAAAAATACCTGATTTGCTAAAAATCCTGCTGAGGTTGTGTGTTACAAACCAGCCACTTTCGGCAAAGGTTTTTTTCAACCTATTGGGACTGCAGTTCAATTAGAGATCAGACCTGACATACCAATTGTTGCAGGCACCAGGGGCAGATGAGAGGGAAAAGGTGGAGAAATGATAGCTTTCTGTTTGTATGTGTGTGCTGCTGCGTGCCTCTTTACTTTGCTCAAGCTGCCAAACAATGATATAAATAACAATTCCTATTGTCACCTCACACAATGACTTTCATGCGTAAAAATAGAGATAATTCAGTTGTCCTGAACCACTCCTGTCATTTCCTTTGTTATTTTTCACGGATTTCATTGTTTCCAGAGTGCAAAAAATTCTTTAATACACTCTCTAGCCAAGTGTCTGGACCTTTCTCCGTACAGAAAAAGGCCCGCAGAGTGACTTGATGACTTCATGCCAAAAGCATTTCTCGGTTACAGCACACACAAAGACACGGGAATGGGATTGAAGCTCCAGCAGTCGCAGGTGGAAACTGTGCGGAGTTCTTCATCAACAACATCCTCCGACACAACACATTGAATTGCGACACTTAACCACTTATTTTCTATTTAACAATGCCGTGAACATTTACGTTAAGGCTTTAATATAATTCACAACTCCTCATTAGTCAATTATTACAACGTTTCACAGCTTTAAACCCGAACCTAATGCGTGCTATTAGAGAGCAAACTATGGACAATACAAAATAAATATCAGGAAAGATGTTGTTTTATTTTTTCATGGATAAATTTATTACCTACCTTTGAGTTCTTGGCAATCCAAATATTGTTTGGAGGACGCAAACACTTGCTTGTTTCCGCCTGTACATTATGGCTGGGTTGCTGAAGGTGTAGCCCAGGAAAAAAGACATTTCTTAGACTTTCTCATTCGGAGAAATGGCCAATCGTTTCAGGCGAACAGGTCTCCGCTTGGCATAACACCGCCGCTGCACTCTCGTAATCTCTCCCCTCTATAAACATGAAGGTCTCCCCTCCCAGTAAAGCGTTTACCTTGAGAGTCGACTGAAATGTAGTCGCCTTCGGAAAGTTAAAACACCTTCAGTGAGAGAGAAAGAGAGAGAGAGAGAGAGAGAGAGAGAGAGAGAGGGGGAGGGAGGAGGAGGAGGAGGAGGAGAGCAGTCCGACACGCTTCGCAATGCGCGCAAAGGGAGCAAACTGCGTCCACCCTCCCTTTATGCGTGCGTTTACTTTGACTACTTTGAGTGCGTGAACGAGGTTCATCTTGAGCGGATGTTTGTTTTGTGTTGTTTTGTTTTGTTTTTCTTTTCCTGCATATCATCACTAGAAAGCAAAATCCAAAGCTCCTTTGAAGAAGTGGACAAATTATTTCTCCCTTATAATTTAAATCAGTTATTAAAAGTGTGGAACAGAAGATACAGTTTGGGAGCAGATACTGTTTTAAAACGTTGCACAGAGTTAAGTGCAAACGAAGATCACAGATGTCACAGTGAACACGCCTATGATGGGGTGCGGACTGTTTATACTCATATAACTGTATAACTCATAGTTTCTCTCAGAGCGCATAACAGCAGCCAAAGCATCTTCTTTTTTTCTTCTTCTACGGTTAGGCTAGTTGATCTGCACGACAATAGTAGCAGATGATCAATGGTTGACTCATATTAATCAGTTTTAAAAATAATCTAGCGGAGCCAAAACAATTTATGAAAGACTCTAAAGATCCTGACATGCTATTTTATCAGTCAGCCCTTTCTGATGGCGTCTTGCATCATCTCCACATTTCATACAACGCCTTTGTTTGATTTACATGACAGATTTCTGTATTTATGTTTTTGCCCTTGTGCTGACTGCTGTAAAGCGGGCGGGGCTCTTTGGATTAAGATGATGTCAAATGCTGCTGTGACCAATCAGATTTTTTAACATATTTGAATGAAACAACACCGACACAGTCCTGATGAAGCACATTAATAGAGTTTTGGATGGTGCATCCTGAACAACAACATCAACAATAACAACAACAGCAACAAGAATAACAATAATACCTTCTACCAATATTGACTTTGACAAACACAACTCACCTGCTAACTGATTACTCTTCCCTTGTTCCACATCAGTCATTATTAAATGCAATATGTGAAAATATTAAATCAAAGCTGTCATCACTTATGAAATGAATCCTCTGCCCCCTTATGTAGCAACATTGCTGAGCCTGATAAGTGAAAATGACACTTAAGTTACAAATTTCGTTTGTTCTCCTCAGTTAAGATGAGTATTGAAAGGAATTTTTAAAGACTTGAGGACTCCTCCTGAGGGGGTGAGACGGCAGGTTTTTGCAACACAGAGTACATAAAAATTTAAAAAACACATATGGAAGAGGTAAGTAGTCTGACAACCCGTGCAATTATCTATCTAATTAACTTGTTTTGAATGTTCTTTAGTCTTTAATCAATGCTGCTCTGGCAGCTGAAGCAGTGGGAGTGGGTCAGGAAGGGATGGATGTAGCAATATAGACAGAGATGAGAGGAGGAGGGAGAGTCAGCAGGAGGGGAGGCAACAGGTGAGCTGAAATGTATGCAGTGAAGCAGCTTTTATATGGTAATATATTAGTTACAACTGATTTAAGAAAGCATGGGTGTGCCATATTAGGTGTACATGCATGCAACCCTCTGTCCTGAATGTCTCCCACTCCAGTCCTGTTATGACTATTTTCTTAACATGGTTAGTTATGTTTTTGCCTTGGATGTCTTATTCTTGTTTGCTGTACAATTAGAAAAATAAATAATAACCTGAAAACCCACAATGTACTGCTAATCAAACGTGCAAAAACAGAAAAAAAGAACTCCATTAATCTGACAGTTTAATGTTCTGTGATACATTTTTTACTTTTTTTGTGCATATGAGATGTTTTAACCAGGTTGTGGGGTTTACATAAGGCAAGACAATATAGCACAAAAATGTGACTGAAGACAATACAATTCCACGGATATCTCCAAAAGAATTTAGAGTGATAAGACATTCTATTAATGCTGTGTGGAAATAAAGCCAAAGAGTGCAGCACTTTCCCACTGTTGAGCTGAAGGACTCTGTTCCACAAAGGCAGTGTCATTATTACTGGTGCAATTTTACTGCTATTTTTCTATTTGAAAGTGTGATGTGTTTATTAAAAGCTGTTCAGACATCAGTGCAGTGCTGTGATCTAATGCACAGTGGGTGGAAACATATTTCTTGTTATTTTGGCTATGTTGAATGTTCATATATATGTAGAGAGATGAATATAGTCGGGTGCATAGGCTGTAACTGTTGAATAGTCTGGTTTATGCAACTTTTTTAAATAAAAGTAATTTTTTTAAAGTACAAGGCAGTCTCCACAGGGTTAATGCGCGGTTTAAGTAGCCCATTTAAGTGAATGAACTTCAAAGGAAGCCAGGCACCAGGTCTGAAATCCAATATCATTATCTGGGATCTAAATCTCCTTTAACAGCATATAAGTGGAGTCCTGACCACAATCTTGTCAGTTTGATCTTTTCAAGAAAAAGCTCCCACGTTTGCAGCGAGGGATCTGATCCTTGCAGTGGGTTGACACTTCCTTCCTGTCATGTACAATATATTGTGCATTTGGCATTTGTGCACAATACAGAGCAACACGAGGGGGAGAAAAAAGGTCAACAAATAGCCAGAAAGTGACAGGATCAAAAATAGTCTTGTAGCTACGCTGATCATTGTTGAAGATGACCAGCGGAGGGACGATGGGGAGGAGAAAAGAGGGCAAGCGCAGAGGGAGGCGGCTCTGACAGCCTGTGTAATAGCCTGAGTGTTCTGAAACACTGATCACACCTCCATTTCAACATTTTTTTCCAAACCACCCACTGTTCTCACTGAGCAATGACTCCTGTTATTTCTCGTTCTCACTCTATCTCTTTTTTTTCCATATTGTCATTTACTGTCTTTTTCTCCCCCTAACTCAATATCACCGCACTCATATCTGACAAATAGATTCAGATGCGCTAGCCAGCTGCACTTTGGACCTCATCAGGATCGCATCAATCATGGATATTGTACACAACTTTTCTTCATTCCTTTCCTTTTTTTCATTTTTAAGCCAGCTTGACCACCACAGCTCTGTCACGGCAGATAATTTCGCCCTCTCCTCCTCTGCCTGTTGGAGGGGGTCATGCAGCTCGCTGCCATACCTGCGGGCATGCCTTGCATTACAGATGGGCTGCAAGATCCAATTTGTTTGTGTTGAGATGACTCCAATTCCTTTGCCACAGAACATTAGGGCTGCAAATTAATATCCCTGGGCTCAGCCGCTCACAAGTCTGTTTCGAGACAGGAGACAGGCACACTGGGATAATGGCAGATGCATGGCGAGAATTCTTTAGGACCTGAGGTACCTCGTCTTTATAAACCCTTGCTCTCCCATCCCATTTTTTTTCGTACTTTTTCTTCATGGGTTCATCTGTCACCTTTAGAGACCTTCTTCCAAACAACTTTAGAAGGTAGAGGGCTCATCTACAGTGTCGTGCTCAGAGTTACAACATCTACAGTCACTCTTACCTCTCAGCAGAGACTCACAGGGAGGAACAGAAAGGAATACAAATGAGCAATAATGTGAAAGCCCTATAACTTCTATACAGCTGAGCAAGATGATGGCGATTTTCACAGAAGGTGGATGGTTATCATTGGTGTATATCATCATACATTATACATTATACAGTGTTTCTGCTGTGTTTGTTACGTTTTTAATGTATGCGCAAAGTGTGTTGTGTTTGTTTTTCTCATTTCCTTATTGTATAACACATTTGTGTTGACACATGATAAAAAAGGTTATTAAATCATAGATGTCCTAATTCAGTTAATTTCCCCTGTTGAGACAACAGGAAAAATGTGCTTCTGGTATTATAGATGAGGCCTGCCATCTGCTCTCAAAGCCAAACATTGATTATGCTTCTTAGCATAACCTGCATGTAATGAATATTGTTATTATTTTTAGTAATAGTAGCAGTAGCAGTAGCAGTCTTATTAAACAAGGACCATGCACATGAAAAACATCTAAAATAACTATCCAAAACAATCAAATTTTAGAAAAGGTGATAAGGCCCCTGTCAGATTTTAGCTTTAAACTTTGCAGCCCCTCTATACAAACAGAACAACCACAGTAAAAGATTCGCTCACACAATACTAATACATAGCCTCTATTAAACTACACAGACAAATGGTTAAGCACACTTAAACATAGATACAAGCACATTGACACAGTAAAACTTTAGAAATTACAATTTATTGAAATCATAAAATCTGAATCAAGGTTAAAATAACAGTGATCTGACTATATACAGTATACTGTTTTTTTCTTGTTTTGGAGGCAGTGCAGCTTCACTTTTGCACATTCAGCTTTTTAGTTTCTTGATAAGTTGGGTGAGAAATGATTGATAGCACTGTTACTTCTGTATATTAAACATGAATCTCTGGAAAAACTTAGCTTAGCTTGACCTGAAGCCTGAAAACAGAGGAAAACATTTAGAACCGCTGGGCCAAAATTGACAGTTTGCAGTTATGTGTGCAGGAAGATTTCTCAACCTCTGTCACAAACTTCTGTCTCAACTGGTTACTTTGCATCTCTTCCCATTCAAGGGATAGTTCAAAACTTAAACCACCATAAGGCAAGCAAACAAAAAATAATGTATCAGTTAGAATTAGAGATATTTTTAGGATAGTTTTTTACCCATAGACAGAGCCAGGCTAGCTGTTTTTGCTACTTCCAGTCTTTAGCTAAGCTAAGCTAACTGCTTTAGAGCAGTGTGTCTATACAGCTGCTTCCAGCCACATATTTACTGGACAAATGTAAGAGTGGTGACTTCCTTCAAACTCTTGACCAAAAAAGAGTAAATGTTTTTTTCAAAGATTTTTACTATCTCTTAAACACAGGACAGACCCAGTTACAATATCCACCAATAATAAAACATTATAAACATTAAAACACTAAACATTATATTTTCCTGTGATGTACTCAGTGAGCAACCCTGTAATAACTGTGTTGAAAAGAGCTACTTTGTGGAAAGAAAATTTTTCAGATAATAAATAGTATGTATGGTAATCTATATTTAAAGACAAAAGTTACACTGAGTCTGATAGAAGTCATGTTAAATTCCACCAGAATATATTCATGACCCTCAGGCTAAAGTGCCGTCTCATGGTAATAGCTGTGAGGTGGGTTCAGTCTAACCTTTGTTTTGTGTGTTTAATGTAGCTATTGCAGAAAAGCTGAAGGTTTGCATGCAGAATACTAAACACAGTCACCTCAAGATAAACAACAGAAATGTTTTGGTAGGCTTTGTATCCCTTTAAACCCATTGCTGAAGGTAATAAAATTTGTCACGTACACTCTACCATAGCATGCAGCTCATGGGCACCTATTTATGATTTAAAATGTAAACTTGTAAAAATGCATTACGTGCAGAGGTTGGATTTTCCTGCTTTTCTACACTAACTAATAAAACAGTCACCAACAGTTGTCAGTCCTCAGTCCAAGCTCTGATGGAGGTTTTGCAAACACTATTCTAAGTTAGTTAGCAGCAAATAGTTTTCTTATTCATTAGTAGAACTTAAAAAAAAAAGGAAAAAAATATAATCTAAGTATGTTTTTATTAGTGTTCTATGTATGGTTTGATTATTTTTTATTCTTAAAATAAGAATAACTTTGTTTTCATTACCTTAGAATGAGGTTTATATCCACAGACGGAGGTCCTCTACCACGGAGTCCGCCATGTTACGCCACCATGTTTCTACAGTGGCCCAGGAAGGACAAACCAAACACTGGCTCCAGAGAGGGCATTACAAGTTTTTTCATGTGTTTTGTGCCCACCGTAGTTTCTCCTAGAAGTTTGTAAGGGAGGGTTAGCCAAGGAATATGCAGTATGGGTGCAATCTGCAACTTCACCACTAGATGTCACTAATACCCGCTGCTTTACTAATCCCATTTGCACCACTTAAATTCTGCTCAATCAGCAAGCTCTCATTAGGTGGGTGAGCTGGCAAATTTGTTGGCCTGCAAATCAGTGTTGCCTTTGGCCAACAGGAAAATTCACTATTAGTTAATTAAAGTTTGGATGGAGTCAATATGCAAAGCAGATTCATTTAACAGATGCTAGCCTATCCTTTCCTGTGTTTTGTTTTAAAAGCATGAGCTCAGTTAAGCAAAAAACGAAACATGTTTCTCACTAATATAAGCAGTGAAACTCCTGTGATAAATGACAGTTTAAAGGGTGGTCTGAAAGTGTGATTCTTCATTTTATCGCTTCCATTTGTCGTTGCTGAAGATAGCAAAATGATCATGGACATACGCTTAAATATGATCACCTCACTGTGGATTCTGTACAGGTTTAAGTTATTTTTATTCTGTAACTTTGCTCCCTCTAATTGAATAATGGGATGTATTTGCTCCACTTGCTCCATTGCTCAGGCACCTATAATAGAGTCAAAACACCCCAGTGCTGTAGCTTCTAAGGGAATTGCAGGCTGTGAAGAGAGACAGAATTAGTGCCTACATGCTATCAACACACCATTGTGATCGCTTTGAACTCAGCACACAAAGAACACCAGTATTCTTTTCCAAATTGTTGTTTCATCTTCTGGCTTTAAGTCTGCTTAAATGCTAGAGACTTGCCTCAGTGATTTAAATGAAATCCCATTCTCTTTTAGAGGTTACTCCAACTGTGTTTACACATTCGTGGGATTTTATTCATCAGAATGAAAGCAGATCACAGTGGCTTTTCCGAACAAAGCTTTATGTTCTCTGCACCAAACGAAATAAAGAACCAAAACAGGTCTGAAAATAATCAAGCCAGGAGTGGACCCATCCGTGGTGCAGAACACACACTGCTCTAAAAGGACTTTGAAGGTCTTTCATGAATTTAGTTCTCATTTGAATATGAAGAGAGCAGTCATAGCAGATTATTGGGAAAGGCACTGAGAGCGTTAAATCAGACTGTTTCTAAACATATCTCTCCACCCCAGCTATGTTTTTAGTGTACATTCATTGCCACAGTTTGAATTAGAGACCACAACAATGCTTTGTTTCTTGTCCACTCTCATGTCAAACATTAATTGTTTTTACGCCTGGAAGCACCCTTCTGTTTATAGTAACTGGCCTTTTCCTAATAAGCTTCCTGGGAATCCATCAAGCCTCTCATTTTAATAGTTTTTTGGTCCCTTGTTGAGATTGATATTTTGCCCACTTATTGCCCCTAAAAATCATGCAGTGATATTTCATTTTCCACCAGAGATCCATTTGGTATTTTTATATTTTAGTGCTAAGAAACTCTCCTCACTGCTCTCTCTCTAGTCTGAGAAAAATCACACCTCTGATTACGTGTTTCTCGTTCTCATAAAAGCAGGCAAAGATTCACTTATATGTTTAAAAGTGATTGTTAACTGCTTGTTAATTGTTCTTAATTGCAGCATAGTTTCCATTTTCTACATTACATTTACACTTCTTAAGTAAGTTATTTAATTTTTTAACATCTTTTTTAAAACCACCAGATGAATGAATTCTGGTGTATATAAATGGAAGTAGGTGTGAAAAGCAGAAAAAAAACAAGTGGAGTTAATTCAGGCATATAGACAGACTGAGATTAATCCTTTACAGCAAAGTCACTCGTCAGAGCAAAGCGAGCTCGGCTCAGTTGGTCCGTTCAACTGTGCATAGTCATTTTTCATTGTCAGTTCTTCAAATGGATAGTTTTCAATATGAGATAATTAAGTCATTTTTAGATATGTTCAGTCACGAGTAGATTAAACCTTTTGGGAGTATAACTTGTTTAACAGGTCTTATGACTAACAAGGGTAAAATACAGTCATGATGCTGCTAAGAAAGATGTGCATAGTAAATAGTGTTGGCTAAAGGAAATCCCTCTGAGGATAGAAAAAAGGCAAACAGGGCAGAGCTGGTCTGAAGATGAGCTGATAAAGCTCCCAGAAGGGTTTGAAGTTTCCCCCTAAATTAATTTGAGACTATATGAATGCAGTGCACTGAGCAATGAGCATGTATAATCATCCTGTGTGCTAATAAAGGCCAACATACTTTACATTTTTATTACATGATTATTATGGCCCAAAGACTTCATGATACTGATTTCTGTAAATAATAAAAAAGACAATGTTATCGGTCAAAGTCATCTTACCAGTGTTTAATTGTGTGTATTGTATCTTTTTTTGGCAAATTAATTGAAATACAGGTGGAAAGAGTCTGTAACCAAAACTGTAAAAAGGTGTATAAAAATAACAATTACTCTTAATGAATTTCCTGTTTAATGGTTGGTGGCAACCAGAATTACGGGGCATTACTGGCACCCGCTTTCACAAAGCAAGAACTTAAAGGAACAGAAATGATCTAAGAGGCACCACATTATTTATACAACATAGGAGTGTTTTTGACACAGTATTTACAATACTACATTTTTAAATATCATCATCATCTGTATTCGTTATCTCTAATAACACTACTGTACATATCACTCTGACTATTATATTTACTGTATTTTGCATTAATATTAAGCCAAGTTCAAATAGAAAAAATACAAACTACTATGACATTTCTGTGGTACTATACCCCTCTGATTACTGCTCTCAGCTCATCCTCCCCTTTAATCAGGTCCCTCTCCTTCCCTGCTGCATCCCTGGCAGCCTTCGGGTGTCCTATTAAGCATCTCTCTGTGGTTCTTTGATTTCACCACCTGCCTTCGCTTGTTGTGCTGTGCCCAGCCATGACTCTTTAAGGCACCAGCCAGTCACACTGCTTTTGTGACCATGGATAACCCCTAAAGACAGCTTTTCTATCACACAACAAGCCTGCCAATCAATACTAGACAACAAACAGAACTATGGCTGTTTGAAAAAGAATCCCACCAAAAGATGCTCTAGTGTGCAACACAATGAGTGTGATCAGATAAATTGCAAATTTAATTATCCTGATGGAATCATATGGTAAAAACAGTCATGCAGCTGGGTAGAAAGGGCCTCTATTAATATTGTTTGTTTTTTTTAAGTCTGATATTTTTTAATTTGGTGCAGCCTCACTCATCCAGAGAAGATGAGTAATTCTAATCCACTTTCAACCTCTTCTTTGGGGGTTAAAATCAACATGAACCATATGCATTTGCATCTCTCAGCTGGCATGTTGTCATGAAATAAGGGTGCCTGTCAAAATACCAGACCTAATTTCCCCATACTTTAGTGCTCAGCCAAGCCTCCCGTGGCTGTCTCTGACTTGATCCTGGATATGTGATTGGCAACTGTTTAATGAGAGCCTGTGTACCTTTGATTACAAGGCCTCACTAATGAACAGCATGTCTGTTTTGCCCTATTAGCAGAGAATACAGTCCTGGCTACCCTGGGTAATCAGTAGAGCAACATGTCCAAATGCCAGTCAAAGGGCACAATTGATATTTTATGTAGTTTCCTATGGAAAATTCTACTTATTAATTAAATTTTTAGATATAATTTCTCTGGAGTGATGTCTTCTGCTCTTTAGAAATGGTTGAAACATATGCTGTGATAGCAAAATTGTATTTATTGATGCCCTCCCAATAGCTATCATGCACTTGCACGCAAGCTTGCTGACTTAGTTTTTTCTTTTCTTTCCTCTTCTTTTGTTAAATCAGGAGTGGCATGCAGATTCATTTTCAGACTGCAGCTCGGGCAAATTTAGAACATTGTTCCTATATTAGAACTCATATGGGACAGCAGTCTGAGGAGTCTAGAAAGGATAATATTTTGTTTTGTCAGAATCAAAGTAACACCCATTTTTCTTTTTGAGTTTAGCAAATATTATTCAATTCATAGTGCTCTCTGCCTTTGAATCTCTTAATAAATCCTACTTTTAAAGGTCAAACTCCAGACTCAGAACTTACAAATAACAAAAGACTAAAACATCAGCTTCAGTTCATCCTAAAAATTCTTAAATGATTTGTAGCTTAACAACTGCTAGATAACATCACTTTTGCAAATTATTTTTAGTACTTTCAATCAAATTTGGCCCTGAGATTCACTGAAACTGCCTGAAATGACCTTCACTAAAATGGCTGAAAAGCTTTTTTCCACCATTCCTCCAAAATCTCAGTTACATTGTCCTAACACAGTTTTCAAAACAAATAACTGTTGTTTTCTTAATCAACTTATGATGAAGTGTCAGCTACCTAGCATTAAAAAAAATTAGTTACCAAAAAGAGGTCATAGCTATTGACTAAAAAAAAGGTACTTCCTCACTATGATTAAATATAGTCCTCCTAAATGTTTCGAGTTCCTGGTAATTACATTAACTTTACTACATACATTTCTGCTCATTTGCAGATGACACTTTGCTGTGACCTGGTGCTTTTCTCCTCATAGCAGTTGTGCCTCTCTGCTTTCTGAATGTTTCTGCTCTTTCTTGAGCTTTAAAACTCCTGCTTCAATTTGCCACCTGTGCAGAGCAAACACCCACTAGGTAAACTAAGTCACTGATCTCTATTAATTCATTTAGGTAGAGCAACTCAAGTGCATGATCTCAACAGCATTTCTTTCCCTATTGTTCTCTTTCTTTCACATAGACTTCTGCTAGGCTGTTGATATTACTTTTATTTTCAGAAAACTGTGATTAATGTCTCCCCTTTAGGCAGGGCAACACATTGATATTATATCAATATTGTGATATGAGACTAGATACTGTCAAAGATTTTAGATATTGTTCTATTGTAATATGGTGAAAATGTTGTCTTTTCCTGAATTTAAGTGTCACAGACTCACAGACTGTTCTAATATTTGTCTTTAATCACTGAGTTATTAGTTATTATAATCACATTGCTGATGGTTATTAATCAAAAATCTCATTGTGTTAACATGGAAGTTCAAAGAATTCAATCATGGTCTGATGACACCTGTAGTTACTTGAATAACATCAAATGTTTTTAATATTACAGGTCACAGTATTCTGAGAGCAGCAAAACAAACTGTTGTCTTATTATTAAAGAAGTCGGGCAATTATTGCCCTTCTTCCATCATTCTGTGTGCAACCTTGATCTGATGTTATGCTGCACACGGCATGAGTCTGCAGACAGCAGGGCACAGGGAAGCTGAAAGGAGTCGGTTACCTTGCTGAGAAGGTGATGTGCAGCCTGTCGCCTGCAGCTCTTCATCTAACAGCTCACCGAAGCTGCTCCCTCTTGTTCCATTACTCCTTGCAATATTTCATACCGATCTGCTGTCAAATGATGCCAAAAATGACCGCATTTTGATGAACGATAGTGCTAAACTCACTGACAACACATTACGCTTTTTATACTTCATAAAAAATGTCAATTCATGTTTCACAGGTAAAATGCTTTTAATGTAGAAGCTGCAGCAGTAGGAAATGTTCGGTTTGCTTTAACAGTAACTTAATGCAGCATCTTTTTGTGGGGTGTCACTAGAGATAATCAGTCTGTAATTATGTCAAGACATTAACATTGTAATGCTGTCATCAGTGGGATATAAGCTCAATCACTAATATGTTACCTCATTCATCCATGGACAGTAACTCAATATACATCAATTTAATGGTAATCCTCAAGAATATCACTCTAATATCTTATGAGAGCACAAATAGTCATTTCTACAATATTGCTACAATTTAAGTTTTGAGTGGAGATCAGCAAAAATGTCAAATTCAAGAGGAGTAATACCAGCATATTATTACCATCATAAAATATGAGAGCTCTCTAACAGGCAAAGTAAACCTGCATTATTTGTGCAGAGAGGTGGTTGTTGAAGTCACCTTCATTGTGGGCAGACATCTGAAGAAATCTCGAGATGAGTCAGAATGCGCAATGAGGGACTGCAGCAGGAATATTCACAGCTGAGTGCTAAAGGAGGCAAGGGAATCTAATCACCAGCCAAGTCTGAGTTCAGAAACACACACGCACACACACACCTGGAGGGACCAAAATTACTACAAAACAAGAGGGAGAATCAGGACCGCGCTTCACTGGTCTCAAGATAAAACTGGTTCTTGCACAGAGCTCATGTTGACATTAATATAAAATTTACTTTCAAAGTTTCTTATCTAAAAACTCCAAATGAAACCCCACTACTATAAAGCTTAAGGTGACTAAAATAAAAGTATCTAAAAAACAAGTTTTTATAATATATATACAAATATATTTGTTAAATATAGTACCACATTTGTCCAATTTATAAAAATGGCATGTCTGTATATTAAAATTTTTATGATTTTAACTGATGATGTTGTTATGACAAAAGTAGATCAGAACACAATACATTTTATTTATTCATTCTCTTTTTCATTGTTTTTCCTTAATGTAAAATGGTTTGCAAGTGATTGATTGTTCTAGTGAAAAATACTTTGTTAATAATTGCAGTAATCATTTTGATTTTATCTTACATACCAATTTACTTCTATTGTGACATATCTACATGCCCTCACTGCACTGGGAATTTTTGGCCCATAGAGTGGCCACAATGATAACAGCACGTACTGACAAGTGAATTAAATCAAATATCTGGGTGAAAGGAGTGAATAGGTTGGTGGTCGTATGCTTCTTCTTAATGCCCCAGTTCAATTAAAGCCTCATTTAACATGTCTCATATAGCCTAATCTCTTTGTAAAAGATAGTGGTGACTAAAGGGGGATACGTATGGGGCAATAAATTTTCTCTCACTTTGCAGAAAAGGATGACACCCTCCAGCTACTGAGATGAATGACTCAGCCGGAGGTGGATATTGGAAATAAAACTTAACTTGGAGAGACTACACCATGAACAGGGATTCTGGCCATCAAGGCTTTTTCTCTGTAAAATTCAATTAAAGTGTCAGACTTTGTGTTGGTCCATGCATAACACTGGCTTAAATTATTAATATTCTGAGACAGAGAATAGCTAGTGTGGGAATGTTGGAGATTCGAGTGGTTGCCTTGTAAGTAAATTACTTATTTTATAAAGTAGCTTGTAACCCGCTCCTCAAAAATGTTTGAGTTGCAGCCAGGAGGTTGAATGAAAGTTTGGTTGACTCCTCACAATGAACTGGACTGCAGCCATATAAAATGTCTCTGTTGCAAAGGGTTTTAAAAAGAGCATGATCTGACAGTCATGTATTAGAAAGCATAAAATTCTATCAACTAAAGAGCGTATGACCTTTGTTGCAGATTGATATTTGTGTTTTTTGAAAGTTTTCTGTATTTGCCATTGTATGTCTGATCCTTCAACTAAATGCTTCACACGATAGGCATTAAATAAAGAAGAAAATACAAGCACAATGCAGTGCTGCAATGATAAGAATACTTTTATTCTGAATGGTGTTATAATTTTTTCACTGAAAACCAGTCAGAGTAAGTAGACAGATATTTATTTACTTGCAGTATGCTTTGTTCATTTCACATTGCGTGTTGGTAGGTCAACATCATAATTTAATAGAAAAATAATTAGTAAGTCTGCATGTTGGTGCAAAACCAAAATCAATTGCAATTTTTTACATATCATCTCTGGTTCAGTAGACAGATGGAGACAAAGCAAAGCTATTTGTGAATATAATAAATCTGCCATTTCTTGCAGAGGAGGATTGATTAATGCAGCTGCCAAACCATTAGTCCTGTCATTGGGGAGATTTATTCATCCATGCTGTTGTTTTTTCTTGTTTGATAACAGTCTGAGGTTATAAGTATTCCAGTACCATTCTGCTTCAGGTATGTCTTAGATAATCATGGAAATGAAGCTGAGTTCTCCAAAATAATGTCAAGCAACACATATACGCAAGGATTCACAGTCTGGCTAATTTGGTGGAGGAGGATGTGCAAACAAACAGGACTTACAAGTCCAAACTTCCCTTTTGGCCCATAAGGACTGAAGTGTTCTTTGAATTTGTTAGGTACGTATGTTATTAGTTAGAGCACCTTGACAGTTTTGAAGCATGATGATGCTGAAAAATGTGCATTGTGCATTAAGAAGTATATAAAGCTACTGTATTGATGTCATAGTGGTGCATGAGTAGAGCTCACAGAGTGTCCATAATAGCAAGGGTACATCCTCCAGGAAGCATGAATATGTGTAGTAAATGTCCATTAGATTGTTGTTCTTTAAATGATATTGATTTATTGGTACATTATAAATAATAAGATGTTCTTTTTCTTCTTTCTCTTCTTTAAGGAAATGAGAAATTGGATATTAGTGCTGCAAGACTCAAAGGAGAAAGGTCCACACACACTCAGATATGAAAAAGGTGCTTGTAGAACAAACTGCTGCCATTAACAAGAGAATACAAATATTTATTTGAAGCCTCCCAGTGTGCAGATCTCTCTCCTTTGTGACTTGCTGTGAAATGTCTTACACAAAGCACAACATTTTTGACCAGATTTTATATGGCCATCACTTAAGAAACATGTAGATCCATCCCCTGGGGAACATACATGATGCAGTCATACATTTCATTGATGAAAATTTGGACAAAAACTCAGGGTGTCACCATTATTGTCTGGGGATCATAAAACAAAATTTCTAGTCATAAACGATAATTTTGGTAGGAATATTGACAATATATTATCCATCCCTTGACCAGAATGGGTGGACATCAAGGCATCAATACCATCTATGCTACCATTTTGTCAGTGGTTGAGACTGTGGCAACTAGGCACATTTTTTTGAGGCTACATGTGTACAACATGTTTCCTCCATTTGTGTCTTAGCATTTCAATACTGTCCACTAAGTAAAGCAATTTGAGTTTTCATATCAAACATGTGAGCCATCCTTTCAATTTGCATATGATGTTGCATATTATAAACAGAACAACACTGCAGTTTTTCGTGCCATGCTTGCAGAAAAATGACTTCAGCATGCGTGTTCATATTTTTCAGACGGTAGAGATTCATATAGCATTTTCCCCCAAATCAGCACAATCTTAATATTGAGAAATCCATCCAAAAATAGCTCATTTGTTTGTTTATGGCAGCACCGTTCCACTCTAGTCCTGCCTTCCAAAATCCATGTTCCTGAGCAGACAGAGGCAATTTTTGTTCCATTATGCAGTGAAAGGCTGAACCGGCTAAATGAACAAGCTCAGAACAAGCCAAGCCATTTAAATGGTTTTACATGTAAGGCTATTTTTGCAGCAGCACAACACTGTTGGCCAAATTGGCAGCTAAAATCAGCTTGTTGTCTTCTCAGGCTGCATTTCACCAGTTTATATGGGCTAAAAAACACACAAGAACTCAGCACACCTCAGTTTTACCTCAAATTCTGTGTTTTCTCGTGCTCTCTCACCAAAATAATGATACATAACAGCAAGTAAAAGGCACCTAAATGCAGGCTTTTCTGAGTGACAGATAGAGATTGACAGCGCCTGCTAGAATCTGGATGGAATAGGATGTTATGAGAGGCAACATTCTTGGCATCATGGTTTGACATGTTTTGTTTTCTTGTCTCTCCTTGCAGTCGGAGTCTTTGTGCCTTTGCAGAACCTGTCTGTTTTTTTTCTAAGAGATGTTTTTCATTACAAAGAGACATTTCTCAGAGGAACTGCTACTGATGCAAGCCAGTCCCAGTCATTCACCTGACAGCAGTGTCACATGTCGTCTTTGTCTTAGCCTTGTTCTCCAGTATAATCTGTCATTCTATGCATATTGTGAATCCACATATTTATGATGCAAAGCAAGTAAATGAACATTGGAGTTAAAGACATAACTAATGTACTTTACTCTTGTTTTAGGCTCCTGATCAGTTCTAATATTCAAAAATTAGTGGTGTATTTTAAATATTTAACCTTACAAATTTCTTGACACAGCAGTGTTAGGTTATTTATTTAAAGTCGTAATTTCAGCAATAAGTCAACTAATAGTTTCAGAAATAAAACCTGTTTTCCCACAGAAAAATACAGTCAAATTTGATGCTGAGTGTGTCTAATCTCTTTTTATATGAAAACACCATTAATTTTTAGCTTTATCACTTTATTTCCTTATCACATGCATGTTCTGCTTTGAATTAAAATCTGAGAAAACATCCTTCACAGGACATCATTATAGATTCATCTGCATGAGCTTCATATGCTAAATTTAAACTCATATCTTCAAAGGATGAATTTTCCCTAAGAAGTCCCACAAACCAGCTGGACATAGCATAACTACAGGAGCCTTAAAGTTTCATTTCAATGTTCCATCTGACAGACTATGATTAAAACAAAGGTGGTGTTTCAGCAATACTCTGCCGTTACTTGGCATTTCAGCTAAGTCATAGGGGGCATGGGAACTGACAGACTTTTTGCAGAAATGAATGAGCCTCCAGTGTTCTGTGTCTGGAACAAGAGGCAGGAGTCTCTGTGCAGAGAGATAAATTTAGGAGAGAAAATGTCAACTTCTGTTGTGTGCTAGATTTGAAATGCACCGCAGATGTGAAGGTGAGGCTGGTGCATCATTTGGTTAAGCGTGTACATGCCCACCCGGACACACATACACACACAGAGATAGAAATTCTTCAGTTACATTGAAAAACAACCATTTTTAGTCTAATTTTTCTGACATTCAATCCCATATCCTTAGGTGGGCAAGGAAATCATCTTCATCGTGCAATCTCCAGATATTATTGATCTTGTCCAGGAACTGAGTATTCAACAGGTCAATGCCAGTGAATATTATTTAACCAAACAGCTAACATCAAAAAGATAAACAAGCAAATGCAACAGAAACATGTTTCCACTGACAAAATAAGCTTTGCAGCCACTACATATTTTTTGTAAGGCTAGCTTGCCTTTATTGCATTTACATCAGTGAGAGTCACAACACAAACACTGCTAACATGGTTATGATGCTGTAGGCTATGCCATCTGCTTAGCTGCTGTAGCCTGTTTAGTCGCTGGTATCTCCCCCTTCTGCCCTTTCAAAGCTGTCATTGCTGGTTGATGTAAAACATGTCACTACCAGGACACCAGAACATAACAGCCTCACAGACTTCGTTTTAAAAACTCTGGCATACTGTTAATTATATAGAGATGAGACTGATGTTAATTTATGTGTAAAAGTCCTGCACTCAAGCTCCAAGAAATGGAACCTATTACTGTAATTGTTTGAAAAATCCACAAGAAATTCTCAAGCAACTTGCAAATATTTGCATTTTTGATGCTGTGCAGATTAAAGTATTTGCTTGTACTGTACACAGTAGCACCATCAAGGAGGGTGCGGGGGGGGGGGGAGGGGCACAGCCACCCTGGTACAATATCTGGCCTCCTCATTGACCCCTCTCATGATTGTATGCATAATATCTTTCTGTGTAATGAGTATGCTTATGATTATATCTGATATTTTTCACGCACTGGCTGTACGGTAACCCCTAATAAATTTAATTAGATTTAAATAGTGGGAAATCTTGATTGGCTAATCAATCCATTAGCTAAATGTGAGAGGACACTTCATTCTTAGTGCTAGGACAGAGGGAGGGGGATTTAAAATCTAACATGTTAGAAAAACATTCAGGGTAGCCACAAATTAGGTAGCACAAACTAGTCGTCATAGCAACGTGTTGTGACAGGAGTTATTTTCACACCAACAGCCTGCTGGCATGACACGGCACACTGATTAGTTTAATGGAAAATTAGCATATAGACATTGCCACCGTCCCTTGATGACATTACTGACATGACACAATGTTCGAAATTGTTTTTCTGGATTATTAAATGGTAAAAACTTGCATAACATGGACAGAATTCTTTATAAGTTGCAGGGCAAAAGGTCATGGAATACAGTAATCTTAGACGGCCGTATGCATGCACAGCTCCCACGAATGGAAATTTTTATAGATTTCTCCCTGTGTGTACTCCAAACTTTCATATCATGGACAGGCAGGGGTATATTAAAAGTGATTTTAGATTGTTGGTGCTCCCTTATATCTGTTTGTCCATCTGTGGATCCATTGGACAGAGCATCCGATATATCACACACTCCCACTGTGTCTGTAAAATACCCGAGGGCATCTTATGTCTGCAGGCCCAGATAGGAAGAAATTCGACCAAGCTTACAAATCATTTTTAATGAATCTCTGTGCACCCAGACCCCTCCCTTGTGCAGCTTTTGATTTTTTTCAAACTCTCTTTCTCTTATACTACTTTAAAAAATAAATGCATGAGATGAGTGGTCTTACATACTTCCATTACAGTTTCTGGGTCTTTCCAAACCATCCCATCCATCAGTATCATTACATATGAGCAGCAAATGAGAAGCAAGTGTGATATTTGTTAAATGATTCCAAGCAAATTACAAAGGCAGCGCACGCTCTCAAACTCTCAAAAAAATTTATTAAATGGATTGGATTCATACGCCTCTGAGGCAGTTTGCATTATTGTTGGCATGATAATACCGAGCCTCTGGCTGATATTGGGCTGCTTAGAAGATACGCAACAACCCCTTTCATGTGTTCTCGCACAAATGTTCATTACTTTGTGTGAAGAAAAACAACCCACAAGACAAACTAAACCCAGTCCACAAAAGAGGAGGATAATAAGTCAGTGATGGTCCTGGTGATATGTGGCACACTACAAGTGAGAAAAGCACTTTATAGTCAATTACAGCCTCTCCTTTTGCATGAACCATTTTTTGTCTCACTCCAAACTCTTAAAAGCAGGAAAGCCGGACAATTCATCAAACACAATAAATGCATTGACACATGCAATGGCCCAGAAACCCACAAACAAAAAGTGCAAAAGTAACACCGTATATGCTCTGCCATTCAACTGAAGTGTATAGGGGACATGTTTGACACTGTTTTCTCACGGGAAAATGAAACATACTTTCTGCACCAAAGACTTGTTATCGAGGTGGACCATAAATAAAAGATCAACACAACGAGAAACGCACCATTGTGCTGATAAGGCAGGTGATATGCTTTGGTTTTGTTATCATATTTTTCGGCCTGCTTTCACCAGAAATATGGAGGGAAAATGCACTCCGTTCTCTGCCCCTAATGAGCATGCGGTCTATTGGATGCTACACCCATACACCATCAAAGGGAATGATCATCAGTGGGGCACACTTCATTTACCTCCTCATCTCTCTTTCTTATATTCTCTTTGCCTTCTGTCTCCCCTCCTCACATGTTCCCTCTGTGTTGCTCTCCCCTTCTCCTCCTCTCCCTCTCAGGAGCAGCACACCTTTCTGCAGCTGCATCAGGACCACTCTAATCTGTGTGGCAGGGTGGAATGGGATGTTCAATGGCTTTTTCTCGTTTCCTGGCTGAGAGGGCCGTGTATTGTGCTAATGGACTCTGCGGCTGCTGCCTGACCCCCATGGTAGAGCTTGCAGAGACGGGCTCACAGCTGTGACTCCCCCTCTTGCCACTATCTCATCCAAACAAGTGTAGCCTCACTGAAATCTTTTTATAGCTGCACAGGGACTAGCCACGCACTTCTAAGGTCATTAGAGCTTCCCAGGTGAGGGATCTGAACTCTCTTTGCTGCATGTGTGTGTGCTGAGCCACTAAAAAGGTTTTCATGGACATGCACTCTGATATAAAACTGTGAAATGTTAGTACATTATCAACAGCCACATGGGTTTACAGTATATGTTTCTTCTAAAGTATTTTCTTAGATAGGAAAAAGCACTGGGCTTGTAACTTATGTAAGTCAGATTGATTTTTAGATGCACTATAAGAAGCACATTATGGATCCAGGGTTAATACGACCCTTCTGTCACTTATTCACCCAGAACTTATCTGCTTTTCGTAGCTGTTACTTATGGCAAGACAATGACAAGAAACTGGCGAATAAACTCATAGTTCTTGAACATTTTGTTCTCTTTCTCTACTACCGATTCATATTATTCAGACTGTGCAGCTTATTCAAAAGAAAAAGTAAAAAAATAATTTGGCACAGCTTTTGGTTATTCACCTTGTATTTCTTGGTCTATTATTTTGTTTTGTGGTGTATTTTTCTCGCTCTGTAGGATAATCCTCACAAATTAATGATGCAATGACTAATCAATACTCTTTATTGCTATAATGGAGTTGACAGCAGAAAAATGTTCAACATTTCAAAACATTAGCCTTCTATTGATCATTATTTTTTTTTCATTAGCACTCAGCAGTCATTAACATGAGGAAGAGGCCTCAGAGGAGACAAATGCTTTTGTTGCAGTGCACATTTTATATCACATCTGAATCCATTTAAAGCCGTTTCATGTGTCTCACAAGGTTGGAAATTAAAAGAAAGACAAAATGATATTATATAATATTATAATAATTGCACATAAACAAGGTTCATTAATATTTTTTTTGTTACTTGCCACAAATAGTGTGAGGGAGCATGGTGAACATGTTCCACAGCATGCAGGAAGCATGAGGTGCTTTTCTCCCCAACAGTTGAGTTGATTCACTCTTATTTGAGGGTGGGGGGTGGTCACAATGTACTGACCATAGCTCGGCACAACTCAGCATGCTTAAAATGTTAATGGAAACTCAGATAAGCACAGCACTGGTTGGATTCGGCATGGCCAGAAGTGCAAATGGAAAAGTCCCATTTGGGAAATTAAAGCTAATGAGCAATTTGCATTTCAATTTTTTAATGTCATTATACTCAATGGACAAAAACACAAAGCTACGGTAACTATTGATGCAGTGACAATATCAGATTTTCACAACAATAGTATACCACAATCAAACCACACTGGAGTCTGTTTGGAAGAGAGCAAGAACATCTTTTTTAACTGGATCTCAATCCATCGGTTTTGTTTGCACTTGAGTTCAACTGACAGCTTTTGCACCAACCCAAAAAAAGACTGCACTAACCTTGCAAACATACCAGGATTTACTTTAACCAAGCCAAACAGGTTGCATGTGAAAGCATCCTTAAAGCTATGTTTTCCTTAAAATGAATTGAGAATACACATTGCTGATTTATGGCCATGCTTCTGTAAGACTCAAACATATTTGAGTTTATAGTTCATAACAAAATGCTAAAATGATTCAAATGCTTAACTTTCAACAAAGGCCCTTGCAGTTTGTTGACCTGAGAAAACAACACAGATAAACAGAATTAAAAACACCTCCTAGCATGTAGTATATAATTACAAAAAACCCCAGCTTGGACCTCTGTGTCACTGTGTTTTTTTTATACAGGAAAAAACAATTTGTATCTGAACAGAGAGTAAAAAATGGACGATCAACGTCCTGGAGCTTGTTAACATTTTATTGTTGTAAAAATGCTTGAAGAGATGAAATGCAGGTGTCCTTTTACCTTAACAGCTCCCTGTAATATCCTCATTACCTTTAAAGAGCTTGAAGAAACCATCATCACACTTCAGAGCTGGATTCCTGGCTGACTCTGCGTAACCTTGGAACATCCTATCAGAAAGCTTAAAAGCAGCAGCACCAGTACTGATGGAGGTGTAACACATTTTTTATAGTTCTTTGACTACTCTGAAAAGTGTCCACACTATTTTAGCTTGTCCCTGAAGCCACTCTGGTAACCACATGCGGTGAAGAGAATCAAATGGGATGCTGGCAGCCGGGGGCAGTGTGACATTTTGAAGATACGGGCGGTAACAGGGGTGGGGCAAGCCTGACAGATGGGTGGTGGAGCTTTATTTGGGTTTCCCTTTTTCCCAGTCACTGCACTATATGGACAGTAATGGTGCTCATAAAAACTTTAAACACTTTCTCTTACACTTACAAGATGTTCAGATTATAAAGCTACGCTGTAATTTGAGATGTTGGGCTGTATAAATAAAACTGACTTGACCCTGCTTAATGTTTTTGTGAAGAAGTTGTTTTTCTTTTCATTTTGCAGTAATTAAGCAATAGGCACAGTGGCATGGTGCTCCTTAAAAACAGCCAATTCAAAAAATGATGTGAAGCATCTTTGTAAATTAGTCTTCAAAATGGTTTTTAAAATACTGAATGATACATTTTTATAAAATCCACGAAAACACAAAGGCTAGGTCAGGGGGCTTCTTCAAGGGGGACCAGGCAGACACCACTGTGTGAATGCAGCAATGTTACCAGAATAATATATAAGAACACAGCAGTCGCATAACGCACTGCATACTATTAAGCTTTACCATGCTGCAAATACTATTTAGAGTTTAAAATCACTATAAACTGTGAAAATTGAGCCACTGGGGCTCGTTGTTGTTATCTGGCATCTAGCAAGAAAATGTGGTTGGTTTTATTTAACTTGTTTCATTGACCTTGAGAGATAAACACACCAGAATTCAAATATCACAAATAACCTCACAACTTAAACACTGATTCTGGGATGGAATTACATTGTAAAAGAAAAATAATTACACAGTATGACAAGATTACTTCAGGGACAGTGGAAATGTGCTCGCAATGAAATGATACAAATGAAACATGAATGAATTATGCTGCTGATTTGTAAATACTCTACAGAAAACAGTCGTCTACTCTTAAATATGTATGAATAACAAATGTATTAATAACACTAAAGTCTGTTTGTTACAGTGCACCAAGGAACACCATGACAAAATGCCAATATGTGTATTTTAAAACCATCGTGACATGTAAGTGGAAGAGAAACTGTAACATACCTTAGGAACAAAGCTGAATAATACGGATGATTTTAAAAAACTGATTAAGCTAACAATTATGGTATCTTCTGTAGTGATGCTGTAAAGATGTTGATGAAAGAATCTCTGCTGACACTGACTTGATTGCATATAATGAAGTTTATTACAAAGCAGTACAGTATCAGTCAGGCATTCCGGACAACCTGAGAGAGCATTCAAAGCCAATATGAATCTCTGTCGTACAGCTCAAACATTTACCACTTATGTAGGCCTGGCAAAGGTTTCATCTTAACCAAAAAATGCAACTCTAAACAGGAAAAAACAATCCACCATTCTCTTTTCTATGATTCCTGCATTTGGGGACTCCCACTCCTGATAAGAAGAAGCAGCCCGAGGACAAAAACATCTACTCCCTTCGGCCAAGGCCACAGTGAAAGCATTTCAGATCACATAAGGTTATAGCATATATACCAATATACCACAGGATCAAGTTAAAGTCAAGCTAAAAATCAAGTCAGGCTGAAGCCAAAAGTAATGCTAACGTATGTAACATCAAAAAGTTACACTAAATTCCATTTAAACAGCTAAAGTAAAGCTAAAATGAGTCTATGAATAAGGCTAATACCAAAGCTAAATTAGAGCTAAAAATTCAGCTAAAAATAAAATTAAGCAATTAAAAAAAAAAAGCTAAATTCAAGCTTAACCAAGCCTGTTTTTTTCCAAGTTTACCTCTTAATAAATAAACACCAACCCTTTAACTATGTCGTTTTTAATTGCAATGAATAGTAGCTTCTCACATAAAAGAATGAACCAGCCTTTTTTCCCTTTGAAAAATAACACCTCTTGGGTTCAGTCCCTTCCTCACTGTTAGAGTCACTTCACACTGCTTGAGGCTATCTTCATGTAGCTGGGCCCTTGGAGATGCTCCCTGAGGCCCACCTGCCCACAAACTCACCTGCTCCCATGGGAGAAGATGTAGTGCATATGCAGAGGAAGAAAGGAGGCTGAGATCTATCTGTCTTTTGTCTTCTTTTCATAGTCCACAATACCTGTGTGTGTTTTTTTGTGAGCTTGCTGAGCTTCATTAGTGATATGGACGCTGGTTTGTATTTCAAAGCCTCTCAACAGTGTGATGACCATACATGTGGTGAAGGACATGCATTCATTTTCTGCTTTTGATCACAATCCTCAGTATTTCTTAGCCCTTAGCAGTTTATTCAAATTCACAGTATATCATGCTATTTATGTTTTCTAGTATTTTTTTTATCATTATTTTTAACAAAAACATATTTACTGAAAAGCTGCCATGAGTTAATTTAACATGTTTTGAAAAAAGTTGAGATCTTGGGTAACTATGCTGTATGCATCACCTTAAACATAAGGATTACACTGTATCATAACAATGCAAACATATGGTGCTTCAGGAAATTGCTAGAAAACTGAAATATCAGAGATGTGAACCAGAATAAAATACAAATCTTAATAATAAAGTTGTGAGCCGATCCTCTATCATTTGCTGGTTATGGAACCAGCATGGTATAAACTCATTGCACTCACAGATGGCTCCATTTTCACAAACTCATGTTGTGCAGCCAATCATTGTTCGAAACCACAAAACTTTTTGATTAAATTCAAGAGGGGATCTCAAGGAAGTGAGGAAATGAGTATAAAATCATGTTTAAGACAAGAAATAAAAAAGCTATAAAAAACATAATATATCAAGCATATTTCCCCTCATAGAAAGTTGCTGTCAAAAAAGAAAACTTGCTTTTAACACATAAAATCATTTGAACACCAGTCCTCTAGATTTTGTGATCCGCCTTAAAGAAAAAGTCTCTACATTATTTAAATGTATGCAATTGGTGTTGGTGGGTTTTTAAAACCTAACCTTCCCTCTCAATTTAGATGAATCATCATTATCAGCCCCCTCTCTCATTTCCTCTCCATCGTTTCTCACTGAGTGCGTTCAAACCGCCGCCTCAGGGAACGACTGGAGGTGTGAACTGGTCCTTTTAGAGGAGAAAATGGAGTTCACACAAAGCAGCTGACATTTAAGTTCTCTGAGGATCAGGCCAGAGATACTTTCAGTCAAGCAGAACTTTATGCCAGAACAAAGATGTATAAGATGATGAAATGATGAAATATAAAAGACATAAAATAACAATCCTTTTTTATATTTGCTGTACAGCTGTAAACTACTGAAACTAACATTTGCAGTACATGGATTATTTTTTAAAACTTTTTCCCTCAATAATGTCACATACCTGTAAACAATTGTCGATTTAGGATGTACTTACGTCTCTTTGGACCTGAAAGATTTACTCTGTACATTATGGTGCACTATCTCACCGGATCAGTTTTCTCACAGTGTGAGCACTGCCAAGAAACAGTGACAAAACTGTGATGGAAATGAATCTTTGCCTGTGGGGGTAATGATATTTAGCTGCATCACGCCAGTTGTGGGATTCATTGTTTTTGGTGCTTTATTTTATATAATGAGGACATCTTAACATCTGCAATAAATTTGACCTTTTGTGTTTAAGGAAAGTCTTTCACAAGTCTTCTTTTTTTTAAAAATCTGTGAAATACCCCCTTAATATAGTATTCACAGGTGTGATTACATAAAATATAGTGGGGCCATACATATACATTTTTTTTACTAAATATATGAGGTTCTGTCTTTGATAATTGATGGTTTGTCAGCATATTTTTGAGACTTGTCATCCAGTTACCAATCTCATTTAATATCAGTTATCAAAACATTAACAACCACAAATCTCACTTTGAAAACAAATGTACAGATTTCTAGACTACAGATGTCCAACAAAAATAGCAAACAAATGCATTTTAAAAATGGTGCACTTTGTAAAACAGCTTCAGAGAAAGATGCTTGTCTAAATAAGTGTGTCTGCAGCAGCAGTATTTTCTACAGATAAGTTGAAAGTTTTACTCCATGAATTATTACAGTTTGTGAAAATGGATAAATTAAACTGTAATGTTTGGGAACACGAAACATTAAATGTGCACAAAACTTGTTGTTTTTAATTTTTACTTTCACAGAATCCCAAAAGATTTCATGTTTTCAATGAAAACCATCTTGTCTTGAAATGAGTTTGTATTCATTTACGCCCTTTTCATTTGTGTTAGAATATGATATTTGAAATTGAAATAGCCCCTCTGGAATTTTCTTATTTGCACTGACAATTTTCATTATCAAAACTGCAATGCATTCATATTCTCTTGGTTTTGCTATGAAGGCTTTTATTAAGGTAATGCTGTCTGAGCTGTCAGTGATAATAAAGGATGAGTCCAGAATCACCACAAGGCCAAATTTATAGGTTGATATGTGAGTCCATCCCTGAGGAATAAAAAGCAACGCAATGAGCTGCCTGAGACAGCTTTCACCTATTTCAAAACATGTAAAAAGAAATGTCTGCTGCTTTCAAATTACAATCCTGTAAAACCTCCTCATAGGTTTTTTTTTCCTGTATGCTTTAAAGTACAAAGCTGGTTTTCAATCTTGAATTGAGGCAAATTAAAGCCTTCGGGGGGGACAGGCATTTTTTGTTAAGCTTTACAAGTGTTTAATTTTTTGTACTTTTTCAGGGAAATTCAGTTCCTTTTAAAATCTTTTCCCAGTCAGAATTGGCTCAGTTATTCTGAGCAGGTTCCTCCTTTTTGAAAAGATGTGACAAGTGACATGTTTTCTTTTTTCTTCACTTTTCATTCTTTTGAAGCTTACTGCCCACCATCCCTTCAACTTTTTTGCCCACATTTTATCTTTGTGTCATGCTCCTTTCAATCCCTAATTCCTTTTGTAATGGCTTGTTTTATATTTAAAATATTTTCTTTAATCCCTCACATTGTCGCCCTTTTCCCCTCTGGATCATCCAGGAGGCCCGATCAATCTCAAAGATCCTGTGTTCCAGTAGTACACATATTCTAACTTACTGCATGTCAGCAGAGCTTTACTTTCAGTGTTAGTGAACAAAAAAAAAAAAACTATTCTGACACGTTTACTGAAGAACATCAATCAAACTCTACTGCCAAACTGCAAAACCTCCCCCACAGCTGACCTTTTTCCCCCAAAAAAACTCTTTCAAAGGTCTTTTCCCTTGTATGTTTTCTGAACTGTCACTAGCTGTCGGTCCACTGTCCAACTTTTTCCCAGCTGGGAGTGTTATTCTTTGAATTGCATGACAAGAGTGTCAGTCCAGTAGTTGCACTTATCAAAGACACAGCCTTAGCTTTTAAAAAAGTGCATGTGCATGCTTGCAGCATGGTAGAGAGGCATCACTCTACTCATGTCCACAGTGTTTTTATGCCTCCTTGGGACGAGCCCTTTAGTTTTTGAAAAGATTTTTCAATATTCATTTGGATTGAAGGAGCAGAAACTCAGGGTCAGAGTTAAAGAATTCACATTGAAGTTTTCCACTTGCATGACCAGTTGTTATTGATCGGCATATATGGTATACTAACCTCAACGCTACTGATTTCTAATGTGAACTTATAGCTGTCTTCAGCATGTATGGTTGTGTTTGGATTCAGTTTGCACAGAGAGGAGAAACTTTGCAGAGTTTGTGTGTGTGCATGTGTGTGCATGTGTGTAAGAGAAAGAGAGCAAGCCAAGGAGGAGATGAGAGAGTAAACACTCAGAGAAAGACACATCTGGCTGTAGATGTTCTGCGTGATATATTTATGATGCAGTTAATTTTGACAAGTATTTGCTCTTTCATTACCTGCCTTTCAGTGTATTCATGTACCTTGTGTTTGTATGTGTTCATGTATGGCTACTCATTGTCCGTCGATCACCTTGAACATTGTGCTGCTGCCTGTCTTTCCTGGTGAAACAAAGCTAAATAGAAATAAAAACATAAAATATAAAAAAATATATATAAAATGAAATAAGGTTTTTTCCATGTCAAACAGTTATAAAACAAACAGAATATCTGTGGCTGTTGATGCTGATGCTATTAAAGCAACAGTTATGGATAAATAAATGTGTTGGAACCCAAATGTTTCATATTATATGTTTTCTTAGGCTATTACTGGGCTAGGTTTAGTCTACTTTCCAGAACAAATGGGAGGATTTGGGATTTGGGAAAACTGCTGGTAATACAAGACTTTCCCCATATTTTTTGGCATGTCTGTTCAACAAGGTGTTTCAGGAACATAGTTTTATCTCAGACTATGACTTTTGTTGGGTGTAAACCTCCCCAGATTCAATGGAGCAGGACTGAGCCGCTATGTAGCATCTGTCCCAGCTGACACCAGGGGGAAAAAAAATTACACAGAACATGGTGGCTGACTACTCGAAAAGCAAGCTTTATGAAGTGCTGCTTGGCTTTGTAGTTACTGATGTAGGTAGCTAATTAACTGGAAATGATAACATTTGCTGTTTACATAAGTGCAGACAGACACTGGTTAATTCATTCCTCACAGCTCCTGTAGTCACAGTTACAGGAGAGAAGAGGAAGGAAACCAGCGTCCAGGCTCTTGTGTCACTCTTACCACAACCCCCTTGAGAGACTTGCATGTCAGTTGCCAAGCTGTGACTGGAGGGTCACCTTTGGGGTGAGGGCTCATTGAGGGTCACTCCTTCACATTGAAATTGTTGTTAACTTTAATGTGCCAGCTGTTGTCAGTGATTCATTTTCTTGAGTCTGTATGCTCAAACCAATGACACATCTTCATGTCTTTCAGATGTTAAAATGTACCCTTGCTGTTCCTGATACATGTGCTGCCATCTTGAAAATTTATTTGATGTGTAATTGATTTTCCTGTTTGATCCATGTCTCACCTGCTAACATGAAGAGGCGGGATTTATGACCTATGCTGCATCCAGACACCAGGGAGCGAACAAGACGGTTTTTATCTGTCTTTCACAGTCAATGGCACAGATCGGGAGTCAGTCTTCAGCACCTGATGTTGAGGTGACAAAAATGATGGGCCCGTCCACCCCAGTGTGAGAGAACAATGACAGTTTGATCGACTCGGAGAGCCACTAGCATGCCCCGCCAGTATGAAGTGGCAGGTTCAGCCCTGCTGTCAGCCCACTCTCAACCTCTAGCCGTCTACCCCTCAGGGTTTTAATTAACCCCAATAGCCTCCTGCCTTGACTTCCTGTTAGACAACAGTCTCACAGACAACTGAACTGTCAAACTTGCTCTTTCTGTTAGATTCCCTGTTCAGTGTGTATGAAATCTTTCCAATGATTGTCTCTCTTTCTCTCTTTGTTGAGAGGATCTTTCTTCTCTCATCTCTCATTCTTGATGTTTGCTCTTGTATTTTCTTGCCATGAAATCCACTTTGTGGTCTGATGTCTATTTGTTCTTGAAAATGTATCTCTCCCACTTACCTTGGGAGGCAGCAGGATGTGAGATCAGAAGATCACACAAGGTCACATGATGCAAGAATTTTTTTAAAGGCCAACCAATCAGTGTCCAATCAGCTTACTTGAAGCCGCTGGTGGGTTTCTTGTTCAACAGCACTGTATGTGATTCAATGGAACTTTTCCTTTTAAAAAAACAACATCAGCTGCTAAAGAGTTTAGCACAGATACTGCTTTAGCAAAAATACAAAAAAAAAAAACAAACTCTATCAAAACTGGAGAGTAGCTTTATTGAAAGAGATGTTTCCACTTTTCTCCCAACAGGCTTTGGCAAGAGTTTTACTCTACAAGTTCATATGGTATGTTGATCTAATTAGTCGAAGTTAGGCGGTGTTAGACAGTGATAGACAGGGTTTCATCTGATCACCTGCCAAATATATTTTTGATAGTGTCTGCCCTTTTCCAAACAGTTTCTGTGGATGCCTTCCCAGATGGCTCTGTGTAAAACAAACCATCTGGCTCATCAGGTTACTTCTCTGCTGCCTGCTAGAAGGAAAATAAGTTTTGGAATATTTTTGCACTTGTTCGTAGGATTAAGTACAACACATTTTTAGAATAAAACCCTAATAAAAGAGGAATTTAATATAACTAGAACTGAAGGTTGTTACATATAGTAGATAAAAAAGTAGGTGTGCATATGTGAATTGCATGACTTTCCAAGAATAGAGTTCCTGTGCCTCGTAATCACTTGGCAACTGTGATTAATTCCTCTGGGTTTTTTTTAATTCTTTAACTGCTGTAATGCCGTGAACACCTGTTGGACCCAGCAGAACATAGCTGCCCACTTGTTTGTCTGTAACGCTGCTAAGCAACTGAAAATTAGCTTCCTGTGCAGCAAAGGATAGTTTTTAAGTTTATTTCCATCATTTTCACTGTGCATTTGGACAAGAGCTTGATCAAACTGTATCTGTTTAAAAGACTTGGTCCATGCAATGGCAATACATTTGTGTGTATACTTCACATGTATTGGACTCAAGAAAGGCTTGCGTCATAAGTTTAATGACTGTACTCATAACTTTAGTCTGCCAAACAAAACGTTGGAACAGATTTTCCATTTGGCAAGTAAATCTCAGAAAACTATTAATCTGCCACACTTGCAAAATACATGTTTCATACCAAAATCCTCATGTAGGACAAGACTGTCCTGAGAGTTGATGTTATTTATGGACACGCTGCATCTGTAATCGACTGTCTGTGTTGGAGTTTGTTACACACACACAAATGGGGACACGGATTTTATGTTTCATTCAAGAGCATCTTGCAGTCTCTGAAATCCATACCTAAATTGCCAGGAGTATTTGTTTAAAAGGAAAATTTTACATGTTATTTTCTGTAATGTATTTTTCTTATTTTTCTTGGTTAAAATACAGAGGTCAATATCTCTAATAACTTTACCTTCTTGTTGTAATACTACAACATCTTGATTCATTAGACGTAAAATATATCCTTATCATAAAGCAATATCATATCAATATCCTATGAATGTAGGCATTCTTGTACAACAGGCTCCCTGTTGACAACTTTTCAAGCTGTTGTGCTGCAGTGTAAATCATTAGTAGCTAAAATCAGAGCACTACTCTTTTCCACCCTATCCAGGCATATTTTTAAAATCCAAAAATAAAAGGAAAAACCAAATCAATTTGTTATCAGCAGAGTCCACAATACTCTTGTTGACTAAGACAAATCCCTCTGAAGTAATTTTCAAGTTGTTTTACCATAACATTTAGTTATAAATACTAAATTCATATCCAGTCTGCATATATTTTGGCTGGTAAAATAAATGCTTTGCCAGTGTTTTCCAGACTTTCATCTGCTATTCCCCTTGGCCTGTGAATCAGAACATCAATTTCAGATACGTGCAAGAACTCTGCGGCGGTCCTTAAAAATATATTAACTGCAGTACTTAAAACATGCAGGTTTGAAAATTACTGATGAAGAAATCAAACTTCAAATCACTTCAAACTTAATTTACAACTGAAGCTGGTCAAACAATGCTCAGACTTGATTTGGACTTGAAACAGGACCTGAAGGTACACAATTGCCAGGCAGTAAGTTTATTTTTTTTATTTTCAATTGCTGTAAAATATGCACATGCCAATTACATTATGATTAGGATTCCCCCTTCCTCAAGCGCTCTAGCACAAAATTTTGGCTTCAGACGTGTGTTGTGAGGGACAGAATCTTCCATTTTTGACAGTAATCTTAGGAAAATTGGGCTGGAAAACAGCATGCCTAATTTTGTGCCATCATCTGTGGACAAAGGAGCAGAAAAATGGAAATATTTATGAAGTAATGAAGTGATAGGTGTGAGTTTTTCCTCTGAGTCCCTGTGTATGTGAGACTGCCTGTCTGTGTGTGCTTATGATGGTGAAGTCATGTGTCAGCAATGTGTCAGACGGCCATTTGTACCTGCTTTATCTCTTCCAACATGGCAGCCTGAAATAAGCAACATTTGGAAGCAACGGCGAGCTAGACATGTGGGCTGTCCCATCATGCCACCATCTAACAAGCATCTGTCGTGATTTTTCCAAGCTGCCACTCAGACGTGCACCTGCAGAGTGCCTCCACACCCACAGCTCTCACGTCAATAGGCACCAGATGGACGTCAGAGATGGGAGTGAAAGTAAAAGTGTGACCCAGAGCTCCAACCATCCATGAAACTACTTGAAGGAGAGGTTTTCCTTGATGAGTCCAGCAGTAAAGCAGAGACTTAAGATGCTCACTGAGGCCAAAACGGCAGTATGCTCACATGCTTTGCTATCTAAACAGATAAATGTGTAACATAGAGCACATCAGTTGCCCCTAAGCTGCAGGACTTAGAACATGAGTGGTGATACCATAGCGCTTTAAATCGCTCCAGGCAGGGCTTATGAAGCTAATTGTCCAGGAAATAGATGACCCATCATGCCAGATTTCATGCTCATACCCTGCTCTTCACTATGACCCCATAAACGAGAACCACAAATGATCATCTGTTTCCGCACAGAAATACAGAGTTAATCTGGTAAACTGGTAGCAAAGTGGGACATTTATAACTCTGGTTGGATCCGGTTGCTGTCAGTTCAGGACAAATTGAATTGTCAAAGGATGATGACTGAAAGAGGCAGACGGACTGCTGCTTCTGATGAATGTGGTGAACCTCACACTTAAAAGCATCAGAGCAAGAATGAGTGAACCAGAATGAGGAGACTTCTTTTAGGAAGAGAGAGTGCATGTTGATCTGATAAAAGAGATTTCTTTAACCTTCAAAGGAAAAACATTTCAACTTTCTTATGTCATCATATTATAAATGCATGCTATTTTTCTCCGCACACTTTGAGGTGCCATCAAAAAACTTGCAAGAATGTTTCCGTTGCATGTTAATGAAGCACTGCACAGTATTGTGCATGTAGCAAGTGCAAACAATAACTTTCATGACTTAGTGTGCCAAGTTACATGGGGCCTGAGTTGCATATGGTTTTGTCACCACCTGTAGTTGTCTTAGTGGAACCAACTACCATCACGCCTCAGTTCGGGTCTTAATACAGAATTCTCTTGTAGTATATTATGCCATTGCCCCATATATGTTAACTTTTACATAGCTGAACACACTTTTTCTAAGTGGTGTTTTTCACATGGTTTCACATTCCCTATTTTAGGCCCTTATACGGTTTGAAAAACATCTACTCAAAAACATCTTCTCAATAACAGCTTCTTTGTCTCTTATCTGGTGCTTTGAGTTAGCATGGCCTTGAAGAGATGTTTTCGGCGTGTTAAGCCTCAGCTCAGTCTCATTAAAGGCTCTAAAAATGCCATATTTGACAATTGACGGATTCCATCTATGTTGTGCTGAGCGCCTGATACGGCGGCTACATCTCCCCCACAACTACAAAAGTGAAATGTTTGTGCCGCCTCGTCAGAGTTTTTCGTATTGGCTTGAAGACTCTCTCAGGTTGTCCGGAACACCTGATTGACCCTGTACTTTTTTGTAATAAACATCTTTGTATACAATCAAGTCAGTGTCAGCGGAGACTTCTTCATCTACATCCTCACAGCATCACTACAGAATATACCACACTCTACAATCAAAAGCCTCTGAATGTCACAAAAGTACTCAGCTTAAACAGTCTGAAACTTTGATGACAAAGTCAGGGTTGCCAACCACACAAATTGTCCAAGAAAACCAACAGCATGCTTTTGGTTGCCCTTCAGACCTGACACGTCTTCTTCTGTCTTGAGGACTGCTGATTGGTCTCTGCATCTTGGCTGGAGACACAACCTTTGTCACTGAAAACAACCACATCACTGAAACCATGTAAAGTTTGTTGATATCCTTTTCCATTACATCCTATATCCTCATTAAATTTTTATCCACTCAGGTTTCCTATTAAAGGCGCCAAAGCCAACTTTCTCTATTTTCATTACAGGCTATTATTCATGTAGTCTACCTGTGGCTTCATATGTGGTCATATTTGGAATCACTAAAAAAGAGGGGATGCAGCACAGATAAGAGCCAAGAAGACTGTGGAAGGAGGAAAAGCAGTGCAGAAAGCCTCTTAGCCTTTTAAATAGCACACGATTTGGCTGTTGTCCATGTGGATGAAAACCTAATGTTGATAGTTACTAAATAAAGAGATTGCATGCAGTGCAAACAGAGGCTGTACAGGCTATAACATTAAAGCAAATATTGACATAAATGGGATGAAGTGTGGGTTGAGTGAAGCATTAAAATTCAGACCTTGCCAACAGGTCATACTGAAGCTAGAACACTTATTCAAAACTAATGGTTGATTATATTTGCAAGTTTGATATATTTTATTGCTCTAAATTTGCCAAAATTTGCACCTGTGAAGCAATTAAGAGTGAGTTTGCTGTGCCATACTGCTGCCATTAATTTAATCATCACATGCACAAATAAAAATGTAGCTAATTTGGGACGTTACACCATGACCATTTTCCATTTAGCTCAATCTAATTAAGTAAATGGGTGTGATATGAACATTAATAAACAAAGCTTCGCACTCTGTATACCGATGTTGAAACATAGTGTCGTCATAATGATATTTCAGTTTCCTAGCAACAGAACATATTCAACACTCTTCTTCTGTTTTTTTTTTCTCTAATTTGGAGCTGATGACTGCAAGACCAGCAGCAAACCAGCCAAAGATTCAAATCAGACACTACATGGCACTTTAGACTGGGGGAAAAACAACATGCTGTATATGTCAAGTTCTCCGCTAAAAATACACCAAATGTGAAATTTGTCTCCACCAACACCACTGGCAGACATTCATCACTTCTGAGCATTACTTGCTGCACAAACAGAAAAAATCAGTATCACAGGATGTTAAAGAAAACAGCTTTGTGAGAGGAGCTTAAGAGGGACTCCGTGGCCTGCTAGTCCCTGTGTCCTTCATTGGGGTTATTGTCTTTAAAAGTTTGCGGAAAGTGAAGACTTAAAGAGTGAAGGACCTTTAATGATAGAATCTGACTCTAAATTTGACCGTGAAATAATAATAATAATAATGATAATTTACATCTTGTGCACTGTCCGTAATGTATTTAAACATTATATAATCATAGACCCATGTTTACATGTATTCATCTAAGATTTAGTTTAGAGCATTACAGTAGTTGCATTTTTTACAAAATACTGAGCAGTTAACTCACATAGTCATATAAATTTTTGTTATGGGTCGGTGATTATAATTAGTATGCTTTACTCTCTTAAAGCGGACTAGCGTACAATAAAAGTCTCGACCATTTGCCATTCTTTATTCTTTAATCTTAAATAGTTTTTAGGTTTTCTGTCATTTCTCTTTGAGTTCACTGAGTGCAATTAAAAATTGGGGTAAAAAAATATGTATTTGCACCCACACTTGGCCATTAAAGCCCCATCTGATATCACTATTATGATTTGTGATAATATATGCTATGCAAGCCTCAGTATAACCTGGTCTCTACTGCGATGAAAGCTCACTCTATTATTTGTTTTTACAGGTAGTGCGCTATGTAAATACAACCACGAGCATTTATTTATAAATTTACCCCAGTTACCACTGCTTGTATTTATTTTCTAATTTATTTTCCTTTATAAGGTTATTACCACTGTAAGTCCTACGGTTTTACCAAAGGATTTATGTGATGTTACCAGGATATAACTCTCTTAATATATTGTGATTACTTAACTGAAATGTAAACAGCTACAAATGTTTGACATTAAACACATTAAAATCCCCTCACCACTTTACTTTTTGGTCTCAAAACTTCACCAATGTACAGAAATATTTACAGATGTGACTGACTTTGTGTCATTTCTCCAAGTGACCACCCTGTCCTCTCTGGGGGATCCAACAAATTGCACCACTTCCTGATTTCCATGGCAACCTCTATTTCCATCACAGTGTGATTTTTGGATAGGAGACTCAGTTTTCCCCTGTCTGCCATCTGTCTCTCCAATATGGAGCTTTGTTTTGATTTTTTTTTTACAAAAGGAAAAGAAATAACAGCCTTTTAGGTGGAAGTGAAAGAGGAAAGGGTTGGCAGAGCACCAAACAGATTCCCTCCACTTGTTTATGTAAATTATTCATGCTCTTGATGCATTATGCATCCGGTATGAGACACACACAAATCAAGAAGCACTGTTTCATGTTTTGTCTCCATGTAAGCAAGTAGTAATCTGGCATAGCCATAGTCATATTTAGTTCTGTCTAGCACCCATTCACAAGCTATTCTGGGCACAGAGCTCAGTGGAGGCTGGTTCCTGAATACAAAGATGAAGCTTTGATTTTACCCGTTTATGGTTTGGCAAAATATAGATGTGTCATTTATACAAGACTGAAGGTCATTCAGAAACTTTAATTACAGTTTGGAGCTCCCAATGTAGCATGTAAACATGAATGAACAGTTGGAAAATTGACCCGATCTACGAGGTAGAAAAGGGTTCAAAAGTCTGATAAATATCCCGGCCAGCCACACAGAGAGGACCCACCCTGGAGGCAGAGCAGGCTGTACACTTCTGTGAGGGTTGGAGGTTTGATTTCTGGCTCCTACACTCTGCATGTCAGAGTGTCCTTGGGCAAGTCCTTGGGCAAGACCCAAATTGCTCCCGATGGCTCTTCAATCAGTGTTTGAGTGTGTGTGTGTGTGTGTGTGTGAATGTGTTTTTTTTACTGCGCAGAAACCTCTGTCATTAGTGTGTGAGTGCATTTGTGAATTGCTGAATGCTGACTTGTGTGGCAAAGCCCTTGAGAGGGTATAAAAGACTAGAAAAGCACTATATAAATGCAATCCATTTATCATTTACCAAACTGTAATTATGATTACTCAAAAAGAATGTTCATTCATTAATGCAATGATTTGTTAATTTATTTATTTCGTTTGAGGAGGCTATACATGGACCTACACACCTCGTCCTTCACATACACCTGTCCCTGCTGGAGGGCATGGAAACAGAGATATGTGGTTTGTTGTTTTAGGCAATATAGCAACCAAGGCCGATCTGGTTTCTCCTGACGTTTGCCTCAAACCAATAACCTCACACTGTTTTATGCAATTAAGACCATCCCATACAGTTCAGCAGCATGGCAGAATGAGACTAAGTCAGTTCCTGGTGCCTGCACTCACTAACTCACAGAGGTTGGCTCCATAACAGTAAAGACGCTCTGCAAGGTTACAGTGCTGTCCAGCTGAGCAAGAGGACTGTCCCACAGACATCCTGAGTCTGTAGAAACTGCACAGACCGGTCTTTAACGCCAAAGACAACAGCGGCACAATGTGGCAGTAAAAGGTTAAAAAGCTCCAGTAACACTTTTAGTTCAAAGAACAACTTACGTTGTATTTGCTCATATGAATGCAACCAGTCATATACAACCACATGAATATCAGATCACCTAAAAACGTGGGTTGGTTGAAAGGTCATGTGACTTTAACCCAATAATTACTGACAAGCTTTTGTTCAAAGACCTTTTAGCCAGCTGACCTTTCCAGGTGATGTCCATGCTGATATATACATGTATGTATATGATTGGTTGTATTTCTGTCCTTTTTTTTGTTTGTTTTTTTCTTTTTTCTACAGTTTTATACCTATTTTATTCAAGTGATGTTTGCAGTGTGTTTCTTGATGACCCTGATGAAGGCCACAAGCTTAAACACATCAGTGTGATAAAGTTTTTTTTTTTAACTACAGGTGTTGCTGGAGCTTTTTGACCTCCTCAAGACTTTCTTCATCTTTCATGCACCTTGGAAGTTTGTGAAGTCGTGCCAGAAAACCCAACTCTGCTTGCACAAGAACAAATTTGCTCGCAATTATAAAATGTCATTTGTTAAATCCGCACTGTAATTGTTGTTGTCCTACGAAGCCATGATAACGACTTTTAATTACACTGCCATCTGATTTGATCCAACAACATTAATTTTGGTCTTATGGAGAGAAAAACAAACAGTCCAGTTGGTTGAGTGAAATAAATATGAGCCTCCCTTTGGTAGTCACAGAAACGCCTCTGGCACTCATGCATTTAAACTCAGCTCACATGTGTTAAAGTTCAGTCCGTGGAGTGTAAACATTGCAAGGAATCCTTATAGCTACTTCAAGCTGCCACACAGGCAGGCGATGTGGGTCACTTACCTTCATAATAAATGAGATTTTTTGCATCTGACAAGAGTCTATTCGAATAAAAAATATATACTATATTCTTCGTATAGCTCAGTCATCTTGGAAAGCCAAACAGAACTATATGAGCACAACTTGTAAACCTCGAGATAGACAACTGAAACTCGAGCAGACTGAGGTGGAGTCGGAACTTGCTGCTTACTTTTGCCCTTGAGAGATCAGATGGAATAAGATAGAATACTGACCTCATAAATAAAATAGCAAAACCAAAATGTCTAACTCGAAATCACCATGTTCTTTCCTCATGTTTCATGAAATTTGATTTTGACTATTTGAGTTCAAGCTTTTTTTTAGTCTCTGAATTATTTTCATCCTATGTTTTTTTAAATTTACATTTTACATTTGGTAATTGTTAGATTTAGTGCATTCTTATTAAAAAAAACTAATACTTTTAAGTCTAGTTTTAGTCAGTGATGATATTTGGGGATTTAGTCCATATTTTGCACCATACTGCAGCTTATCTAAAGGAGGTTTTCTCTGCTATTTTGTTGCTGTGTTGTCATTGTCTCATTTACAGTCTGATTGTAAGGGATGGTCATTGTTGCATCTTGCTGCAAGGATAGCTGTAACATTACTAAAAGAGACACAATGCTACTAAAATGTAAGATGCTTGTGGTGCAGTGGGTCAGGCACGCAGCTGAATTCAGTCCCAAAGAGGAGCTTGTTTGGCTGCAGAGGATCTTGTGTTAGAGGTAAACAAGGCTTTACAGATTTGAAGAGCGAATGAACACAGGCCATTTATTAGATGAGAATGAAATAATGCTTTAAGTGTGTATTTGTCCTTCACATTTTTCACTTTCTTCACAAAAGTTACTTTTTGCTCAACTGTTGTCTCATTTTTATTGTGATAAAAACAAAAAAAAAGTTGGCGATAAACATTTTTCATCATAGTTTTTATTGACAAATTATCACCCCGCTGTATTCTAGTCAATGGTGTGAGGGCTCTCTGTTACTGTCTGACAGAAAAAACCTACAGTTTAGAGACGCCACCAAGCTTTCCAACATGAGTTATCACCTCTGTTCTGGAAAAAAAGTGAGGACAGCTCCCGGTCCCCAATTCATCAGACTGTCCAAATACAATTGCACAGCCAGCCCCAGATCAAGCACACCATTTATTAACTCGAATCTCCCAGTGTCAGGCACAACACCTCATTCATCCCCCCACTATGCTGATCCCATGGGCCTTTTACTCCAAGACAAGTGGATAGATCCTTCCGTTCAGGACCTGTGGGTGTCTGGCACTTATAAATTGCATCTGTTTTGCTTTGGATGTGTGTGTGTTTTTTGTTTTTTGTTTTTTTTTAACCTGTGTGACTCTCTGCACCTTTGCTTCCTTAGGGAGGCAAAGGTCCCTTTACTGGTGACCTAGCTTAACTTACTCACACACACACACACACATACACACACACACACATACACACACTCACACATATATTCAGATCGCTTTTGGAAAATTACGTAGATTTTGATAAATAGCCTGCAGAAAATCTCTTGGGATCCCACCTGTCAAATGTAATTGGTGTTTTGGTTTACTTTGTTTTCCAATAAGATGCTAAAAATCTTGACTTAATTGTTCATAGTCTGAATAAAAATAGAATAAAGTCCCTCCTGTAGGCTACTGTCGTTTCATTTCTGTAGAGAATTCTATGTTGCATTTCGATCAGTTTCTCAGTAAAAAAGCTGTAGTTAGAGGAGAGGATCCCATCAGGCATGAGAGTTGAGTTAATGTGCGTTTTTTAAGGTATTACACAAAATTTAGATTGAGATTTTTAGGGAAAATTATAATTTTGTTGGGATGTTTTTTAGCACCCTTACTTCTTCGTCTGGTGCTTAATTTATTTGTTGCTATTGTTCTGAAGAAGGTACATTTTCAAAATGTATTTAACTAAAAACGAGAAGAATTATTTGTTCTTGAAGTGTGTTAGTTTTGAAAGACCTTTTGCTCTGAAACAACAACATTTGATCTGGAAATATTTCATTTTTGTAAACTTGACTGCAACAACTGATTGTCGTAGTTAGTAGTTTGTTGTATGCAGGATTTTGGTGCTTCTTGCAATGAGTCTGCAGATTTTACCCAACTAAAAATTCCTCAGTTCACTGTCTCTTTCAAAGTATGTAGGAGAACCTACAGTGGCTGTGAAACTCATTAAAAATGCAAAAGGCCCTCTTTAAAGTCAGCCCATGGTTTGTCTGTTCTGGGCTACTGTAGAAACATGGCATTGCAACATGACCAACTCTGTGGAAGAGGAGACGTTTCTTCTGTAGAAAGACAGGACTCCTTCCAAGGTCATAAAAACACAAATTTTCAGATGATTAAAGACTAATAAAAATATACTCATGAATGTTAGATTTCTGCCAATAGAACCTTTCTAAATCCTTGAGGTACTGTTACAGTGAACCTTTATCAAGAGTTACCTTAGAAGTGTAAAATGCCTTCACAGCCTGAAGTAAGACACTCTTATTCAGATTTACATCATAAAACACAGCTCCTCAGTATTACCAAAGCTTCATTTTTACCCATGACTGCATGACTGGGCCATATTTTTTAAATCCAAGATATTCTTCAAAAAATCTACCTCTCATCTACAGCAACAAAAAAATGTCGTCATTCTGAATCCTTTCTAAGAGAAGGCTTGATTCGTAAGTTCATGTAACATATTTTATACCACACTGAGTCTAATGGGAATGTCTCAGGCAGATAATGGAGTGGAAAATGGTGGTACAGTGGGATGCAAACCCAGACCAATTCACAGATGTCTTGTTAAATGTAATTCACAGTGAAAAGTGCTGTGGACATTTTGGTATCTGTGAGTTTGTCATTCATATTTTTGTGGGATTCAGTGAAAAAAAAAAACTATTTAAATTTTCATAGTCCTGTTGCATTTATAAAAAGTACCAAGGCTCACCTTGAAATCATCACTTTGGTTGACTTTAAAAGATACTGGTATACCCATCTCAAATTAATGTCAGTGTATAGATTTCTCTCCCTGCCCTCCTCCTCTTCCTCCTCTGCCTTCATTTAATTGTTTCCTCTATACTAAAGATTGCCTGTCACTTCGACATGTGCAATTATCTTGCCCACTGAGAAGGATTTTACATGAAGTTGGAGAAATCGTGCTATTCAAAGCCTCTGTGGGAGCACTTTATGTGAATGTGCAGAAATTATACATTGAGGTGCTGAGGAAAAAATTGACAGGTAGGTATAGGAGGCTTTAGAGAGGAACAGCAGGCAATCCATTTATAAGTACAGAACACCCAAAGACAACAGACATCATCCAACTCCATTAGCAGCTAACAGTTTCTTTCTTGGTGACTTGAGTTGTGTTTTATATGGTGGGAATGACAGTATCTTTTTTTTTTCAATCAGATATCTTAAGTAGTTTGTCACATTTCAGTACAAGAGAGGAAGAGTGTACAACAACGACGCAGATTTTCAAAATTCAGAAGTAAAGTCTCAAATGTCAAATAAGCCTACCTTCATTTCTTCACTTTTTAGACTGATATAGTCCATTCCCTGAACCATGCAGCTCAACATTGATTATTCATTTGGTAAATTTAACTCAAATGCATTATGGGGGAAGCCTCAATGGTTCTCTTTAGTGAACCCAGATGACTGCAGAGATATCAGAAAAACTGTGTAATCACGATTGGCTTGATTTCACACAGCTGTCAACAAAAAGGATGGAAATAAACACATACATGGCTTTTAATTAAATTCCCTAGACTCATTGGGCTGCCCTTTACAATTGACTCTTGTGTGTTTAAACATGTGCTGCATCTCATTTCTCTCACCAGTCACAGAAGTGGACTGTGAACCCTCAACACACTCCAGCAGCAGCCATTTAAACCAAGACCCCCAATCTCTTGTTGCATCACACAGATGCTTCGAACTTTTGTTTACAGGCCTTACAACAACAGCAGACTCCTACTTCCTTTATCTCTCTGTCTTATTTTCTTCCTGTTACTCGGGATCCAAACTTGACAGATATAAATGGAAATGTCAGCAGTGGAGCAGCTACCCAATCCTCAGAGCGGGATAATAGCCGATCTGCTGGGGATTTCCAAAGGGTCCTTGTCTCTAACCCCCACATCCTCAATTACCAACCTACCAACAGATCCAGATGGTCCCTGCAAGGATGAGCTAAGGAAGGATGTCTCAGCAACAAAACAGACATATATTTCACACACTACCTTCCTCAAAAGCTCAAATATAACCAACCATGTAGTGTTGAACTCACCTGTTTGGACACAAACATGCAGAAACGCACAAACCACGGATGCAGCTAGCAGTGGTCCTATGGGAGCCTAACTGCAGCTGTGCTTTGGTGTCATAATCCTCACACGTGTGTTTGCTCACATACAGTTCTGTTTACAGCTCTGTGATTATACTCAGGTCTCACAGATTAGAATAGATAGGAAACAGAGGTGTTGGACACCGGTTGTGTAGGTGTTTTGTTGGTGTATTGCTGTTTAATTAGGTAGAGAGTTAATGTAGCTCCTGCAATGTTGGTTTTGCATGTAAATTAACTGACACCTCATTCTTCCATGGCACAGATTTCAGCGTAAACACATTTGAGAGTACATGTTGTATTTTGCTGAACAAATGTGGTGTCATTTTAAAAATATTCCACAGAAAGACGACCTCACACACTAGAGCGAGTTGTTACTTTTACATATTTAAACACATGTAAAATGGAACTCTGAATGTAACAAATTCCTGTTAGGATTTCTTTTTTGTTACCACTGCAAATACGCAACACTTCCAAGAGAAGTGTGTGTTTCTTCTGCAAAGGGACCGACTCTCACTTATCTTCAGAGAGCAGTGCTGCAGCTTCACAGATGCATCTACTACGACAGCAGGCTTTGTTGTCGCAGTTGCAAACGTGTAACACTGATGAAACATTTTGGCAAATATACCTGACTGTGATTGGATGAAAGAAGCAGCCTGCCAACATCTGGCCTTCTGATGAAAGTCTGGAGTCCTCTGTTTCGGAGGGATGCTGCAGGCAGGTTAGAGGAAGGAGTTTCCACACTGGAATATGATGTTTAGTATTAATGAAGATTGCAGACAGAGGAAAAGTGCATATGGCAGCGGAGTTGGTTCATGCATTTTCTCCAGTCGTGTGAACATCCCGTGTCACTGAGGATGTTGGAACAGTCTAATGAAGAGGAATTGTTCCTGTCAACTTGCATTAGCCCACGCGCTGAAAAATGCAAGCTGTGAAATCCATCATATTGCAGGAGGTAATTATGCGTCGATAATTGCATCTTGTACAGAGCATTTCCACAAAAGCAAATAAATGCCTTTTTCTGAACCATGGAAATACCTTGTTCTACAAGCTAGACATAACAGAGTACAAGCATCACAAGCTCGTAATTACAACCAGGGATTTCAAGGTTTCAGAAGCAAAGAAGATAATTGCCATCTTTTTTTTTTTTTTTTCCGGTTCAGTTCTTCTTTGTTGAATCTTATTTAAAAACAGCACATGCTGTAATGTCAAAGCGGAAAACCTAATTCATACAAGACAGCAGAGCCTGTAGTTTTTCATATATCACAAACATGCTAGTGGCTGTTTGAGGCTGCACTAAGGTACAGCAATGCTTGTAGCTAAATGATTGTGTCAGCATGCTAACATGCTAACATGCTAACAGTGTTCATGTCTGTAACTAACATTGGGTTGCATTACAGACACCTATTATAATGAAGCAAGAAAGGAACGAAATAAAATGATTCAAGAGGCACTTTATCATTTACACAACATTATCTCATGTGCATTATTGACACATATCAATATCTTATTTTTTAAAAATCATAGATAAAAATCAGATAAAAATCTGTGAGCAGTAACTGATGATTAACACGAAGACCCTCCTGCTCGTCCTCTCTCTTCTTTGCATTCAACAGCCCCATCCTTCCTCTCTGTATTCTATTGTTCAACAACAGATATTGAGGATTTTGTTCGGAGAATCACGTTTAATATCTTGAAAGGAATTTAGCAAGGTTAAGGGGTTTTGTTTATGTGAGCAGCAACAGAGGAATGACTTGAGTAAAGGGAACATGAGCAGATTATTTGTAGAACTAAAATGATATTAGCACAAATTCGGATGTCCTAAATAAGGCTTAGTTGTCAGTTCCATTCTCTTGTCATTTTTCTCATAAAAATGGAAATGAATGCCTGAATTTGAACACATTATTTGCAGGATTGGCCACACTGTCGACAGCCCAGTCTCGTGTTAAATGCCATCTCCTGTTCAGGTACTTTATATTCTCCTCATTGAAGACGCAGCTGGGTTTCCTCTTTTTGGTCTCTCTGGGGATGAAACATCCTATTTGTATTTCTGAAGTGAAAATGAAGTCAGATGCACCTTGGGTGATGCCAGGAGCCCCTTAGCTTTCTAGGTTTGACATCACGTACCGATAATAAACCTATAATGAAATTCAAGAGTCTGGCAGAGACATTTTTGCACTCAGGCAACCGGAAGACCTGCAACATTTTGTGCTCCCTTTAGAATATATATAATGTCCGGCTACTTTGCATGAAGTTACAGCATCGGTGTTTGTCAGGCTTGATTGTACCATCAAGTTTTAGAAACACATGTACCTGCCTCGCTTGGATCAGACCAAATCACACACAATCGATTTAAATAGACTCAATTAACTGAAAACTGCATCCACTGTCACTGCAAGAAGCATCAAAATGACTACTGTTGAAGGCTTCATTGTGAGGGTCTTTGCTGTGTGCAGACTGGCTTTGGGTGGGGCAAGTCAAAATCTGCAGCAAATCAAGGTTTAGGGTGGAGTTTACCTTTAAGTGTTGTCCTCATGTAGCCTCATCTTATTAATTCATTGTGTTTATATTGGCCTATTTCTTGTTGGTAAGACAGTTATTTTGTTGTCTTAATCTCATTCATTCTGTGGACTTTGTTTTCATTTCCTGAGAAAAACCTTGGTACAATAACATGTCATATTAAAGGCTCACTGTGCTAGATTTCCATTTTTAACTCTGTAGCTGAGCTGTGATTGATGTTGTGTACCTCAAACTGCTGGAAACAAAACAACAGCAAACCTGTTTGTTTGCTGACCAAATATCACAATATTTGTCCACATAGGCCATACATTTAGACAAAAGAATAGACAGTTAATCTTAAATCACTGCTAAGCAACCAATTGCTTTAGAATATCAAAGCAACACAGAGTAGGTTTACAGTAAAATACTATGTAAAATCCTGCACTATATCAATAGGAGCGAATAGGGCATACAAATTCTCTTTTTATATGCTTTATCCTCCATGTGATGCACCAAGAACTGTGTGACATATTTCAAATAAGGCATGACTCTGACAGATGCTCCTCTTCATTGAGTTTGGCTGAGCTTCTTCCTACTTAGTGAGTCACTTGCACAAGCTTTGGCCTTTTTGGCTGTAAGTCCATCCCTTTCTTTTTGAATTTTTTTCTTTCTTATTCTCCTTTTTCTTCTTCTTCTTCTTTTATTGGCAGGTGCTGTTTGATTGACTCCTTATTATTAGATTTTACAGTTAATGCTCCTCTGAAAACTTGCTGTACCAGAGGAGAATGTAGCAGACACATCAAATTGGCCCTGTGGTCACACTTCCAGTGTTTACACTTTCAGTGTTTCTGCCAACCTTTTTTCTTTTAAAAAGCCTAAAACTGGGTGTGATTTTTGTGTTAATACTTTGAACACAAGGACAGCAGGTGTGAAGGGTAAAATATAGGGAATATCAGAAAAAAAACACAAGGGTTGACAGGTCTGATTTACTGCTGCTCAGATTCTGTGAGCTCCCTCCAAGACTCGAGTCTTTCGACCAAAACTAACTGTAAAACTATTTGATATAAATAGGAAAACAGTCAGTTCCTTAAAATTACTTGCATTATATAATTTAATAGGAGCATGTCAGTGACAAAAGCTCTTTCAGGCCCTTTGCTGCATAAAAACAGTAAATGTACTCTTCACACTACTCTTAACGCTGCAGTCCACACCGCAGTACTCTGCTGTGGCAAAGTTTCAGCCCAACTCATGGACTCGTTTCACTCTCCAACTTCCTCTCTTTCAGAGGTTGACACCCTCATAACCCCCAAACCTCCTCAAACCTCACCCACCCTCTTGCCTCTCATTAAGTCCTTCTGATGGGTCACCACAAGCCTTTCCTGGGAGAATCAATGACACTGAGTAATTAAAATCACCTCCTGAAGTCAGTCAGGGGCGAAGTGAGGAGCAGTAGGAGCATGTGGCTGGGACAGAGTTTGGATGAGCCAATTCCAAGAAAACTTGCTGCACTTAAACAGTAGAGGAAAGTGGATGAAGACCAACTGAAAGACTCCTTTTGGGTTGAGACCTCAGCATGCGAGAGGACTGACCTAGAAAGTTAATGAGAGCAGGAGGGTGACTTACCATCAGCTTCTAGATCAGCAGCGATAAAGTTATGATTTACAAAGACATTATTTTGTAAATGAGTTCAGAAGAAAGTGGCGGGACTCATTTGGAATCACATATCTTAGAAAGGTCAAATAAATATTACACAAGCGCTGGGTTGTTGCTTTTTGCCACAAGACTAGAATACTAATACTTAAATTGGACGGTCACTTTAATCCCTTTGGTGCTGAAACCAGCTCCTGCTCTCCACTGATTGATCGCAGCTTGTAAAGCATAACAATATCAGGCAGAAGCAAACTGTTCGATGAAGATTAAAGTTGTGTTTGTGAGCGTGTGTGTGTGTGTGTGAGTGTAAAAACCTGAGTATCACAATAACAATAAATACGCCAACTCTATCTTTCCCCTTTTCACTTTGAGCACGCACCCCTACACACACAGACACACACAGGCAGAACAAATCAACGATTCAATCAACCACCATTCATGCAGAAAGCCATTAGAGTTGTCAGATGTAAAAGATGAAATCCTGATCTGTAGTATTGCTGCCATATTTTAAGCACAATGAAAGTGCAGGTCTGCCAGCTATTGATCTGATCTGAGACGCTGCATCACTTTAATGCTTTTAACTGTACGTCACATCAATTTTAATAAGCCAAAAACAACTTTTACAGGCAAAGAAACAATCAAGTAACAAAAAGAAAGAATGAAGTAAGGAAAAATAATAGTGGCATTTCAAAAGATATCACCCTGATGACACTTTAATGACAGAAATGTTTTAGCGTTTGCACTTACAGGAGCTCTATTGTCTTAAATAAAGCCTGCATTGACTGAATACAATACAGACATAATGCATCCGCTTTTGTCTTTTTTCTTCATTATGTTGTTTGGCAGGAAATTACAGGTCAGCACATAATGAAAATAGAAATGTCAAGCGTTTTGTTTACCAGCGCATCTCCCTCTGCACATGACTAAACGAGATTGTGTTAAATTTCTCTTGAGATTGTTTTTGTGGACTTTGTGAGCCAAGCTGCACATTTGCCAGTTTCATTATCATTTAAATTGAGCCCTTAGATTCGGTGTCTCGTTCCCAGTGCGTAACACCGATGAATAGTTTCTATACCCCAACCGTTGCTCTTATCGTACCGCTCATCTTTGATCATACCTGACCATCTTTTATTCGTCTCCATCACAGTGCCTGGCTTTTTTTTTTTTTTTTTCCAACTGTCTGAGAAGTTATGTTTTGCTCTAATCAGTACTTGAAGGTCAGAGAACTGCTGCTGCCTTGAGAATATTTATAGCTGTTTTATCAGGGAAAAAAACAGGTGAAGACATTTTTAATATATCACTTTCAGTTGCCTGAACGTTTTCTGACAAGCAAAGTTTATGTACAAAAGAATTTATAGACTCCACTGTAGAAGTTTCTCTCCATTTTTCTCAAATATTGCATAGGTTTGCAGGCTGCTAAGAAAGTTTATTGTTTAGTTTGGCTATAACAAAACTTTTAAAAACCATGTAAACATGTTAGTTCAATTGAATTCACGCTTTGATTTGATTTGATTTTTTTAAAGTCAGATTAACAAATCTTGATAATGCGGTCGGAGAATCGATATTCTAAAGCATGTATTTGCTTCAGTCAGCCAAAAATTGGAGTTCTGCGCATGTTCTCTAGGTTAGAGTTGAACCAACTGTGGTCCTAAAGTTGTATGTTACACGGTAAAGGAAATGTGATCATGGTGGCAAATAAAATATGATGAACTACTGAAAAAGGATGTGGGAAAATTTATTAGAAGCACGTTTAAAGAGAAGGTCAAAATGAGAAAAAGTCTGCAACCAGCAGCAACGGAGCACACATCTACTATGCCAGAGTCAGATATATTTACATCAATAAATCCATCCTCCCCAGTTCTTCTATAAGGGAACGACACAGATCAATTAAATCTCATTTTTGGCCTTATGGAGTCATAATTATAGCTCTTGCAGCTGTGCATGAAAACCCACCATGCGGTCGCCTACATCAGTGCAATATTGAACTTTAAAGCTCATAAAGTATCAATCAATCACAACTCTGGTAGAGATACTGCAATCTAGTGAAAGACAAGAAAAAAAAGAGAAGAAAACGACCAAGAAGAAAGTTTGAAACATAAAAAAAAAGAAGGAGGGACCCTTAATGTGCATTCTTCAGCTTCTCTGTGTCTATAGTTTGGGTGTCTGTATCATTTTCTAGCTGTCTGAGCCGCCTTCCCTCTATAGCATACTGCTGAAAGCGTTCAAATGCCACTGAGCTGTAAAGTGCTCCGTAATTCCATCTCAGGAGTGATTGGAACCTCCATTCTTGAAACGACATATCTGCAAGGCTCCTACCTGCTGACACTCAAATGACAAAGGACATTTTCCACTCACTGGTTTGTGACACGGTCCAACCCCCCTTTCCTCCTCTCTGAGAGCGCTCAGAGTTTGAGGGGGAAAACACGCCTGATGTGATGCGTTTTGATTTACTCTTGAATTTTCTCCTTTGGGGAAACAATACACAGGATTTATGCTGTCACAAGCTGAATCAACCAGAAATTGCTTTTAACTTTTTGGAAGAATGACAGTGAAGGGATAAAAAAAAAAAAAAACTCCTGGAAAAAAAAACAAGACAGCATCCGTCAGCAAGTGACAAGTTAAAACATTTCCTGTGCTGCTGAAGAGCCTCTGAGGGGAGGCTGATCAATTTAAGGAGTTTTTTTTAAAAAACCAGGTACCCAGGGTTTTACAGTAAAATAGACCTTTCTTGTGATGTATGGCAACATTATCTTTTGCTGAGCATTGATGGATTCAGCTTTTGTCTAGTTAGGAAGAAAGCCTGGGACTTCTTTTTTCCAGCTTTACATCCCGGCGCCTATTCAAAAGGAAGGTGTTAGAGTTTATCAGAGTTTGCTTGGTGCTTGCATAGGCTTTCTCTTTTCTAAAGGAACAGTAAAGGCTATAATTGTAATGCAGTAAAGGTGTGAGTGCAAGAGGACTGAAAGAGGGAGAGAGAGAGAGAGAGAGAAAAGGAGTTGGAGGACAACAAAGAGCCAGGAACAGAAAGGAGAAAAAAACAGTGGGAACATTGAATTCTCACTGGAGCATATTATGAGTGAAATGGAGGGGTGGCTGTAAATTACAGGTAATTTGTGTCATGAGTTGGAGGATTTAAATCACTGGAATCAATGTCAAGGAGGAGAGGAAAGATATTGCACCCATGCAGTCAACATTACGGAGCAGAGAGGAGAGGGGAGCTGGCATTAATGGATGGGTGGAGACGGGGAGTTATAAGAGCGGGAGCATGGGAGGAGGTCAGGAAAAGAGACGGATGATTTTTCACTCTTCTCTCTCTCTCTGACGGTTGGCAGGTGTATGCACGCGTCATTAAAGAGTTGAAAAATGTACGAGGAGAAGGCTGTAATGACTCACTAATGACCTTGACTGGCAACTTTAGCAAAAGGGGGCTCTTTTCTGCTGCTACCTGGGCAGCAAGAGGGGTGTCCACATGATTAACTGCAGTACTGCCAAGGACATGAGTGAAGGAAGAGCAGGATTATCCGGACTGTTAAAGCGCTCTACATTCATCCATGACCACCTCTGTTTTTTTCAGCCAGGAACTGAAAACAAAGATAAATCCTCTGGTTGCTATGTGACATGTTTCATCTGTCCTCAAGGTTTTCTGTCGTTTGGTTTTAGAGAAAAAAAAAAAATCCAAGACAAAAGCCTTTCCTTCGCTCTCTTTGAAATGGATATTTCCCAAAAACAGATGGATTGCAAATGCAAATGTGCCCCAAGTTGTCAGAGAATGTTGAGGACTGAGAAAGAAAAATGGGAATTTGCCACAGCTTGCGTTCTCCATCCATTCTGCCGTTCTGTGCTGGCTGCTGGTGTTTGTGCGGAACATGTCCCGACTTCACTCATCATTAACAACAGTTGCAATGAATTGCACTTTTCTCACCAGTTCTGCATTTGTGTAACTGGAGATAATGAGATGGCACTCTGCCGGCGCAGGGGCCCAGCAGCTCCACCAGCAGACCACCGTACTGAAGCAAACGCAGGGTGTGTGTCTGTGTGTGTGTGTGTGTGGTGCTTGATAAGTGTAATTCTTGCATAATTCAAATGTTAGATTATAAACACAGAAGATTAGCATACAAGCATCAATCAGTTGAGCTGATAGCACTGCGGAGGCTCTTTTCGAATTTAAAAATTAAAAATTATCGCCCCTCATTTGCATGTTAACTAATTAAATGCGTGCATCCATTTTTAAATATTAAATCTAATTTGGAGGCTCTCTCCGTAGCCCTCATTTCTTTTTTGCGACTATGCTTTTTAAGATCTCAGCAGAAAGCTTGTTGCGTTTTACATTATCAGTCCTCGTGAAGTTGAGATCCTCAGCAGCCATCAGCAAACATCTGGCTCCCACCGTTTTATCTATCTCACCTGTCAGAGAGGAAGAATGTGAAGCAAAGAGAAAGCCCGGAAATGAATTACAGAGCAAAATGGAGAGAGTCATCTATTGCTGCTGACAGAAAAACTCCCAGACTGGAGATAAGAAAATCCCATTTGTAGGAAACGACCACTCAGCACTTTTTCAGCATAACCCGTTAACAGAGCGGGTCAGCCTGTGGGTCAGCAGAGAGATAATGCCGCTTTGATGGTGATGGGCAAAAATATGTGTAACAGGATATTGTCACTGCATGAACATTGTTATCTATGTAAGATGGAAAATGGACCTGGACTGATGTCAAATGTATTAATGTGTTATATGAAAGCTACTGCAGCAACACAGAAAGATAAAAGAAGGCTAAAAACTTTAGAGTATAATATTTCAATTGTTTTTTTCTACGGGTGCAACAGTTCATGTTCAGCTCCAGTGTGTTTTAATTACATCATCTGACTTTGCTGCCAGTGCAAAAGTTCTCACAATAGGTTATTTTCAGGCTTCTGGGCAAAGAAAGATCATTTTTTATGTTGTTGTTTTGTTGCCCTGTCGACAAGCACTAAGACTGGGTGATTTACTTTCCCCATAATGTTTCTGTAAACATGAAAATAGAAATATGTGCACAAGTTTCATGCAGCCGGGCAAGTCATTACTGTGAAGTTTTGACCAAAAAGATTTTGTGTCAGAGATTAGGTCACTTTCTAGCCTTTTCTTCCACTACTTGTTTGGGCACTTTGAAGATCACTTCAGCAGTTTAACTCTCCATTTATCTCCCCTCTGTCTGTTTCTCTTTTAATTACAGGCTCTGCTTTGTAGAAATCAAACAGAAACAATTAACAGAAGAGTGTTTCAAACCGTTCGATCCAGCTAATGAATGGAATTAGAATACAAAGTAGAGAGAAACTTTCTACAAAGTTTAAAAGGAGCAATTAATTGGGTTAGACACGGGGAGATTATATATCCAAAAGAGGAAGCTGTTGCTAAGGATGCATTTTGCATCTTGGATGATGTTTAAGCTAAAGTTATTATTTAATACTAACATTAGCTGACATTTGATGCATTCAAAGCCAGAGACAAAGACTTTGATGCTGCTTTAATCAGCCTCAATAGCAATGAGCTGGTTTGCCTGATATCACATGATCACATGATCGATGTCAGACATGTAATTTAAATGAGGAGGAGACCTCCGATGCCTCAGACACAAAGGAGTCACATTAGTTGGATATAAAAGGTGGAATGGCTCAGGCAGGTTTCAGCCTTGGCCTGCACAAACACACACGTCTTGATAAACTGATACACAGACTCACAGGTGCAAGCAAGCAGACCGGTTATGACCAAAACACAGGCTGCCGCCGCTATTAAGCTCTTTGCAATAAGTAATATGAAACTGAACAACAAAAAAGCCTACAATTAAGCCTACAAGTTTTTTGTTTTCAGATTAGACTTGCATCAGCTGCCTCTGATTATTTTTGCCGACAAATTGGTAATGATAATAGGGTTATGGGGTTTGACTCACTTTCATATTTATTTGTCTTGCATCTAATTCTTGGTATGTATATTTGATGATGGAACACTTAAATGAAAAACGAAACATTACAGCTGAAAAGAATCTGAAGTTAATATTTTTCTATCTTTATAATTATTTATTAGAGCATACATTCATAACCAATCAGAATTGTGTAAATATGCCTTTTTATGCGGCAATATGTACAGATAACATATCAACCACAAAAAGTTAAATGATACTCGACAGCTCTATTTGCCAGTTGCCATGGTTACACATGTACACGTAGCATCATGAACGGTGGCGGCTGAGAGGAGAGAAAAGAGGAACTGAATAAGAGTAAAAGCCAGAGTCAGACAGTGCATTAAAAAGGGATGAAAGAGAGCAGTTTGAATTGGACGGTGTGTCGTAAAGAGGAGCTAACCAAAGGCAGATGTCGCTGATTTGGGAGAGGGTCTAGTCACAATCGGTACCTGAAACATTGTACAGGTAAGGTAATGGTCTTGGTTTTGACACAAACATGGATCTCCTGTATGAAAAATGTGTTAACCAGGCTCTTTCCAGTCTTCATGACGGGGCAAACAGACTGAGAAGTCCTGGATTTAAGAGGAAACTGGGGCTGTGACTGTGTGAGGAGCAAAAACATACAGCTTGTCATACTTTTCCAGTTGTTGCATATGTAGTTTAAATGTCATCAGTCCTCATGCATCCTTTCTTTTCTTCGATTCCCAACACCGGTGAAAATAAGGCAACCATGTTTGTTTCTTCAAATAATTAACACTCTTGTCCATGCCCATCCAACACCGAGACATCCACATGTTAACCTTTACGTCCCTTTACGAGCACATTCTGCTCTGGCATTCAGTGTTACTGTTGGATGGAAACCGTGAGGTGTGGAATGATGCTATAATTATATAATTACTACTGAGATACTGAGAGGGGGATACTACGGGAGAAGTGCATCTGAATTTCCACAGCGCCAAATTGCAGGAGTTTGTAAGACGTTTTGCAGTTGAATAAACTGAGTTGAATTTAAACCGACTGAACTGCAGATAACAACACAGACGAGATGGGAAATGCTGGTTTCCATGTAAGCACCCAAAAGAGTTTTCTCAGCACCAATATAAAGTTTCTGATTATTTATTAAATATATAATATGAGAACATTATATCTGGAAAATCTGCTGGCTTTCTTATTTTGTGCTCAGTCCAATAGTTGCCAATGTTCTATAGCTGTGTATTGCTTTGCTTATGTCAGTGTGTTTTAACTGCAAAAACTGCTGACTGTATGCTTTTGCAAAATCAGCCTGCTGGTGGAAATTTGACTGTTTGCTGTGTCACATGTGTGAACCTACTCATATGTGCAAATATGCTGTTTTGTGCCATACTTTATATTCTATTACCCCAAAAGCACCAACAGTTTATGTGACTGATGACACCTGTGATTTCAGCATAACAGTATCTTCAAAGGACGCAATGGTGGCATTTGTCCTTTTTATGCTATGATTTTTATTGAAGAACAACCCCGGGTCTAGTGCAACGGCAGAGTTGGTGTTGTCTTGGAAACTGCGCCTGTTTCGGAATGTGGCCCTTTTTTCCATCACTGAAGAAAGATTCCTGCACTGGCAAATCGCTGGAATGACTTTTGTGGCACGTTGACTCGAGCTTGTTTGCAAGATGATGCTGACATGGAAACTTCACACTGCAAGAGGTTAAAGAGAGTGGAGACAGTCAATGGTCAAGGTCAAAGCATTTTAACTTTCCAAATGACAGCACCAAGGCACCCTCACTAATGCACACACCATTTATTTCCAGCTGAAAGGAAAGGAAGGATCGGCAACACACAGCAAATATTTGAGCCCAGAGTTAATGTTGGCCTTTTACATTTCTGCAAACCCTGGAACCTTTAATCTTTATTTTTGTTATATAAAAATTTGAATATATGATATAAATGAATTTGAATATATGAATTAGACTAAACTAATGTTTTGTTCAGCTGCCTGTGAAGAATTAGATGATTTTCAGGGTATGCTCTAATTAAAGAAAACTTTGCTTAAAAATTAAGTGATAAAACATACATAAATTCAGAATTAGCATGACAAATGTGATGAAATTAAAGTTAAAATTACTAACAGTCAACCAGGTATAGCCATCTTAAATTATATGTGCAGTTATGGTAACTTAAATGTACTTTCGCAGAGATGTTTACACACACGCTACCTTCAGTAATTCCATGGATGCATGATGATGTATAATGTTCGTATTATACATCAATGGGTAATTCCTTTGTTGCTGTAGAGGAGTTACCCATAATGCATTGCCATTTCTACTGAGAAACCAGGCTGTAATTATATTTTTACCACACCAAGCGTCATTTTCAGCTATGTTACCAAGAGATTTATGTTACATTTCTGTTGTTAAGGTAAATGAAGTAAACTGCACTCTTGCTTCTCTAGTCTTCTGACCACTCAAAGGGCTTTACACTGCATGTCAACATTCACCATTCATCCATACACTAATGGCAAGGGCACTGGATTCCATACTTGTGAAGACCTGCTGATCAAACACTAAGACACCAAAAAGAAACAACTGTGAGAAATTTTGGAGTCAACTATTTTTCCCAAGGACACTAAAACATTTAGACTGCTGCTGGAGATGAAACCCACTTTCCTCTTGAACCACAGCAGCCTTGGTCTGGCAAGGTCAAGGCACAAAACCATCTTGGTTAGAGTTATAAAAAGGTTTTGTTTGGTTCCATCAGCTCAAACAAGGTTGTAAAAATGTTCCAACGTTCACTCAAACTGCTGTGTTTAACCACAATCTCCTCATTCTGATGAGAAAACTCAGCTCATATCAAACCAAAGCCACTTTGATTTGTATGGTTGAGATGCTGATATAATGGATATGAAGCATACAAATACAACATGGCCATGGTTTGCAGAAAAGTCCCGACATTTTACTCTGGCATCTCTGAATATTCATGATAAGAAAACAATCTTTTCAGTTTATTCATGGTTCCCTTTGGTTTACTTTGTGTTTTATCCACCTCTCTTTGCATGCACACCACTATCCAGCCAGTCATGTAAGTGTAAAAAGAAAAAGTGACTTTCCGTCAGTCCAAATTATCTCCACAGCAAGCTGTACTCAGTGGTGTAGGGCTCTGCTCCAGCCTGATCACATTACACAGTAAGTACCACTGCTCAGGAGCCTCCGAGGCTTCTGGGGAAGAAGACAGTTTGGTCCCTATAGCTGAGGATCGAAATGGAGGTTAAGGATTAGGTGGGTGCAGGGGGCCGGGATGCAGGGGGCCGTAGGGGATCTATGGGGAGGGTGGGAGCATGTGAAAGCATGCCTATCAGAAAGCAGGGGCTCTGGTGTCAAAGTCCCATCATCACCAGCAGCAGAGCATGAATGAATATGAGGCAACGTTCATGAATATTCCATCGAGTGTTATCTTTCTCTTTCAACTTTCTTTTTTTTTGCTGTTTTTCTTCCTTTTTCCAGCACTCTCAGATTTTTCACTCTGCTACTCTAATCTTCCACTTGCTCTTCCTCCTTTCATCTTCCTCTGTCTCTGTCTTTTCTTTCTTGCTGTGGTGTGTCTGAGGACATCGAGTACTTTACCACAAGGGGTAACAAGCACTCCCAGATCATATTTAAATCTAGCATGTCCCAGAGACTTCTGGAGTCTCACAAAAAGCTTTAAAAAGACAAGCCTTTACCACAGAACTCCCACAGTGAAACATTAGTCAAATCTTTCTTTAAATCTTTTTCCTTTTTTTATTCCTGTCTCTGTTTTTTTTCATATTTAACATCAGAAAGACATTGGCTGTCCTCTAAGTAAATCTTGGCACCCATCGTCATGTGAGATAACCACAAGGATGGAAACCAAACATCCTTTTTTCACAGTAGTCACAGTAATTAATCGCTTTTTTCACAGTATAATTTTGCTCTTTGTTTTCCACTGCTTGAAGCAGAATCTCTGCACCTTTATCTCTCTCCCCTCTCTCTTCTACCATCTTTGTAAGATAAGCACACAGCCCGTGACAAATAGCACAAAGAGGAAAAGAAGTAACTTTATTTAAAACAGTTGTCTTAAACAAGCTTAGTGTAGCCAGGGTTGTGCTTTTATTCTGAAGTACTTCTACCTGCCATCTCAGATAAACAATCACAAAACATGCTGTTCAGTCTGAGAGCTCATGTCAACACTAGGTTTTTTGGATTCTCATTGCTTCACTATAGTCAAAAATGCTAGTAGTGTTTGAGTCGAGGGGCTGCAGTGTCCAATTATATTTGGCACAGGGGTCCGGCCAATGGTGCCATGGTCTGTGGGCCGTAAAATGAGCAGAAGGGCAAAGCTTTGAATGTCTCTTCTAAAGGACCCCTGGGCACAGCTACAACAGTCAGTTGCTTGAAATGAAAGTGCAATTGTAGGCGAAAAGGGCAACAGCACTCTGGCAGACACGCAGAAAAAGGCAGCGGCCCCTCCGGACCGCTCTCTGCCTGATCAGTTCTGGAGTTGGCAGGGTCCACACAAAGGTCATTGTTGGGGAAGAAAAGAGGAAGGAAATGGGTTTTGTGTGTGGTTTCTTACACTCAGTGTTCTGATACACTTAATCTTTTCATGAATAATTTGATTGATAGTCTAAAATAAAAATAAATGAATACTTATAGCAACTGCACTTCCAATTTGGCTGAAAATATTGGTTTTTCAAACAGTTAGCCACATGAATAGTAAACCTCACCACCGAAATCAACAGTCTCTTGATGCATTTAAACAGGCAAAAAGATTTTGTCAAACAATTCGCCTTGAGCAGTGATCTATATTCGTGGTTATAAAGGCAGTAGCCATCATTAGGAAACAAGGGTAGCTCTCCGCAAATTGGAGTAAAGATAAACCTTTCATACAATATTTCTTAACTGTTTTAAACAAAAATGATAACTTTTCATGTAAGGCTTGTTGCAAAAATAATCCCCCAAAGCCAAGTATTTTGTATTTCTAACTTTTCATCAGTAACTTTAAATTGCTGGAATTACTGTCCAATCTCTGGTACATTTTGCTAACCCTAGAGAAAAATCTGACAAGCTTGACCAGCTGTTCGTAACACTCTCAGCTCTCTCTTCCAAACATCACACATAAATATGTTTTTATCTCGCTCAAAAAAATGTCTTAAGACTCTGATATCTAAAAACTTTAAATATCACAGTCTTTGCGCAATGTCTGGTGCAACAGTAGGGTTCCTGGCCAGAAGAGGAAAAAGAGAAATGCTGATGAGTGGATGAGTGTTTCGTCTTCTTTAATCTTGAGCAGCACAGTGGGGCTGTGAACCGTTCTGCCAGACACAGAAAAGCTGAACAGCACATATCCCATCAGGAGGTTCTGTGCATGAAACAAATCCTGCCCACCTCTGACGCCCTAACCCGGTCTCCATCTTTTTTTTTTCTTTACTTTGTCTTCCCACACACACACATATACACACACACGCATCTCGCAAACAGTAATCAACCATCCTGTTCTTTTTCTATATTGACAGCTAAGCACAAGGAAGACAGCAAACATGCCCCGGCTAAACCCAAATCAAAATCTAAGATAGGCACAGGAAAGGACAGATATATGTGTGTCTGTGTGTGTGTATTTGTGGGTGGGTGTGTGTGTATGTGGTGTAGAGATGTGGGAGAGCTATGAGGAAAAATCTAATCATGAAGCAGCTGGGAGTAGAAACAGGCGATCTCAAGTGGCAGATAGCAGCAGACAGGGACTGATGGAATAGGAAAGAGAGAAAAGCAAACAGGAATGAAAGAGCAAATCTGTGATAATAGTTTCAGCAGCTGAAATGATTAAAATAAAAAAAGTGATTCAAACTGGTCTTTGCTTTGCAAGCAGCCACTGCAGAGTGAACTGTATTATAGACAGTGTTTGACTGACAAAGTAAACTGAACCTTTGCACCTCCTGTACGGTGGAAGGCAAGAAATATATATAAGTATAAATAAATATATACAACACACATTTACACTCACACATACACACACCTAGTACTATGCTGAAGTGTGCATTATTAGCAGGTGTCATGTCTACCTTGTATGACCATCTAAGTTGTATTGAATGCCCACATTTGCTATTAACATGCTAAAAACACACAGGAATCACATTATTTTTGCAGGTATTTAGCTATAAATCAAGTATTTATGTAACTTTGACTTGATTGTGGCACTTGATGAAAAGTGAGGGGCTACCAGAGTTATAACAATTCATCCAAGAGGAGACAGTTAATGCTGATTATTTTTATGCCGATCCATCCAGTAGTTGAGGTTGAGGTACAACAAAATTACAAATGTCAGCCTCATGATGGTGCTAGAGTTGAAGTCAGGAGATCATCAACATAATCTGGATACATTATCTTGAAACCAATTAGGCGCTCATCCATGTGGTGGATATCGAGGTATTTCACTGGACAAGAAAGACTTTGACCTTCTGATTGTGTTAATGGAGAAATCCAGGAGGGCACCAGAGTCATCCCCTTTGGACTGTGGATCATCAGCTTCAATGTATGACAGAATCATTTTATCTATTATCTTCTTTTGCACCACTTAAATGAAACGTATTTTTACACAAATTTGCAGTGACTTGACAATAATGTTTGATACAAAACAGTTTAGTAATAATTGTCAGGCTGCAGAGACGCTGCAGAGATGACAACACCTTCTCAAGGTGTAAATTGACCAATCCTTGTCTCAGTCTGTCTGGAACCCCTAGAGAGCTTTTTTTTTTTTCATGAGTTGATTTTTCTTCTTTGGTAACCATGCAGAAAAGTTCGATATACTCAGCAGTTTCCAAAATGGTCTGTATCCACCGCGGGGCGGACTGAAAATTGAAAGGGAGCACACAATGGTCTGAAAGCAAAGGGTCGAACGAGGTGAAACTAAAGCTTCGGGACAGCTGTGACTGCAAAGACACACATGGATACATACTATCTGTGTGTGTGTGTGTGTGTGTGTGTGTGTGTGTGTGTGTGTGTGTGTGTGTGTGTGTGTGTGTGTGTGTGTG
>JAQMCX010000023.1:8437745-8448518 GCA_029814765.1 Acanthurus leucopareius | reverse complement strand
TGTGTGTGTGTGTGTGTGTGTGTGTGTGTGTGTGTGTGTGTGTGTGTGTGTGTGTGTGTGTGTGTGTGCGTGCGTGTATGAGTGTGTTGGAGAAAGAAAGAGAAAATGAATCCGCTATCCAGCACACTAATTCGCTCCATGAAACTCCATTTAGCAGGGGCCCCTGGGAGCATTTATGTCATTCCCCTGTAATTAACACTTTACCTGGTGATGAGCCACCGCAGCTCTAATGGTAATTTAGCCTTAATGTATGCACACAGTTATACGCATTATTCTATTTTGAACGGAACGGCACGAAAATGCAATTATGAAGTAATTGATGATTGCGTGTCGAATCAGAAACAATTTGATGCGGCGAGCTCTACTTCTTTCTTCCCTTTCATTTGGATGCAAGTGGAACTGTTTCATAGGCACAATACTTTTCCCTCAGAGTTCCGCTGTAAATTATGGATAATGCCACAGCGTTCAGTAAGAGCCCACTTTGCAGTTTCCTTTCCAATAGCTTACCTTGAAAGTGCAATGTTGCTTATGTATATGTCGCATTATGCATCATTGCATTTGCAAATCAATACAAGCTTCTCGTTGGCAGGTGACAAACAGTCTGGTTGCCACAAAAGAAGCTGAAGATTTAAAACGTTCATTATATTTTTTGGGTTTTTTTTTTTTGAAACAAGCCAATCTGTTTTCAAAGCACCCACAGTAAGACAGGCATTACAAAACTGATTTGCTGATTAGCTATTGATCAAAGCGGCTGAAATTGAGATTTATCTTTTAGTCATTTCCAGCCTCATCTTATGAAAGAGACTGAAGGAGCAAATCTGTTTTATCCCACCAATTTGTTTTTCTTAGTACTTTCCACTGTGATAAGATTTGGCAAAAACTTAATCACCCGACACAGCATCCAATCATCTCGCTCTCAGAAAAGGTCATTACTTGATAATTTGAATGCTCTGTTCTTTCAAATGAGAGCTGAAAATAGTTAAAAAAAAAAAAAAACAACTTCTCCCCAAAGCAAAGTCTCACTGTGCAGTTTTGTAACCCTCTTTGTAACTTAAGAATACCAATTTTCCACTTCCTCATATTCCTAACTTCCAAAATCTCATTCTTTTCAAAGTCTTCTCGAGCAATGGAGAGACTATCTTATTCTGAATGAGATCAGCACCATCTTCTTCAAAGCTGTGCTTAGTCATGGAGAGAAATAAGAGTTAAACAGCTTCTATGCTTCATCTGCATAACTTCTTCACAAATCTCTTTTCTTTCTTCTCTTTTTGTCTGTTTCTTCTTATGTTTTTTCTTTTTGCTTCACTCACTCATCACTTCTGAGCTTCTTTGTCCTTTTTTGACTGATTCAGCCTCTGAGAATTATTAATTAAGCTAACAACCTGGTTAATGAATCCAGCTGGAGTAAAGTAAGTGAAGTTTAATGCATGATTGGGTTGTTTAATGCAAAGACACTTATTTGTTGAAACTGCGTACATTATGTAATGATCTGGTGCTTTTTTAAACTGGCATTATGGGATGGAATTAGCCATCCAAACTATAAAGTGAATAAGAATATCAGAGTTATGTGCAAACTGTGTTGGCTGGCCTCATTTGAAGAATATGAGGAGGGGAAACTCCTGATGATGGCAAAGTGAGGACTAAGAGTTAGAGGCATGGGTTATCATCCATCCATCCATCCATCCATCCATCCATCCATGATGTGTAACAGCTTATCCTTAGCAGGACTGTGGGGGAGCTGGAGCAGATCACATGTTAACAGTTGCAGTAAACTCAAAAACACCCACACACTGGAATCAAAGTTCTCTTAAGCTTTTTTTTAAACATTATTTTGAACTTTTTGCTTGAGGAAGACCTTTGTTGGCTTGACTCATTGCTCATAAAAACTCAAGATAGCTAAAGTTCCAGAATTGCTATGTGCTTTCCTCTTGCACCAAAAAACATAAAAAGCAAAAACCAGTGACGAGTCTTTTTAAACAGTGCTCTTTTCGTTTCTCTTGTCGTTGTTTTTTAAACAAATTTATGCCTGTGTAACTAGACTTCAAATAAAAAACTGAACTTCCACCTGAAGAGGATTTTAAAAAGCCCTTTGATTCAAGGATGTACTTAAGTGTTTTTTCTAATCTAGAATACAATATTTTACTTCCCATCCATCTAAGTCTGCAAAGTCCACAGTTTTCATTCATTCTGATCTTCATACAAAGCTCATGTGAGATTTCAGCAGTCCTACTTTGCCAGTTCAAGTGGCTTTTTATTTATTTATTTATACGAGAATTTTTTCTTTGCATATCCTTCATGTGTGATGGTCTGTTGCAGCATGAGAAGGAAATTGAAAATCAAATACAGAATGAGGACTGTGGATTCTAACCTTTTCTTAGCATTCAAACAATTAGAGGAGCTTATAGTTTGTCATTAATGGACATATATCGGCATGAGTGTTGTATTATGACAGGCCTCACGTGTGAGTTGAACTTCTGAATTTCTGACTACAGATCCAAAGTCAATTCTCACACCAGCCGAAGAGAAGATTGTGTTTTCTTTTTCTGTCAGCCATCACATTAACATCCATGAAAGTCACTGGCATTAGCTTAAGTCCTTTTCATCTGCCAGCCCAAAATATGCACCAATGCTCCACTTTCCCTTTTCATCTGCAGCATTCACAAGCACAAAGGTCGTAACACATAGTTTGAGAGGCATCTCACTGTACAACCACCGCAGGCCTGTTCACAATGAAAGTCAGTGGAGAAAGACCAAGGTCAAGGTTAAGGGCATTTTTTTACACATAATTTGTGTCTCCTGGTTCAAATCAGTTAATGAGTTTTTAAAGATGGAGCATTTTCCCCTTTGGTTCGGGTTTCTTTTCATGCAGAGAATAAATTCAAGCAAAGCAAAGCAAACATTCATTCCATTTATTGGTCACATGTCTGGGAGAGGAAAAATAAATACAGCTAGAAGGTCCTGAGTTCTGGATCAGTGTGTCTTCCTGTGGGAGAAACGTTGCTATGCAATGTGTCATGAAGCGGTGGTTCAGCTGGCATTTGCCCATGTTCTCGGTAATTATCCGGGCAAATATACCAGCCAAAATTGTAGGAACAGAATGACAAATTCAATTAAAACTTGAAAACTTGATGATGCTCACATTTTGCAGAGAAGATGCACTGCCTTCAGACGACTGAGCAGAACAAGGAAACTAATACTGAGCATGTATAATGACGTGAAAGTGTAAACGTATCCCTGCTGCAGGAGCAGTATAACACAAACTTGCAGAAGGCACCTGGTGGTTTGATTGGATCATGGTTGGATCAGATTCTTATCATCACTGACTAATCCAGACTTTGTTTTAAACTGGACCAAGAATATTTCCATTCCAAAGTCTTGGTGCGATTGCGTTGGTCCAACCCGTGTGTGAGTGTTCATACCTGCCCAAACAACTCACAACAAGAAGGAAAGCAACGAGTCTGACTTGATCAGACTGAAAAGTGCAGATATGTAAATGCCTTACAACCCCAGTCCGGTCCATTCGTCTCCACAACCACCAACTAAAGAAAGTGTGTGCTTGTTTGTTAGTCTGTTAATGTGTTTGTCTGTGTGTCCCTGTGTGTGCTCCTTAAGGTAAACCCTGAAGATCCACTCCACTTAAAAATGTTTCTCTTATGTTTCTGATTCCTAAAAACCTTGACTTGTGATGAATAGACTCAGACTTCCTCGGTGAGTGAGAAAGAGTAGATGTGATAACAGTGATGCAGAGTTTCAGGGTCTCAGAGTTTTTTATTATTTACTTATATAGGAAACATGTTTCAAACATTTGAAAAGAAACTTTAAGGCATAAACACACTCACACTGAGGCTCAAACACACACACACAACACACACAAGCACAGCACATGCATGAAGTCCCCAGATGGTCTTGGCAGGGTTGGCCAATGGACTTTGTGATAACAACACTGGCTTCTGCTCTGCCAAGACAGGTCAGAGACGCATGTTTCACTGGTTCAGTTAATGACCTGCCATTCTGCTCTACCTGACGCAGTTCCCCTATATCCCTCTGCACTCTCCAAGGTGTGTTTGTGTGTGTGTGTGTGCGTGTGTGTGTGTGAGCAGCTTAACAATGTACCACATCAACGTGTCTGTGTGTGTGTGTGTGTGTGAGAGAGAGACTTTGTCTATGCACAGATCTTGGCGTGACATTTGTGAGAAATACAGAGACAGTGAAACATATGTGTGAATGTCAGACAAAAATAGGCGAGTCAATTGATTTGTACAGATTGCCTCGGCACAACAGCCTTCACTGTCCTTCCACCTGTAGCTGTAATTAGTGAGAAAAAAAAAACAAAGGATGGAGCCGGGGGGAGGGGAAGCAGTCAGACAGGATGGGGAAATTATCATGATTTGCAAAAGAGACTTTTCTGTTTAACAAATGTTATTGTTGCCACAGGCAAACCAAAGACTATTCCCAAAGTGCTTTGTTTTATTTTCTGAGTTTATAGGGCTGTGTGCAAGCATGCGGATGCAATATGTCACCATGTGGATTGTGCCGTGTTTTATAACCCTGCTCTTTGTTCCTTGCTCTTTTAAATGCTAACCTTAAAAAAAATTTATCACATAATTTTATTAACCTTTTATTTTAAGGTGTCTCTCTGTAGCTGCATGCTACGTGTGTGTGAATAAACAGTGAGTGGACACAACAGCTTCACACCTGTATAATAAAATGTGACCTACTGCAGTGGCCTCACATAACATTACAGTTATGATTGCAGCAGATCCAGGCACAGTTTATAGAGATGCCTATGCGGCCTACATTAAATTTTGATGTGACCTTACAGCACCCAATAATGATATTAAATTCATTATCATAAAATGCTGACACACTGTAGGAATAAATGTATATCATAATATAAACTTCCTAATACAATTAGTTAAATGACTATGCGTGGGATTTTATAATATCCAACAGTTATTCATGTTGCTGGTGTCAGCTCCTTAGATGTTCTGTTTTATTAACATTCATTTTAAAATGTCTTTAAAATCTAATTTTGTGATGTTTACAACGGGCTTTTGGCTTACACACTTCATTTAAATCTGCTCTGATTTTAGGCTGCACATCATTGACTTTAATAACATTTATAGCTATAGTTATAGTTTATAGTTAGCAAATAGTTTCCAATTTACACATCCAGAAGGCACAATATTGAGTTTATTAGCACAGTTTCTCTCCACCCATTAATTTTGAATACAGTATTCACTTTTTTCCACCATCTGTTACAGTTTTACTTTGATATCTTTCCATTTGATGTTAGGCAAGTTGTGTCCACAGGTCTTCTCGTAACTCTCTTGCTGTCAAGACCAACCTTAGAAACCCCCAGTCAACCAAATGAATTAAGTTACAGGCTAGAAAACAATGAGCAGCGAGTATTTTCTCCATCAGCTGTCTTTCTGCATAAGCAGTCTACAACCGCTTTCTTCAGGAGCTGCAGTTGTCTGTCCAGTCATCTCACCTGCCTCAATGTTTTTGCTCAGTTTAAAAATGAGCAGATATTTACAGTTCCTCCTGATGCATGAAGCAAAAAATCCATTTATCAACCTCTTTTGTCTCAAAGTGTCTCTTGCATCCTGCATTTTCTTGTGTCTCCTTCAACTCAAATTTAAGGGCCTTTCTCTTGCCTTTTTTTGTCCTTTCTCCTTTCAGAGCAAAAATAACTTGTTGCTAAAAATGAGTCACATCCGCAACAGAACAACACCTCCAGTAGCAATGTCATTAAGACCTGGATCTTTTAGCCTGGCAAACACTTACACGCTCACTTCTACAAATATGTATCACAATCAGAGATAATCAGACAATCACTTGAACAAATATGAAGCATTAGTGGATACAAATGAAAGTACAAGTAAGATAACGGATGATTTTTACAACAATGAGAGAGAGTTATAACATGAGTTAAAACTGGATCACCTGCTCATAGAAAAAAACAGTGTTTTCCTGTGTTTGATCATTAAGACTGCACACATGTACACATACGTGCAATACAAATATAATCTTCCTTACACTCAGATACAACTTTCTTTCCGATGTGGGTTACCTGGCTATTTTAGCATCACCTTCTATTTATAACTGGTTTTCATGTTCTATAAAACCCAGGTCTGCTTCCATGGTAACAGTGTCCAGTTATACCCTTTATATGAACTGATGGGCAAATATAAGAGGATGTGCTTTAAAAAGGTTTTTTTGTATATATATACACTGACCGAAAAAGCAGTAAATTATCATCATTGTTTGCACACAGAGATGAATCATTGCAGTTGCCAAAGGTTCACCCTCCCACCAAGTTTAACAGTGAATCCAAATAGTCTTATTTCCCCTCTTTTAAACATTAGACTGCACTATCAAAGTCCACACAAGTGGCAAATTGCCTGTCCGCCTCTAAGCATCAATGCCACCGGTTTTGCTGCACCTCAGGCCGCATTGTGTTCGCCAAAGTTAATTAATTTGGAAATGGTTTTTCAGGCGACACCGAGCTGAGGGCAGTGAGGAATCTGCATGGTTGGACAGGATTGCATGTTGTGCCAGATAATAAACCAACTTAATTCCATGTTTTTTATCTCTTTATTCTGCCCAAAGAACAAAGAAAGCATCTGCCTGCTGATCTACTGTACATACAGTGATCTTTCAATTGGCTCAGAGGGAGGTTTGCCTCTGCGGTTCAGAAACAGCGACTTTCTTCGAGAAAGAGAAAAGACTCAATCAAGCAGCAACAAATTATGGCAGACAGAAAACAAATCTGTTTACATGCATATGAAGTAATGGTTTGTGCAGACAGATTGCAATTTATTATCTGGGATTGCTGTAGCCATGGGCAAATTTTCCTTAAATTAGTTTTTCAATTTAAATTACTGTCTATCAGCAACTCATTATACCAAATGTTTTTTTTTTAACAAGAAATTGCTCACTGTGTACCTTTGAATCAAAAAGTGAATGATTTTTGCATATTTGACTGCATCCTCTGAGACATCTGTTTGAAGGAATAACGTTTTGGCTTCCCTTTCATTTGACTTTTTAGTTTAATGTGTTTTGTTCTCTGTTTGACTTAAAAAAAGAAAACAATTTTCCCATCTATTTCATCAAAGAGAAATGAATCATGTATGGAAAGGACCTGAATGCTAAAAGGTAATCCAATTTCCATTTAATGTGATATTCTTAAATTCCCCTACAGACCTTCAGGGGAAAGTCATGATTATAGCCTGTGAATGCATGTCATTTAATTCCAGTATTTCATAATGTGAGACCTATTAATAAATGTGGGTCTTGGAGATCAGTCATTTCTCCCAATGTGGAGTGTCAGAGTCTGAAGAGATGGTTGTGACAGATATTAATTAAAAAAAAGAGTATTCGGCATATGACAGCTCATATTTAAGCGTCATATTGTGATTACATTTAAATACAAAAATGGCAATTTGGCTGTTATCTAGACTTCAATAAGAAGGATGGTTGACAGATGTTTTGGTTTGAGTTTTTTAAAGCTTAAACCAATCCTGTCAAAACTGCCTCTGTTATATCAGGGCTGCGAACTCATCAGGGTTGAAGAGTTGACAAAGATGTGTAGCTCCTATCAGAGAGTCAAAGGTTATGAGCCCTCAGGAAGAATTTTTTTTAAAATATCAGCTTTCAAATGTGGATGTACAATTGATTTGAGAATAAGCACAAAAGCAAAAAACACTGACTGATTTAATTTTACTGCTACAAAAGTAGTGTATGGGGGATGTCAGTACAGTGCACTTTAAAAAATATAAGTCAAGAGTGTCCAAACTAACATAAACACTCTGAATCATCTCTCTGCAATCCAATTAATAAAAAATGCAACACTGACATATCAAATAGAAAACAAGGCTTAAATTATATTTTGACGGAAAGAAGGAAAGACTGGCAGACAGAAAGACAGCTAGTGTCCTTGTTTGCTCTTTCCAGCCATTGCGACTTCTGTTTGGTTAATTAAAAGACAAGGCTTAGATATGACATTTAGAAATTTGATTTCACAACCATTGCAGCTACAAGAAAAACTCTCACAACATTATTTCAGTTGTGATTCTTTTGAGCTTGGCATTTGCCCCCTTCTCCAGCCGCATAATGAAGCCACTGTAACAGGCATCTCGTCTAACTACATCATAAATAAACAAACCTGTAACAACCTGTTTAATTATGTTGTGGTTGTGAAGGCCTCACTAATGTTATCATAGCGTAAAAAAAATAGCCCATTAGGATCAAAAGTTAATGTTAAAGTCAAAAGTTCAAAACAACTCAACCTTATCAGGCGTAGTGTCAAGACTGACATATTGTCTTATAATGCGAGGCCAATCAAAGTTCTTATGATGTGACTGTAAGAGATTTTAACTTTAAGGCAAGCAAGCGGGCCTCCTTTCAGCTGGGTTGCACATGCAAGCACAGAAGCCAGGAGCTTTTTCTCATAAAGCAGAAGGCATGGGCTCATTCATCCCCCTGTCAGGTTGTCCTACAAAACCCCCCTCCCCCCTTCACGTTTCAACATTTTATCAGATCTACAAGAGTTCAAATGACCTATTTTGGATTCAAAGTCTGATTTTAAAGGTGACAACTTTTCACCTCTGTGTATACAAGCTTGCTGTATATCTCACATTACATTCACAGCACAGAATTTTCTGCTGCTTGAGATTCAGCTCTTTGCTCAAACAGTGAATGTCATGCAGCTTATCATCGTCCTGATCATCATGTGCATCAAAAGGAGACCTTTAGGGATTATACATCAAGAATACTCTTTATGTTTGGATAGCAAGGAGCAGGACAAACAAAAGTCACCAAATGAGAGGAATCCCTAAAAGAATTATACAGATATATACAACACAGCACTGAGCCAGTACAATGGCATCTTTGATTTATATCCTGCTAAGAGAGTAAGACTTAGGTTTTTCACAGCTGACAGCTATACAGTTGACCTTTCTTTACAAATAACACAAACCTGAGTTTGTATATAAAAGCACTGACCCAGACTGTGCTTTAGGTCTAAGTAAAAAAGAGGGTTATATGGGACAGTGAGAATGTAATTTATAATGTTCCTTTTCTTATGTGAAGAAAAGCTTTCCAAAAAAGCCTGCTCATCTGATCAGAACAGAGGTCTTTAAGGTGATGCAGCACGGTGGAGGATGGAAGCCTGCAGTTCTTCTGCAACAGCAGCTGTGAACAGATGATGAAAAATGAAGCCAAAACATCTCTGATATGGGAGCTGCCATTTTGTGCCAGTGACATAATTTGATCCAGAGTGTTGATTGACGATCGTTGCATTGAGGCCTGGCCCCTGCACCTGCCCGACCTGGCCCCTGCCCGACCTGGCCCCTGCACCTGCCCGACCCAATCACTGTTAGGGTCAGTTGTTAATTTTGATATTGCAACCCCTTTTTTATAACATCATATAACCTCATCAGACAAATATAAAGTTTAACATACACCAGTGTGAACCTTCTTAAATGTAAGAAACCATCTTTGGAGAAAACTGTTTTGACATGCAAGCCTGCTTTGATTTCGTTAGTTTGGTCCCATCTACTGACATGGGGGAAGCAGGATTCATGATCTCGAGTGCAGCCAACAACTGAGGGGGATCAAGGTTGGCTTCACTATTAAGGTTCTTATATGTTGTCCATTTTCAAATAGTCAATGCTTCAAAACACTAAGTGATAGGAGTGTGTCATACTTGGAATTTTAGATCCACAACCCAAAGATTCTAGTAGGACTCATTATCTAAGAGTCTGTTTTAAAGTAACTTATAATTATCTAACAAATGCTCTAGTCCTGATTGATAGATAATAGGAAACTGCTTGTTAGAAATTTACTATCACCAACTTTGTTAATATTGTTCATGTATCAGGTCTCAAATACTGTCGGATATCTGTTCTTTGTACTTTTTTTGGTCTGCCTTCGATCAGCAACAGTAGGAGCTTTTGTCCATGCTGAGGGTTCGTTTCTTTTTATTCTGCAGAGCTGAAGTTAGTCTAGGGTCAATGGCTGCTCTGTGCTCACATGAGAATAATGCATCAGCCACCTAACAAGCGACCCCAGGATTTACAGAAGTAAAAAAGTGCGAGACAGCATACTGACCGAGGTAAACCCTGCCCAAACAGCCCCGGGGGATGCGTAAATGCTAAACGACACTGAGTAGTAGGTAAACAGCATTTACATTTAGGTGATAAGTGAATCAGTTTAACACATTCTGTGTCCGCAGTGCTGCTTTAAGCAAATCCAGCCTCACAAATTGACTCAGGAAACTAGCCTTTCCTGGCTTGTTGCCATTCCTCTGCCCTCTCGCTCAGACTACAAACTCTCTTTAGCCTTTGCACTGAGACAAATAGCTTCTGCAAATTACCTGAGAACACTCTGCCAGTGATTGCCTGTTTACACTGTGTATGCCCAGACTCCTGAGGCAGTTGTAATAGAAGCATGGTGTGCTGAACCTCACAGCAATTTAGACCAAGGAAATTTATATATTTTTCTGTCGCCCATTAAGAAGTAATAAAGCTTTTATGTGTTTTTCAATTATAGATATTGAGGGACAAAATTGAGACTACTTTTTTCTCACACTGTTATTGAACGCTCTTCTAAAAAGATTGGGCTATGAAGTAAAATGTTTCTTCAAGCTTTGTTTTTTAGTTTGGTCTCTGTGTGTGTTTGTGTGTGTGCATGTGTGTGTGTGTGTGTGTGTGTGTGTCTGGGTGTGTGAGAGAGAAATTGATAGAGAGAGATTGAGAGTAATAACAG
>JAQMCX010000023.1:8405401-8431482 GCA_029814765.1 Acanthurus leucopareius | reverse complement strand
AGATAGATAGATAGATAGATAGATAGATAGATAGATAGATAGATAGATAGATAGATAGATAGATAGATAGATAGCATATCTGTTAAAATTTTTCACTAAATACATACATATGTGTAAAATTGACATTTTCATTTTCATTTTTATCACATTATCAGAAATAAAAAAAAGTCCTTTGTTTTCAAAATCTAAACTGTGTCCATTGTAGCTGTAACAATCTACTATCTGTATCCGGATGGATAGTTGCAGCCACCATGAAGATTATTTATGCAAACTTTAACAGTCTCCCACTACATCTAATGATGTGGTGATTCACAGCACATTTGCACACTGTGCATGTTTTGAACAGAATAATGCAGATCTGTAGATCCAATCAGCAAACAGCGGGCTGATAAAATGGCTGATAAATATCCTGTTCAACAAATATACTCTATATTATTATTTTTTCAGAGCAATGTGCCTGTAGTTATAGCTTGTTGCACCATCATCAAATCTTTCACTTTACTTCGTTATACTCAAGCTACTGTTAGTCACTGCAGCGAATATGTGGCAATTTCATTTTTCTAATCAATCAGTGAATCAGAAATGAATTTTTGTAATCACCTTTTTTTATAGAAAATAGAAAAGGCAAGTAACTATAAATAAGTATACCAAAACTTTTTTTTTCATATTTTTTTTACCCACTGACTATCACTTCAATGATTAAAGGCAAGTAAAACTAAGTATCATAACTGACCTTGGGGTAGCATCTGTCTCAGTGAGCTATTCATGTCTGTTCATTTTATTGTAATCAGCCACAGACAACTAATATCTCACTTATGAACCCAACACTGTTGTTCATGGAAAAAATGAATACAAAAGATAATTATTATTACCCATTTTCTGTGCCTTTTGAAATGAGGTTCGCAGCAGCTGTTTTGATAAGAGCTCAGCAGAATGAGCGAGAGAGGCTCTCTGGTGTTTCACAGTGGCGAACTGTGACACAAAAAAGACACTTTGGAGTCAGTGTAATGTTTTAATAAAAAAAGCACCAAAGGCAGGAAGCAGAAAAAAAGTGCCTAATGATGCTTCACCTCATTAAAAAGTGGAATATCTACTTTTGGAGTTTCATATCAATAAGTCGGATATTGGCAAAAAACAGTTTAATATGTGTAAATGTGACAGATAATTATCTGCAAACATAAAAGAAAAATTGCATAAAAAACATAACTCTCCCTTAATTTCTCCTCTATATTCAGCCACTGACAAAGGAGAGTATTAGGAGCTTCATAATTACTGAACTACACACACAAAAAAAACATTTGATAAGCAAATATGAGAAGCAAAACAGAAAAATATTTGAATAAGAGAAACCTCACACCGTTTTAAAATTTTTTAGAAAAACAAAATTAATCGACGTCACTCAAAACAGAACTCTTCTGAAACCTGCATTAAAAGCCAAAATTTGCACAGTTAGGTGAAAGAGAGAGAAAAAAGTGATGGCACATACAGAATGATCCCATGGTTTATAGAATTAATAAGCCCCCCACTGTGCATTTGATCTTCTCTAATTTCAGAAAACCCATCAAGTCATTTAGTCATAGTTATGCTTTGGCTGCTACAGAGACTCCTGCACCATTTTTAGTAAAATCCTCCTCTCCGATGGTAAGAGCAGCCGCTGCCCCAGTTTTAAGGTTTAAATTGTCTATTAGAAAGAAACCCAAGCACAGTGTTTGAATGTGGCATACTGATTTGCACCTCTTAACAATCTATTTTAAATTAGACTAAATTAGACTAAAACACCTATTAAGGCAGAACCAAGGTAAATTGAAAGCTGTTTTTGAACAATTTTGACTAAGTGCATGGTCTTAATCTATTTAAAAAGGTAAAATGTTAAGTAATTGAAGTCTTGGCACACTGAAGATATTTTTAATTAAGTCTTTTTTTCCTCTTCTTTCTACCAACACATGCATGCATTTGACTGTTGATGGAGATTATTGGCTCCAAAACACAAAGGTTGGGCAGTGTGAAGCCATATCCGAGCCAAAATCAACAAAAACTTACTACAACACCACATTAAACTGCAACTGGCTGTTTTTTGCCACAAGAAAGAAAGACAGGTTTCTGCTTTCAGCACAGACTCTCACTGGCTTTTGTGGGCTGTGGAGAGGACATGGCAGCTCCTAATAAGTGACAGATAAGAGGAGAAACTTAGCTCAATTTGGTTTTTGTCTGTCTTTTTATTTGTTTGTTAGCATTCCGTATGCTTTCGCAGAAATATCAAAAGCAGCTATCAGGCTAATTCACAAGAGGTTTCAATATCCTATTTTTCCAATTTACTTTTCTCTCAGCGAATCCCACAATGATTTTTATCAGCTTGAGTCAAAAGTGACATGCCCCAAAAAAGGGAATAAGTGATTTCCCAAAATGCCAAAAAAAATCCTTTGTTCTATCAAAGATCAATAAATAACTAACTAAACTGTTAAATGAGTCTTGGGAATGCACTGTTTAGTGTCTGTCTATGAATATAGGAACTACATTGTTAGATTAAATCTACAGTTCCTGTGCAACAACAATATGGACAATACTGCTCTTTGAAAGAGCCTCGAGTGAGTCATCTGTACCATATGATGCTGTTGCTAATAACCAGTCCTAATGCTTGATGACAGCCCAAGTAGGTCCTCTGATGCTCTGGAATTTGATAGCTTCGCATAGCTTGTCAAGTCCCTTCTTATTCTATAGTAACCTTCTGTCAGTCAGTGACAGAAATGTGAGATTTCATCTGGTCTCTGAGGGAGGTTAGTCTGCACAAAATTATAGGCCAAAAAGGGGAAAAATGACAGCCTGCTCTGATATCAGCCTGGGTTTTATTTCCTGGAAGGAGCTAACTCTTCTGAGATTTAGCTTCTTTTCTTTTTTTTTTCAAACCAATTCCACCTTTTTGCCCCCAAATGCATCCGCAGTCAGATTCAGCACCGTGTCTTCTCCATGTGCCATTGTTCTCCTGTGTGACTCTATTATTACACTGCATTTCCTCTCCTTATGGTTTGACTGTGTCAGACGCCTTTGCTGAAGATTAATCCTCCAGCTCTGTTCCTCCTCCTATCCAGATTTTTTCCTTCTGCTTCACCATTGTCACCTCATCCCAGCAGAGGCCCTTTTTTAGCCTGCATGTTGCATCACCTCTCAGCACTACATTAAATTGTGAAAAAAGAAACTGTGGTTAAACAAAAACGTGGTGATAATAGCTACAAGCCTTTGTATTCAATTCCTCATTTTGCTCTTTTCACTTCTCCCTCTCAGCCATCCCTTGCTTTGACCTTCTTTGCAAATGCTATCGACAGCTTTCAGTTGCTCCATTCTTCTTCTCTCCTCTCTTCTCCGAGCTTCTTTTTATATGTCTCCAGAGCTACAACATGTTAGCAGTGGGAGCCACTTTGATTCCATCTCCCAAATAAATGACTGTGAGGAGATAAAGACAGGGGAAAAAGGCGGAACGATTGCGCTGTTGGAGAGGGGGCTCTCGTTTCTCGGAGATAAGCAGGAGCATTGAGTGTGTGGGTGTGTTTGTGTGAGTGCGTGTGTGAGGAAGAGAGGCAGCAGAAGAAGCTCCGTAGGGCACCACAACATGTCAGCTTATCAGCCACCAACAGTCCGGCTGCACTTAAGACCACCCCTCACAGCTTTTTCTTGATCTGCAGCGATAAGCCACTCTCCGTTTTTTGGGAGGGGGGCTCTCTCTTAAAACGGCCAAAAGGTAGCCAAGTGTGGAATCATCCTGCCATCATCCTGTGAACTCAGTGATACAAAACTGACACACATTGCTTTTAGTCTAAAGGAAGAAATGTTTGGAGGCACGATGTTCTTCCTTTAAAGAAGAACCTTCAAGTAAAGCACAAAAAAAAAAGTGTTAGAGTTTCTCTCCTGAAGTCCCTGAAAGCAGCTTTGTTGAATTTTGGATGAATCTATGATAATGAATAATTGCATTTTTCCTTTAAGAGAATCAGACTTGCTTTTATAAAGGGAGCTTAATGTGAATAATGGATTTCTATTCTACATCTATTCACCAAATACTTCTTCACACACACACACACACAACCTCTGTCCATCTCCCAACAGTTCCTCGCTTGCTTTGTTTTGTTCAGTTTGGTAATTAGAACCAACAGCTGGGATTTCTGACACAGCTACCCAGCGTGTCACGGCCAACGGATCCCTCACACTTTCTCTCACCCGTTCACTTTACAGTCTGCTGCCGCCACTCCCTCTCTCTTTAACCATGACAAATTAGGATCACAAGATGAATGTGTTTGGTGTTTCTCCTCTTTGCTTCCTCGTGTGCGCTTGTCACGTTTCAGGATTAGGCCTCCTTTAAACGCTACAGTCGAGTGAATATTTAGTTACATACATGAGAGGATGTGTGATGTGCCAAGACGCAAACAGGTAAGACAGTGGGTTTGTGTACGAGGCCTCACAAAATATGCAAAGTTTGTTCACTGTTACTTGTGTTTGCAAAGAGACAAAAGAGACTGGTTCATAAAACACGTGTATGAAAGACTGTTCATATTTTCATGCTTCATCACTGAATAGACACCCCATAAGCAAAATGATTGAATACAGCAGCAGACAATGTCTCTTTTTGTGCAGATTTGGTGCAACTAAACAAGACAGAGGCTGTGTCCATTAAGGATGTAACCAAATCTGAATACGTTATGAGGGAAAGCACAATTTATGCACATTTCCTCTATCTAAAAATGCTTGATATTATTATTAAAAAGAAATGACAACATGATTGCAATAAATTAAGGATTTCATCATTATAATTCAAGGTTTTGTACTTTGGCACATTTAGTACAAATTACACTACAAATCCTGGATCAAACTAGTCCTGTGTACTGTATGTGCTGGGTTGATGTCTAGATTAAACTGTTCTATGGAGGCTCAAGAATTTCTGGCAGCATAATGTTGACTGAAAGACATGAAACTGTTCAAATACTGGGAGTTTAACTCAGGCTGTGTGAGCGAAAACCAGAAATCTTAGCAGCTAGATTATATGGGATCTTTACATCACGCACTCAGCTTCATATTGCGATTCTTAAATTAAATTACAGTTTTTCATTAGTGCCTAATCTTATAAGCATGCTAAGTGATACAAATCATACACACCCACAATGTAAAAGTCCAACAGTTACATGCTGGGTCTGGCTTAGTGATCCGGGTGATGCTCACCATGATAACTGACATGTTTGCCACCTTCCTTATGGATTTCTGCCTTTACTGCAGAGCACCCTTAAGCGTTTAAGTGTCTGGTCCGATCGAGCAAAAAGTTGAACCAACAGCAAATTGTTGAGGTCCTCCCAGCGGAAAAGGCTCACAGAGTGACACTCAGACAGGTTAGAGTACATCCACTGTGTTGCCTAGCAACATAGCATTGTGTGTGTGCAGTGCGCAGTGTGTAAAAACTGTCGAGTTTATATTGTTTATACATCACTGCGTTGTCTGCTTTGGTGATGATATTCTGCTGCTGAAGTGTAGTCTAATATGTTGTTGCACCTGCTTCAGTGTCCAAAGGCCTTTTTATTTATTGTTGGTAAATTAGTTGATGTGTATTTATTATTCTGACTCAGTGTTAAGCACAGGCAATAAAACATACAAATGGAATTTATTGTTGGTTTGGACGTCAGGACTCTGTGGCTTTATTTGTTCCACTAGTGCTTTTAAATTAACATTTAATACAAATGTGGCCTCCCTTATTACTTGATCATAATATTTTAGTGCTCTTTCCCTCTGCATCCACATTTGCCTGGCAAGCTGCAGAAACTTTTACACACCAAGAAACAACATCATTGGAAAACAGGATAATTTGCTTCAACTAAACAATATTTTTTCTCTATATATTTCCTGTGAACTGTTTTCATTTCCAAGACCAAACAGAATAGTTAAAATAGTTCCTGATGTCAGTGTCTCCCAGCTAAAGGGGTGAGAATGCATTCAGACAGTTCATTAAAATTTTCATTATTTTGGTTTAACAGACGCAGATAATGACGACGCTGTGAACTCCAAATTACTCCCTTTTCACTATAAAGTGAACTATAATTACCATCCCTCATTTTATGAGTTGGGAGATTTAAATGATTCAATATGGTGCCCTAAAAAAAAATAACACCATGTAACAAAAACTGTCCATAAAGTCCACAATGCAATGCATCACATTTTGTAAGTGTAAAAATGACCAATATAAAAATCCACAAATCTGAATTTACTGCTCACTCTTTGTAAACTTCTGCTTGTATAATATATTGGACATAGTGAATGAGCTCTGTGGGTCTGTATTTTGGTACAGTGGGGCTTTGAGCTCAGCGCTAACATCAACATGCTAACAAGCTGAGAAATCCTACCATATTGATGTTTAGCAGGTATGATGTGTTCCATGTTTGTCATCACCCCTGAGGCATGTTAGCAAGTTTAACACTTGCTAATTAGCACTAAACCTAAAGCACAGCTTAGGCTTACAGGGCTGTCATTTTGTATATTAATTAGATATATCAAGATCAGCTTCCACATAATTTCATTCGTCCTCAGACAAGTACAACAATTTTGCAGCTGTGAGGTGAAACAAAGATGTTGGTGCCAGGATAACTGTGATTGGTCAGAGTTTAAGTCACAGCAAGTCTATGATGGTTTAATGTGACCAGGTGACTGTTTTTAAAAAGGTCAAAACATCGACTGATCTCAGTCTATGTATCTGGAGCAAATCCATTTATTAGCAAATTATTATGGAGATCTCTTGTTAGAACTCATTAGCCTAATGATTTTTTTTTTTAAATTTACAAGTGCAGATAGTTTTTACAGATGACTTAGTAAATGTTAAACACTAACACTCATTTATTAACGACGTAATTAGCATTTGTAACTGCAGAACTGAAGACCTGTCAGAGAAATAGAAACCCCACTACTGACATAACTTAAATTAATAACTGCAAATACGAACTGATGCCACACAAAAATGTAAGTATTGGACAATTCCTCATAGACTTGATCATGACAGCAATCAATCAGTCCTCTGCATGGAAACTATTGTAAAAAGTCACTAAAAATTATGGTTATGGCAAATAAAATTACTGTTAAGATTCGGTAAGCGCTAGGTAACCAAACAGTTTGTTAATTTCCGATCATCATAGGTTATGAACATTAGTGTTCTACTTGGCTGTCCACCAAACAGACTATAATTTTCACAGCTTTTAAACATAAAATCTGTTCATATTAATGACTGTCAACGGGGTTACTTAAATATTTATTTACCATCACTAAGGTCATAAGTTACTCTTTGTTAAATATGCGTTTCAAGATGGTGGTACTGAAAAGACTGATATGAACAGCATCCCTTTTTAGCTGGGAAGGACCTTTTCCATAAATTAAATTGCTCATTCATGCTCAGGCTGGTGACCTTTCCAGCTACTTAGTCAAGAGAGAAGACAAATTAAGCGATTAATGTTAATGATGTGAAGTCATAACAGAGGCTGTAAAAGCAAGTGAAGGCAGCACTGTGCAAAAGAGTTTCTCACAAAAGAAAAGAAAAAAAAAGAGCCAACACTGTCTACATCCATTCAAGGTCTTCAGTTCGTCCTAACACTGCCTGATGTCTCTCTGTAGTTTACTGTAGTGTTGTCCAGGATGTGTCCTCTGCAGCAAGTGCACTGAAGCAGTGACCTTTAGGTAACTTTTCTATAAGCAAACCAACACACTCTCTCCTCTGTCCCCATGGATTAAGTGGGGTTCTCTTCTTCATCTATTTGCTTAAACCCAGGAGGAACAAGTACATTTCATGTTCTCAAAACATAAATTTAATGTATTTGAATCTATGTTAAGTTACACTACAGTAGGCTAAGATGACTATTACAACAAAACTCTGCAGCTTCTGTTATTTGCCTTTAAATAATAATAACATTAATACATTATTCATTTTTGTATAAAAAAAAGGCAGAAAAGCCTTTTGTAATCTATCATGTGAAACTAACTTCAAATATAAATACAAGAAAATGTTTCTTGTGATGTTGACCAGAATATACAAATAATCAACCCTGTTAGTCTTTGAAAACTGTTAATGGATGAATGACTGCACGTTCATTTGTATGTCCACCTACAACCCTTATTCTCCCCTCTGTTTGGTTCTTCATTAGACAGAGAAAGGCCAATGATCTCCAACAGGCTTGCTGAGGAGTGGCCGAGAGAGAGAGAGAGAGAGAGAGAAAGACAGAGAGAGAGAGAGAAAGACAGAGAGAGAGAGAAAGACAGAGAGAGAGAGAGAAATAGAGAGAGAGAGAGAGGGAGAGAGAGAGAGAAAGTGAGGAGGGGTGTGTTAACAATTATCCCACCTCCAAGATAAAAATTTGATCCATTTACTCTGAGGCATTTGGCAGCCGGCACATCCACTGTGCACTCTGAAACCCTCTAAAGAAAGTCTCTCTCCTCCTCATTTTTCGGACTGAAAAATCTGTCTTCCCGTTGACTGTGGAGAGAGATGTGAATCAGAGAGGGGAGACAGATGGGCTTTTACGAGCTAAAAGTGTGAGGAAAAGAAGCCTAGATGACTTTTTTAACCTTGGGCACATCATGTTCACTCACTTGTCACTGCTTTAGTGGGTGTGAAGATGCACACGACTGTTCTATCAACAGGAGTTTGAGTGGCATGAAATAGAGATTAAAAGCAGTGCGGCTCGGCAGGAAGAGAAGCATGGCACAAATAAATTGAACCAAGGACAGAGATGCACTGTTTTTCTACGGCTATAAAGTACCAAGCTCCAGCAAAAAAACTATTATATTCAGAAAGTGTGTGAATTGCTGGTTGTGTGTTTCTTCAGGGGCACGTATGATAGTCACAAAACCATTCATTAGCAAACTCTAATCACTTTACCTGAGTGTGTATTCAGTGGGAAGCCGCAAATAAACCTTATGGCCTGATTGATTTTAGCACAAAAGAAACAATCAGCAGGCCATCAATGAAAAGCTTAAGTGTGAGTGTGTATGTGTGTGTGCATGCATGTGTGCGTGTGCATGTGTGCGTGTGTGTTAGGAGGGGTTTGGATTTTCAGCAGAAAGAGTGATGAGATTAATGTATGCAATAATTGAGGTGATAGAGGGTCAATGCTGAAACTTTAATGAGGCTCTTGGTTCTGGGGCCAAGGTGCCCTCTCATGAATGACACACATGAACCAACACGTTTCACTCTCAATACCAAACTAAACAGGGTTTAGACAGCCTAAATGGGAAAAAAACATGTAAAGCAGACACAGAGGACGCACTGACTTAACTATAGGAGATTTAACTGTTGTAATGAGATGAATGTTAACTTTCCAGATGATGCACAGAATATGAAAAAATGTCACAGAGACACAAAATATGTTTGTATTTCCTCTGGAATAATAGTTTCTACTGTTAATTTGTGATTCAAATTTTGTTTTGTAAGAAATTTGTATAAATGTTGTTGATGTACGATGTGGAGTAAGGAGAAAATAAATGTGATCTTTATTTGATATTTAAGAAATTCCTTTGTTAGACTTCCTCCCCAGCTGGATCTGCTCTGGAAAGCTTGAGGTGGTTTCTGTTAAAAATAGGCTAGCCACATATTTTCTACAGAGTAGAACAGAGCAGAGAGCTGCTCCTGGGATGTTTCTGAAACCAGTGGAATCAGTTTTTTTCTCTAATGGCCATGATTATACTATAAAAACAGAACATTAATACCTTGTGGAATCAAAACAACTCAGCAGGCTTTAAAATATCAGGACACAAAATATTCTTTCTGTTTCAAACACAATTTGACTTGTGTTCACACATTTTTCAAAATTTTCATTCAATTTTTTTAGTCTAAAGGTATGGTTTTTGACTTTTGTAATTGTTTTTCTGTTTCCTGGTTATGTTATGGTTAGTATTTTTGTTATGCATCAAAATTACAAGGCAAATTCCATGTATATGAAAACATTCATACTTGGCAATTACCTTGAATCAAATTTTATTCAGGGAATCACTTCTGACATTAGCCCGCTTGGTTAACAAGCTTAAACTGTTTGAGTGTTAGCTTGTTAGCCTAACCTGTTAGCATTCACTTTCCTTGTAAAATACAGTACAACAGGTCCATTTAGATGTTAAATTTTGCAAATACACAGACAAATTTGTGGTAATAACTTTATGGTCTTTTAAAAAATAGATTTCTTTTAACATAGCACAGTAAAATTAGTTCAAATTTCAGTTCAACTGTTAAAAAAAATCTCAGATACTGTACATCATTATTGCAATGAGCAGATTCAAATCAACAGTTACAAATTCAGTGACCTCAGTGATGCTGACCACTGCGCTTGTGCTCTGTAAGGTCATCGTGCCTATATATGTAACATGCCATTAAGGGCCTCGGCACCTGAACACATTCAGACTCATTCTTCTTTCTTTGGCAGCCAGTTACAATTCATATGGAGGCGGAGTATCTGAGTTACAACATGAAAAATGCATTTGTAGCTTCTGCCCTGAGTAGATATTATAACCTATTCTTGTTCATTTTCCTCTTCTGTCTCTCTCTCCACCCCCCACCCCCACCTCCACCCCACCCCCACCCCCCCAAATCACACACCAGCACATATCATCACTTCTAAGTCTCTGTGCACTTCCTGCTCCTCTCACAGCCCATTCTATCAGTCCCGCCTCTCCTGCAATAGCGGAATTGAATTGATGGGCAGGCAATCTATATGGAAATGGTACACAGATGTACCAACACACTGTGCTCAGTGAACATGGACAACCCTGGTGTTAATCTGGGGCTTCCTTGCACTTCAGTACATCCTCTATGAAAATGGCTGCGCTGATGCTTTCTCTTTGATGCATTCATCAGTTTTAATGTTTTTTTTAACCTGTCATTGCTTGGGAGAGCACGGCGCATTGCAATTATTAGTGATGTGGGTTTGCATTCAGCAAATCAATCAACAGCCTTCTGACATTTAAATAAACTATTTTGGTTTGGTGAAATGCTGTTATGAGATTAATATGATGGAAGTATATTGACAATAAATGCATTTGCATCCACTTGTTTTAAAGAATATTTTCAATTTGTAGATTACTGGCTATAGAAATAGAGAAATTGTTCAACTTGAATTCACCTGAGTATGTGAGTAAATTGACTATGTTCATCTATTCCTCTGCTGCAGTTATACATAATTTGTGCACAGGGGTCAAGTGGAAATCAGACATTTTGCAACACACTAAAGTCCATGATATAATACAGTGTAGACTCAAATTCCTTCAGAATTTTGAAGATAAAACATCTAACCTTTGTTGTACCCAAACAAAGCAGATATAAAAATAGTGTTGATGAAGTTTTGGTAAACATTATATTTTGAAGACAAAAATGAGCAAAGTGTGTACAAGCATTCAAAAAACTAGCTTAGCTGAATCCCGAGGGGGCCCACGGCTTTTCTGCAGTGTCACCAAGAAATCAACATGATAAAGAGTTCTTCTTCTTACTTACATAACTTATTCCCTCCCACTGACTCTATACACAGAGGAATTTGTTGCATTCACTTCCTAACAAAGCTTTTTCAGTATTAGTTTTGAGAGGAGGCACAGAGGTATGTTGTGAAAAAGAAGGGAAGCATGAGAGAGAGAGTCACAGAGGACAGGAGTCTACTCATTCTTTAAACATTCAGTATGCTGCTGTGGGTACACACTGTTACATGCCAAGTTGTTTTCCCCCCTGAGACTCACCACGCTCTCTGCAACCCCGCCTGCCTCCTTAACTCACTCCTTTAGAAAGGTCAAAGCGGACTCCACAGTACAGCTTCCTAGAACAGAACCAGGGCTGCTGATAAGTATGAGGCTGTAGCTGCAGGTCCCAGGTGAGTTTCAGGCATTATTGAACCGTAAAGCTCAGATGGAGAGCACAGCAAGATCAAACAGAGTCAGTGTGATGAAGGCCAAGCAGGGCAGCCTCAACTTCGGACTCAGAGAGAAACTAGTGTCCAAAAAGGTGCTGCCTGAAACTCCCAAACCAATAAAGAGCGTTGATGTGAGGGGACTCAAGCTGTTACTCCCATCAGAACACTTTCTTTGACTTTCTTCAGAGCGAGAAACTTATTTTATCCCCTTAACATCCATCTTTTCCCTTTTTTCCCCAGTTAAAGTTGTTAAAAAAATATAATTCTGCACTTTTATAGCATCAGATCAAGTGTATAAAGTACATTCTGTGTGGGCTTGTTTATAACCTGGCCCATGATCCCAGACCTCTGAGTCACTGTCTATATCTCAAATTTTTGATGCTCATTGACGACAGTTTCCCCCATCATCAACCGACCTTCAACTAACTTTAACCAATCAGAGCTTTACTGAAAAACTTCCTGTGTTGGCATTAAAAAATTGCAACATTTTTGAATTACATCAATAAAAAATACTCAGAGAATTTTGTTTTTGATTCAAAAAACTAGAACCTTGTTGTGTGATTGTCATACAAATATAATCAACATTTTCCAGCAACTGCTACTGCAGAGTCCATGGTGACTGAAAAGGATGTTGGAATGACTGATATACTTGGTCAGGGCCAAACAAAACAAAACAAAACATCCTGGCCTCACAAACAGAAACCAGCCATCATGAACTCTGATTGCAGCCTATTTGTAGAATTTGTTCAGCAAATCAAACAAGTTTGATGTGACTCCCCGTGTGATGTAACAGCTGACCAATCAGAGCTGTGTGAAAATTAATGACACGTGAAAATGACTTCAGTTGAAAAAGTAGGGATGAAATTTTGCAGCTGTACATGTTTTTTAAATGCATATTCTCAGATAAAACAACTCATAAAGTGTCATTTTTCTGATTCCTGTTTTTTTTTCTGACAAGTGTGAACAGTGTTGAATAAGCACTCCACACATTGTGTGCACATACACCCAAAGTTCTGTCACATTTTGAATCCTTGGAAACACTGAGATGTCTGATAGAATATAAAATAAAGTTCTGGGTGTTAGAGCAATATTTATCTGCACAGCATGAGTGTAATGACCGTCCAACTGACAGCTGCTACTTGTTAAGGGCTTTACATCGGCATAGAGAGAGACAGCAGAAGATTTGGGGGCTGTATCAGTGTGGTGAGGCTGCAAAATAGTGCAGATACACAAACAAAAATCTAAGTAAAGATTAATATTTGATGTGTATTGAGCTTAAATTTACGCTTTGAATATGTTTTTGCACCACAATTTTGCCTGAAAAAGAGAGTCATAGAATTTTAGGGCAACTTATTTTCAACAGAGATCACTGGGTGAAATTTATTTTATTCACACATACGGTCTGTGTTGTTTCCATAGCAACAGGTCATTCTGACAGAAGAATAGGGTCATAAAAAAAAGTGGTTACACATCTGACAAACTTCATTTCCTCATATTTTTCTTTCCTGTCTTCCCAGTCTCTGTCAACAGTCCATAGTCACTCTCTCTCTCGTTCTTGCTAGCTTAATCTGCTCCCTCGCTCCCTTTGTCCCTCTCTAAATAGCAAACACATCTGTGCTGAGTATCTTCTGCTTGATCTTATCTCAAACAGCTCATCTTAAGACTCGTTTGCCTTCAGATCAGACTCCAATGATTCTTTTGTTCTTTTTACTTCTCGCACTGCACCACTGACTGGATAATCAAAACTTCCCTGGTCTTTTGTGGCTTGTGGGGGACAAATAAGAGAGTCAGTAATGAGGACCTTGTGTTTTGTCTGTCTGGTGCCCCTTTCTTTAAAGTAAAGCAGTCAAGGGTCATTTCCGACTTTGTCAGTCCTCCTAATGAGCAGAGGAGTCACCAACAATTCACTGCTGTTTGTTTTCAAATGCTTCACCAACCAATTATTTTTGTAGTTTGAACTTCTGGAGGAATTCTACATAAAAATGCTCTTTTCTATCAATTGAATTTTGCCATAAAATCAAACACATTGTGGAATTTCATTAAGACATTAATAAGACATTAATTCATTCTAACATCTGGCCAATTGATATGTCCAATGAAGTCTGTCAGTAACATCTTTGCAACTGAGAAGGCAAATGAACAGGTCAGCCTCAGACTTAGACTTAAAAATAACATTGTATAATATTAATGTTACAAATGTGTCTTTAAGTAAAATGTAAAAAAATTAGCACCATACATTTGCAGAATATATGCTATAAAGGCAAAAAATGGACAGATTCCAGTGTCAGGTTCATCAAGTTTTCATTAAATCAATGAAAACAAATACATTAAAGAAATGTTTTCTACATGTTTAAAATAGACTTTGAAGTAGATCTTCACCAGAGTTAGTTCAGGCAGAGAGTCAGGGTTATGACCAAAGTCATGCGTAAATAAAATGATTGGCATTATCTTTTTTATTCATGCTCCACTATCACTGGCTCATCCATCAGCTGATTAATCATCTTCAGTCATATTTATGCAGGTTTACAGCATGGCTATATATTATGCTCAATATTTGTTAGAACTATTTTAATACAGCTAGATTCATGTGTATAAATGTGCTTGTTGAGTGGAATTAACTATTTAGTGCTGAGGCTCTATAAAGACTCAATTCCACACTGTTTTGTTTTTGGTCTGTATTTCTATATAACAAAAAAAGGGCTCTAATATAAGGAGATGTGTAAGGGAATATCTTTGTTCCCTGTGTTAGTCAGATAGTTTTATAAGACGTTAAAGCCATTTGCTACTAATATTAGCTTAATATGCCATCTTTTCTGTGCGTTAACTCATCTTAGGCTAACATCTGGTAGCACACAGTGAATAAAGTTTTTCCAAAATCTGTCACAAAAGTGCAATCTTATGTACCCGAGGCAGAAAAACGGAGAGGCATCAGGAGATCAAGACGTTACCCGCAGGAATGAACAGACTTCTGGCTCACTCAGACATACACAGAGCAATGTGGAAAAGACGTGTTTGAACTCCCTCAAAGAGTTTTTTCCCACCCAAAAATCTAACTGTATAACCAGACTATAAATGGTCAGTTTCTTGACCAAACATCTCAGACTGAACTGTAAGTCATTTGATGTCTTTTTATTGCTCAGTCTATCAGACACTCTGATCCCCTTCCCATATTAGGTCCTGTGCTTTGCTGAGACAGTGGTGCATTACTGGAGGAAGCCCTGTGATGTGTGACTCAGCTGGGAGGTTGTGACCCTTTTGTGAAGTCAAGTGACTGTGCCAGTCATTAGTCAGTGCCAGGGGTTTTTATAGCAGGAATAAAAATCAATTACCTCTCTTGTTTTTGAGGTCATAAAAATTTTATACAGCCTAAATTCCAGAGAGGATTTACATATAAAAATATTCTACAAAAAACACACTTCCCTTACACAACAACAGCACAGCACAGCAGTGCAGCAGTGCCAAAAGCAAACAAAGTGTGTTTATTATGCTTCACTCAAAAAGGGAGGCACACAGAGCCTTTGTTTATCTGCATATCCCCTTTGCTTCACATAGATAGATGGTCCGATTCAGCTTTTGCCTTTATGAAGTCTCTCTTTTCATCAGGCATTTTTTGCCCTTTTTTCATCTCTGTGTGTTTTAGGCTGTTTTCCCACTAACAGTGTGAGTGTTCATAAAGGAGCTCTGTTACTGGAGCTTTGTTGTCAGATTTTTTTAATACGCAACATCCAAGAAAAATAATAAAATAAAAATAATCATCTAAAACATGTAAGCTAATCAATAAAAAAATAATAGAATGCTAATGCTCTCTTGCTTTTATGGATTTTGTCCTTAAATAATGAGGGAGGGAAATATGTAAAATTGCCATTTTAAATACAGACAAATAAACACTCAAATTACAGTACTCTAGTTAAATAATAAATTCTGTATGTTTTACTTCGGCATAAGTGAAACAGAAAGTGTGTCAAAACACTGAAAACAAACAGGCAGCTGAAGCACCACACTGCTTTATTCTGGCTGTGAAATCTGCAACAACATCAACTGAATTCTATGTGTCAATATTTGGTAATATTTATGTTGTCAGTTTCTTACAAGAAATAATAAAGCAAATGCCCTTTTTGATTACATTGTTCGTCTTTTAAAAAAAGGACCCCTTGGGAAAATTTCTCATCCAAATCGGAGCTTCTCTGAGCAGTACAAGAAAACGTGCTTGAGCATGTGAAGAGAAACTATAATCATGCAAAGGATGGCAGAGCATCGTCCCAGCAAGATTAAAGGTTCTTGTTTAATCTCAAATAATAGTTGTTTTCCTTCTCAAGGCATAATTTAAGATTTAATCTGCTAAGCATGAAATCTTTAGTATTTAAACTGACAAATCTGCATCGTCAAAAGTTTAGTTTTGTTGCTGTATGAAGGGACTCTAATACTTACCTTTAGTTGGGTGATTTTACAATCTCACTCATTAGCTGCATTCTTAAAATCCTTACTTCACAAACTGACTCATAAATAATTTTTAGTTCCACCAAAAAAGTTTGAGAAGACAATCACCAACTCACATCAAAGCTTGCGTTCTCTCGCAAATCCATTCTAGTTCTTACTGTCAAAACAAAGTGGCTAACAAGGCTGAAGAGAGCCTGGTTCACTCAGAGCACCTCTTTATTCTTTCATGCTTTCAAGATCCAAGGTTGGACTGTGAACTGTGTTGAACCTCAGAGGTGAACAGTCTAGCAGTCTAACAGTGGGCTAATAATCACTCATCAACAGTTCAAAACAGTGATATTCCAATGAGATTTGAAAAAACATATTTTCAATTTAGGTGTGGGTGAGTGTGTGTCCTTGTGTTTTTTAATTACCTCTGTTGCTAGAAAAAAAGATTGGGAGGTCCAAAGGGAAGTCAGGCCCTAAAAGTTCTCTGACTTTAGAGGGAAAATGCTTGAAATGGCTTCAACTCCAAAAGCTGCACACAAAAAGAAAAACAGAAACATTTCGTTCTTCTCGTTCACTTCAGGAAGCGTGCAGAAAAATGCTGCCTTTAGCCTTTTTTTTATCTGTTGTAGAAGAAAATATGCAAATGTAAAAAAAGTGAGCTTTAATCTGCAGCTGCAACCTTTCAGTCTCAATTAAATCTCATGCTGGCAAAAGAAAAAAAACATCTACCTAAAGAAAAACTTTACACAGCCTGACAAAGGCCTTTATGCAAGTGCTATAATGAGGCTGAGTGAAATCCAGCCTCCCACCCCTGTTTTAATTTACTTTACACTTGAGGAATCTTAGCACTGTAAAGAAAATCTTTTAAGAAAGTCTTTCACGTGGAGGAAGTTGGGTAAAATCAGAAGGGGGGGGGGGTCCCTACGGTACATGAACTTGATGCACTTGACAATACTTGTCTCACTCTGCCTTTCAACTAGTCAATCTGTCTTTGTCTCACCTTTCCCCTCTACCTCAGGCAACACCAATTATTGGAATAAGAAAAGAGGGCAGGAGGAGTGGAAAACATTTCAAAAATGGGAAGTTATAGCTCTGTAGAAATAATACAGTACAGCTCTCTGCATTGTATTCAGTGAGAAACTCTCAACATAATTGAGAGAACTATGAGACGCTGCGTGCACGTTGTGTATGTGTGTTGTGTGCTGCAAACTAATGAGCAGGCTGACAGATGGACAAGTTGTCAGAAGGGTTAAGGAGCACTTTGATTTTTCTTAATCTGTTGCTTACATCAGCAGCAGGCTCGTCTAAATTGTTTATTAGAAATACTGGAACTGTTAATTTTCCTCGCTGCAGATATTCCCTCCATCTCATAGCAGCTCAGTCCTGCTGCGAGCCTTTTTGACATCACGCTTTTTCCTGACAGATTGTGTTGTTCTAAATTCTAATTGTCAGAGAGGAGGCAGTTTGTAATCTACAGATAGACCTTACACCAACTGTGTCTGTTTACAATTGATGTCAATGTCCAGGTGGGAAACAGAAGTGGGAGCAGCAGTAATGTCCTGCTGGTGTACGCCCAGCAAGATGCACATCATACAAACATTTATCCTTTAATCAATGTAAAACACATTTGAAATGAATTTCAAGAACCTGCACTGATGCCGTCTTATCTGTTGCTAAATGACATTTTTTCAATTTATTCATTCCAATTCACTACCACCTTTTATCAGATACAGTATGTGATGGCAGTAAGCTGGATCTCGCTGTGGTATTACATTCATACACCACCTGATCATTTGTAACACTGACATAAAAATCAATTTTTATGCTAACAGTGTAATAACACCTCATGTTATATGATATCAGCTTCCCCGAGGCTTCACCCTCAAACAACCTTGATAGGCTCTTCAGGCCTGAACCCTTATCACCTTTAAAAGAGCCCAGCTGGTGCCAGAACCATGGAACCTTTGTGACCACTGTTTTGTTGGCAAGGTGGTGGTCTTGAATATATCTCGAAGCAATGGGGTCGAAAAGTATTTTTGCTTATTTTTCAATGAATTCCACAAGGTACTTGAACCTAGCTCTCCTTTTTGTGTTTTTGTAAAACATTACAGGCTGCTGTTCACCATTTTTGCTGTAGTTGATAAGACAGTTTGGATGCCACTGACCTTAAGCTGGAGAGAATATCAAGTTTCATCCATGTACTGCAAATTCAGCATAGCATTACAACATCCTCTTTAATGCATTGCATAAGCATGAAGCACTTTTCCGTCTTTAGCTTTAATAACTGTCCAGTTGACTGCCTTTTCCAAATAAGCACTTCATATTTTGTTTTTGTCCCCATTGTGCCTTTTTAGTAGTCATTTGGCTTCTATGTAACCTCTGTGTGCATCCATACGCAGACAGCTGCAGACAGTGTTTTTGGGCTGAAGATGTAAGTTTTTATTTTTATCTTCATTTATGTGCTTAAATGCCTGTATAAAAGATGTATATGTGTTTGGAGCCAGTTATACAGGAAAAGTATTTTGGAAGAACTGGCTCTTACTGAATACTTTTTTTGTAAGAACCAGTTCTTACAGTATTCTTTATTGTTTAAAGAATGAAAGAACTGGTTCTTACAAAAACACTTATTTTTGTAAAACCTGGTTTTACACATTAGCTACTGTTGTAAGCTCTGGTTCTTTAAAAATACTTGTTTTACATTTGAATTTTTTTGTGCAGACAGAGGTGGTTGGATCCCCTGGCTTGTTGATTTGAATTTTTTAAATATCTGCTGAAGCAGGGGTGATCTCGCGCCATTAAAGCCATCCTATCTTGTCATTAGGGTTTTGGCAACATTCAAGTCTTCTCTGACTCCCTTGGGAAATATTTCTTGCAGGAGACAACACTCAGTGATGCATTCTTTCACCTATCAGTGTGAACTACTGATGATGCTCCAAACTTTGGTAAGGAAACCTCTGGATTGATCCTTTCTCTTCTCAAGACAGCTTTCCTACTTGCACTGACCTCAGCTGAGAGTCTGAACGAGCTAGTGAGCCATGTTCCCTGGTGGTTTAGCCCTGCGTGCATGCAACTCTGTGATGACCACAGCAGGTCATTTTCAGAATAAACCCAGAGTCACAGTCTTTTATATCACCCGCTCAAAGGATCGTGTATTGTGTAAAGTTTCCTCAGACAACATATGTTGATATTTTGTGCTATATAAATAAAATTGACTTGACTTGACGTAACCATATCTAAAATACCTTTTGATGATCAGCTTAGCTCAATGTTTAGCTCATTGTTGCCAGCCATTAGCTAAAAATCTTGCTAACTTAACAGGACAGGTGAATGCTATATCTGAATTTGGTCCTAACTTCACTGTATGTCAGTTTATCCAAAGTCCAAATGACTCGTAACGGCTAATAATTAAAGTTCAAGTATGCCGTTTATCTCCAGGCTCTGTCAACTACTGCTAATATTATTCATTTACTTTGAAATTGTGAACAAAACAAATCCAGTGAGTCAGGTTAAAATGTAAGTCACAATTCTGTATGTTGCATATGAAACACTACCTGTTGTGAATATGTATTTAAAAGTTATAAAAGTTGTTTTCATATTTAATCCCCTGCTCAAAGTTGTATGTGCCTGCTAAACGCAGCACATGACTTCTCCAGGCAAACCTCAGAAATTGTATTAGTTTACAGGAGGTTTAAGGATTGTAAGTGTGTAGTATCAACTGTCTTTAAATACCCTGCATCACAGTCCTCCATTCTTTCCCTCTGTCTGGTTGGTTTTGCTGTAGGCTGATAATTTCTGCATTTCACCTTTGATGACAGCAAGGCAGCTGGAGGCAGCCATTGCCAGCAAAGCCCGAGGTTAAAGCTCCCACACAAAGCTTCATTTTCCTCTGGGGACGCCACAAATATTTGCCTCACAAATTAAAAATTCATTTTAAAGTGCTGGTGCAAAAACTCTCAGAGCAAATTACTATTTCTGCCTGAGTTACAGTCTCTGGAAGAGGAGGAGGCGCCCATAGGCTCAAGAGTTTTTTGTTTTTAGATACTAAAAGTGTCCTCTTAAACAGAATTTTTTTTTTATTACATATGTAAACATAAATGACATAATTATGTTTTTCCTCTACTGAGTCCTCTCTGTTTCTTTAAACATTTTCTTCTTAGCTGTTTTAGTGAATAATTGTCTTGATGTTCCCCTTCCAGAGCACATTTGCCATCTCTACAAAGGTGCATTGCATCAACATCCCATTATTGGTATTTAATTTATGCTTGGGCTACATTTACATTACAAATTTTGTCTTTTTTAACTAAAACAATAACCATCGAGTGTTTTAGCACAACTTCAGACATATTCTCTGTCCATACTGATATGCCTGAAGATGCACATTCATGTACACCAGGCATGCATTCTATACAGTGAAGATACTCATTATGTGGATGTGGTGCATCAGGAAGGACATGTTAGCTGTTTAGATTTAATCAGGAAGCAAACATGGTTTTGGGTTGGTTTGATATGGTTTCCAAAAGTCTTCATTTCTGCCCATTCAGACAGCAACACAGAGCTTTAAAAACAAAGCAAGGTCAGGAACTTGTACAAAGGTCACAGTTTTAAGAGTTCTGAAAAGCCGTAGTAGAGTGAATGTCAGGCATAAATGCTGCAAAAGTTTTGCATTTTACAGTTTAGAGTGGCCAAATACCAGTAAATCCAAATGATCCAAATTAATCAAAACAACTGCGATATGTATACATTTCCTGTATGCTAGCAAGCAATGGAAGGCAGAAACTGTGTCTAAGTGTATGTGTCTTAGCTGTTAGTTCAGCATTGGCCTGAACTCTGCACTCACTAGAGTCTCTAGTTGTTTTAGTTTCACTCCTCTCTTCTTTTTTCTCCTCGCCTCTCCTCTCTGCACTCACAAAGTAAAGTACAATTCCCCTCCAGTAAGAACGCGAACATGCACAGTGAGACGAATGACAAACACCCCACAGTGGAGGTCTGCACCTCCACTGGTAGCTGCTGCAGGAGTGCAGAGGGGAAAATATATCTACTTTATAATCCCAGAAGTTTAAAAAAATAAACTCCCAGTGGCTCTGTTCCTCCTCTCTGCCTGACCCAAAAAACCAAAGGAACAACTGGCAACACTTTGTCTGATATTAAAAAAATGTAAAACGTTTTTTTTTTACATTTCATCACCTGATCTTGTCATTGTTTAACATTTGAACAACACATTCAAATGTTTCTGCTGCAAATAGCAGTGTAGTCCCATTACCCCGTGTGTTCATGTTCAGATTCAGATCCCCACCTAAAAAGTCAGTATCCTCCTCCCAGGTGATGGTGCACAGTAAAGCTCACTGTAACAAATCCTCCTTCAGTAACGTCTCAGCAGCAGAAAGCCTGTACTGCTAACACCTCCCCACAATGCACCCACAGAGCTGTCAGCAACAGCTACCACAGGGGGGGAATAAAAGACGAAAATGATTCATGTGATGTTATTTTGTGCTCCCCTGTAAATCAGCCAGAACAAGTAAACAAATTTATGTTTCTTACACAACACAGAATGTGACAAGTGAGGGGAAAAATATGAACGAAGAATTTTATTTTATCCCCTTTGTCCTTCATGAGTGTTAAAGGGGGTTGATTTATGTGTTTGCTGTTGTTGAGGCCATGTGTGTGTGGATATATGATAAATATGTTGTGTGTGTGTATGTGTTTTGTCAGCTACTGTGCCAGACAGCAGGGCTAGCACTGCTCCGTTCTGGCCGCTCAACCCAAACTGGCAGACTCAAGTGTGATTGATGGAGGTCAGAGTTCTGTACAAATCAAAACAGACAGGACAGGACACACATGAACAATACACACACACACACACACACATGAAACATGCGTGCAGTGGAACACTAAATCACTGTACCGTCATAATGGCACTTTTTACTTCTAATCTGTGACATTTCAGGAAAATATTGTAATTTTTATTCCACTACAATTATTTGACAGCTTTGCTAGCTGTGCAAATTAAGATTTTTGCACACAAAACATTCAAAAAAGGTAAAAATACTGTCCTTTCTTATTTATGTTTCATATTAAGTAACATATTTAAATGCAGGATTTTCATGTTTTAAAGTATTTTTACAGTGTGGCATCAATACTGTTACTTGTATATGAAGTATCTGAATATTTCCTGCACCACTGCATGCATGTACCAGTTCACACAGTCACACACACACACACACAAAGCATATTTATGCACACATAGAGTTTCTGTTTCAGAGTAGTTTCTCAAACTGTGTGCATGACGAGGATTTAAATACTAACCTTACTTTGCTGTAGAATAGTGGAAAAACACAACAATCTTTACATTTAATACTGGAAAAATTAAAAGTAACTTGTTCTGGGAAATGTGGCTTCTTAAATAATTTACACAATATAGAGATTTTGTTAACTTTAGTCTGTTGAGGCCATTTTGGACTCAGACTTTAGTTTTTAACAATTAGCATGTGGCCTTTAGCCCTCTGATTCCTAACAGACACTGAAGTGTTTTATAATATTTTCTATGTTGTTTCTATTATCTATGTTGAGATAATGAGAATATGAAAGTAGTTAAGTCTTAAAGATTGTCTTATCGATATGCTGTTTGGGTTGTGCTTAGTCATATCCATCGCAGAGTTTTTCTACGTCCTCAGTGTGCTTGTCAGACAAACAGGAAGTTGTCACCGTTGCTCTGTGGTGTCACCCCCTGGGTTTGTTTCAGGGTCTTTCCATAAGGTGTGTGCACGTTCTCCATGTGGTCGAGAGGGTTTTCTTTCTGCTGGTCATAACATGCACATATCAGTAAATTTTCCTGTCAGTGACTTTGAACACAGCACAGGTGATGGGTGAAATACAAAGAACCAGTTTCATGTTGTAGCCTACTCAGTAAATATGTATGTGACGAATATACTGTGTACTCTGAGTTTAAGCTTCTTTACTTTTCTGCTGTTGCTCTCACAAATAAAGTGAACATTTCGAGACACAACTCTGAGGTAAGCTGTTCTTTTTTGACAAACAATTTACTTAAAATTCAAAATAAAAACAAAAATTTTAAAAAATGGTACTAAGATGCATTTATTTAACTATGAAGATAAAAAGTGATAATAATTAAACTAATATAGTTTTTAAAAAAGTCAATAAGGGAATAAAAAAACTCATTGAATGTGTGTTCTTTGGACAGCTTAAAAAAATGATCAGTAAAATTTTGGATTCATTGATCCGTTTATTTTCAGTTCAGTATTCACATCATCAGCATAACAGGTAACAGCAGTATTTCCGAATACTTTTGAGTACTTTAGTAGCTTCTGAATAACCAGGAACCATGAAGAGCTTATACAGAGAGTACAAAATCCACAAAATGTACAAAGCCTTGCATCTTGTGAGGTGCCTGACTGAGTCTGAATGGGGAGCAAGTGGAAGTGTTAGATTATGAGTATTTTGTTTATTGATCTGCTGCTAAAACTCCATTACATAAGTTAGAAGTAACACAGGCCCTGAGAGTTTGTTGTGGGGCTTTCAAACCTTCTCCTGTTGTACCTCTGTCTCTGAGACAAAACAGATATTGAATTATCACCCGGCAGTTTATATCATGGAGATGTTAGCGGTGGTAACAGCTTTGCAGTGGATAGAAGAGGCTAATTTAAATAAGGCCATTCTGTGTTCAGATTTTCATTCAGTATTAGTATCATAGCAGTATTTCTAATCTCAGCGTAGACGGGACATAATAAATGAAAAATATGAAGCGTTATTCAGAGTCAATAGAAATATAGTCATTTTATTTGTGTGGATATTAAATCATCGGGAGGTTAAACAGTATGACAGAGCAGATAAATTAGCAAAGGAGGCTATTTAAAAAAAAAATATCATGGAAATCTCATTCAGCAAAGCAGAAGCAGAAGCAATATTCAAAAGACATGAAAGACTGGCATCAAAAATGGGATGAGGAAACAGCGGGGAGACCTCTGTACTCTGCGCTGTACTAAAGGAGGTCTTGGCCAGCAGGGGGCAGCACCAGGCAGGAGAACACCATAAAGTGACTGAGACAGCAGCGCCACTGAATAACATCAACATGTTAGCAGAGAGGTTAAGGCTAAATAACTCAGCGTCACATCCGTATTAAAGGTAACAATAGGTAACTAGTGGTATTTAATAGTTTTCCTGAGTGAAACTGTTTCAATAAATCGATCCTAGTTTGCTTGTTTGTTTTTCCCTCCATTTTTTTCCTCAGTAGTAGGAAGTGGCCAAAACTCCAGCTCAGGAGGTGGCGGTAATGCGCCTTAACGTCGGTTGTCACTCGCAATTTCAATAAAAAGAAGAAGATGCTAGGCGCAGTCGGCTGGTTTCTTGGAAATAGGGAAGGAGCGTAAAAGTGAAAGTATTTGCCTGTTAGTTGAGACTCCATTTGTAGTCTACGCAGCAAAAGGAGAAAACTTAATTTGGAGACACGGTGAGTGTTAATCCAACTTTATACGATTTAACCGTCAAAGTCTTTAAGTTAGTTTTCTTTCCGTGAATTGAGATCAAATGTTAGAAGGAACTTTAAAGTTTGATGTGTCTGTGGACACGAATTCGTATTGGCCGGATAAAACTTGTTAAAACTACAGAAACTCCAAAAAAAAAGCAAAGATTTAAAGAGAACTGAGCTGACTGGATTTTTTAATGTGTGTGTATGTTTTAATATATAGATGCATGTGTGTGAACGGACTTTTAGTTACTTCTAGATCTCTCAGTCTTGTCAGACTCTTCACTGTTTCCTGATTCCTGTGCTCTGAGCTCAAGGTCAGTGTTTCCTGTTTTACCTCTTAGACTGACTGACTGAAATCCACAAAGATGGATGTTTTTGTGGAGGAAGAGGAGGACAGAGCGGGTTCTTCAGAGTCCAGTTGTGTGTCTATGAAGAGAGACAAGTCCAATGAGGTACCTCCAGACTTCAGTAAAGAACCTGGACCCTCAGACACAAAGTGAGAGAACTGCTGAATCAATAATCTTAATAATATTCAGTTTGCCAATTGCCAAACTCGAGCCTTGCCAATGTTGATTTTGTTTTTAATTTAAAAGTTTCTGTAAAGTGTGTTTTATAAATCATATTCCATCCCCATCTTAGTATTTGTTTCAGCTGTCAGTCACCTAGTATAGGAGCCAGATATTGATATATTGCTTCGCTTAGTGATTATTCTGTGTTCAATTAGTTTGTTGTGTTGGTGATATGCAGTTTGGGGTCACGTGAGCACTGTGGTTGCCGGTAGGTTATATTAGAGGCTTCTTCACCTGCACTGGGGGAAGAGAGGTGAGTCTAGGTAGCCGTAATTTTTGTTGACCGCTTTTTGTTATCGCTTTTGTTTGCTTTGATACATGTTTGCCAAAAGTGTACACATTCAACATCATATGGGCGTGTGTAAAGCCACTGTAGTTTCTGTTTGTGTTATTAAAATCAAAACTCTGAAACAACTTTGAAATCACTGTGCTTCTCTGGAACAGCAGCAGCACGTCACACAAATACACAGGACCTATTCTCTGCCTCACAAGCGACTTTTTTACGGTACTGGAAAGCCGCAATACCTAGAAAAGCTGTAATCTAATCTGAGAAGACTAAAACTAACTTTAAACTTCCCAATTGTCAAAAGCAGTAGCCGTTTGTGTATTTTGAGCTTTCTAAATGTCTTTGATCAGAGAATTTATCAAGGATTCATGTGATGTGAATAAAAACATGTTGGTGTTTGCAGAGTTCAGTCCAACAGACAGAGAGCA
>JAQMCX010000023.1:8380303-8396728 GCA_029814765.1 Acanthurus leucopareius | reverse complement strand
ATCTATTTTAAGAAATAAAAACACTCCAAAAAATTTTTTCCTAACTGGCATCATAATGCGTACCATAGAGGGTTAAATTAGTACACTTAGTTGAAAGATGCTAAAACTCTGCAAAGAACTGTAGAGTCCAATGATAAATATGTATGAGGATACCCTTTAACATACAGATAATACTTTAATTCATTGATGTTCTAAAAAATTTGATCAGCAGCTTTAATTCAGGTACATTAGCCTGTTTGAAATAATCATGATTATTAGCTGAAACAATAACACGCTACCGTCTACACGCACACACAGTCACACACACTTTACCCCTCCTGAAGACCTCTGCATTTCCTGTTAGTCCCAATAATGCAAGAACAAGCAGCTCTACTTCCTGGTTCTCAGGCTGGCGAGGAAGGAACCTCAGTCTGGTCACACGGTGCTCACCGCTTCCACCTCACCTCCACCTCCCACCCCCCACCTCTCTCTACCTCTCTCTATTCTTCACACTTCTCTCTCTCTTTAAGTTTCTATCTTTCATTCTCTTTAATTTTTCTTCTTATCATATTGAATTTTTTTCTCTACTTCTCCTCACCTCTGTTTCCTTTCACCTCCCACACAGGCCAACACAGATTCACGCTGTGGAAAATAAAAAAGGACGACTACCTCTTGCAGGAGAAGGCGCACACACAAACAAACAAACACACTGCCTTTTCTCACTGGAGGCAGGATATTCCCCAGATCGAAGGATATTTTTACATGTCACTGACATGGTTTGACAGTAAAAAACACAGCTTCTATATTTACAGGCTGTGTTTATCTCCTATGTGGAAAAAGGACGTGGAAGTTGTATTTAAAAGGACAGCAACAAGGAAGGAAGGACTAGAGCCAGATAATGAGAGGGAATAGAGATGGAGAGAAAGAAGTGGACACACACAGTGAATTTTCAGTTTGTTGTTGCACTTGAGTGCAGAGAAAGCTATCCACTGTACGCCCTATCACTAAAAATTGGCCATTCAACACCCCAAATCTCTTTTATAAATCATTCATTCAGGCCTCCAGAGCACTATAAGGAAACTTGCTGATGCAGTTCCATTGCAAGTGCCGACAAAGTAGTGCGCTGTGCGGTTATGTGTCCCCATAGACATGTTATGGCATCATTGTCTGGCTGTGAGCGCCGCGCTCTTTGCTCGTGCTCCCCATGGCGTGTCCCATTAGTGGTCCCTAGCAGGTCACAACTCATTCCCGGCACGAGCCAAAATACTGCATTATTAATCAGCCTTGCTTGTTTACCCTGTGTGATCAACCTTCAAAGCAACCAGTATGATATGGCCACACGCGTACACCCGCGCATCCACGCATTCATTCTGCATGTACACACACACACCTTATTTACTCTCCACTGTAAAACCCTCAGGCCTGAAGCCCTATGGGAAAAAAAAATTGGTGCTCTGGTTACGGGCAACAATGGTGGCATTTAATATGGGTCATGGTTACTAAGCAACCACAAGCCAAGTGGACTGGTGTTGGATTACTGATCGTTTCATAATTAATCATGGATTATGAATAATTGATTGAGAAGTGTTGGGTAATTTACAATCGTGTGTAAATGGGAGCCACTCCACTGCCTTACCCTCAGAGTATGGGTGTGTGTGCATGCATGTGTGTGTTTGCATGCAAATAATATGCATTTATGCACCCAGCTATCATCTCTAGTGCTGTGAATACTGAGTGATATTTATTTTCTTAAAAAATGCAATTTTAAAAGGTTTTTTGGAAAAATCTCTCTTAGTCTAAAAATAGACTCCTCATTGTGCCAGATATTCTTGATTTTTATTTTTTCTCATTTCCTTATTTCTATTATTTTCAATGAAAACAAAATACTGAACTGATACTGTCACCTGCAGTTTGTGGTTTCAAATCAGAGTCCAAAAGACATGAGTCAGGAGGAAAAATCCACCCAATTTCTGTCTCTGTCTTTTTTTTCTTCATATGATATGAAGTTATAACAGGACACTGTTGTTCTGGATGTTGGCATAGTAGCATCAACGATTGGCTGGTGATAGGGGTTTAGAGAAGTGTGTGTATTACTGTAACAGATAGAGGGGGAGTTAGAAAGAGAGGGAAAAGAAGAGAGGAGGATGTAGGTGAGAGGTAGATAAGCGGTGTGTAGGAGTTTGAGTGGGCCGAAGAGAGAGGGAGAGAGAGGGAGGGATGGAGCTGAAAGCAGATCTGGACAAAAGGACCAGCCAGGAGAGAAAACTGTCCTTTATTCCTTATTTCAAGCTGAATCTAAAATAAAAGACTAGTTCTTAAAAATGTTATATGGTTATATCTGTGACCAGAGATTAAGATAGAGATTAAGATAGTTTAACTTTGACACGTCTTACAGTGGAAATACATTTTAAAAATATGCACATTTTAGTTCCTAAAAATTTATGTTCTTTCTATCATGGCATCAGTGATTGACCTCCCATAATTCACAGTTAGAGGATTTTCTGAAGGTGACCAGTAGGGGTCGATGACCATCACATTGTCCTGCAACAGCCACTGTCCATGAACAACCTATCTATCTATCTATCTATCTATCTATCTATCTATCTATCTATCTATCTATCTATCTATCTATCTATCGGTATAGGGATATATAGAAAGATAGATAGATAAATAGAAAGATGTGAGAAAGCAAAAAAGAGAGAGGCATTGAAGAGAAAAAGAAGATACACTCATGTGCAATTGAGCAATCTTTCGTGTTGTCCACCCTCCTCACACTACAATCGGTTACTATGGAAACAAACAGATATGTCAAAAATATGTTTTGACATTGGCATTATGGGTAAGGGAAATAATGCAACAAACACAAAGACAATGAAAAGAGAAGATGTATAAACATTGTAACTGCTCTCATACAGATTAAACTTAACTTCACTTAAGCAAAATCTTATGTACGGTATTTACTTTATTTAAAGGATTAAACATGAACTTAGACAATTCTTACAAAATTCACTTGAATTCATTTACATTTAAACTTTAAATTAGATTAAATACTGTGCTATGGTCAAATGCAAGAGAGTTTCTGTTACTTTCAAAGAGGATGATATTGACATGACAGCTGTAAGCAAAAGAAGCTGTCAAACAGTGCAGCTGGTTACGCTGTTCGTGTCATGCCAGTGAGTTTTCACCACTCTTAATAACAAAATAAAACACCAAATAGTGTTTAAGAGTTTTTCTGAAGATTAAACAGATTAACAGAAATTGAGAAAAGAGTGAGAGAAGGACAGAATGAAGGTGGGGATTGTGGAGTAAGTAAGAAGAGAAATAGACACCAGTTTGTGTGGAATGAGCGGGAGATGTATAAAAGAAGGGAGGGAGAAAAGAGTAACACTTGTCAGTTGAAAAAAGAAGCGGGAATGGAAGAAAGGTGGATTACTGCAGTATCATTTTTCTACTCCAACCACCACCATTATATTTTCAAATCCTCCTCTCTCCTGCGCTCAGGGGCCTAGGATTGACCCTTGAGGAACTCCACCGAAGGGAGAAGCATAAGCAGATACTTTGTCAGCGATTAAAAAAACAAATTACACCCATTTCATATACAAGAAGCAAACAATTTTGAGGACAATGATTCAAAAATTTAGAGTACCAGAAAAAATCACGCTCCTCTGCTGAGTCAGCCACAGCTATCACTAACACAGATGCATAATGATGCACATGGTTCAAGTTCAGAGTCCAGTTAGGGGGTTTTTTGTATCAAAAGTCATGGAGCGGTGAAATGTGTGAGGTGCAGAGCACACAGAACAAGCTGTAGTGAGGCTACCACGGGTCAAAGACATAAAATAGCTTGACAGCACCACAGATAAACTGCAGGCCACGGGTCCTGTCCACTTGTGTGTGTCTTGTGTGTGTTTGTTTATTAGCAAGGATTTGACTCCCGGCTAATGGGCTAATAGAGTATACAGTGTGGACAGACAATTCATCATCATGCGTGCTGCTCCAAATACAAAGGTTGAATAACACTTCTGTTAGGTAATATTGAAGAAGTGACACAGAGGGGTCACTAAGCTCTGAGTTTTACCAGTGTTTCATGCTGGTTCCTGCTTTGTTGAAGCCCAGATAATTTTTTTAATTTGTTATGAGAGAGTCCTACATAAAATCAGGAACAAGGATGACTCCACCTGGCGGTGTTTATCTCCAAGGGGAAGGCTCACTAAAGACATGTGTTTGTGTGTGTGTGTGTTTACAATGACACTGACATCCTACATCCTGCAACTTCCATGCACATCTGCTTTTACAACCTTTTAATTAGAACACTGCTATTACAGAGCGTGTGGCAATCTCTCTATCTGTTACTCACTCTCCTTATCTAACTTTGGCCAAGTTATCTTTCTCTTTCAATCTGTCTGCCTTTGAATCTGATGAGGATGGCTTTCTCTTTCATTTCTATGAACCAATTTTGCGTTGATTTCATTTTCATTCTCTCAGATCATCATATTTATCAAAAGAGTCACATACAGGCATGCATTCACAAAGGAACCCATGACCTTGGCAGTCTGAAACCTTTCTTTTCTTTTTTTCTTTTTTCTTTTTTCTCTCTTTCTTTCCCACAGAAGTTGCAATATAACCACATGACTACTACAGGTTTACTGGAAAAGTCAGGAAGGATATACCTGAATAAACATGAACTGTGTGTAAATGTGTATTTTTGTGTGTGTGCGTGCATGTGTGTGTTTATGTGTGTGTATTTGTATGTGCTTGAGAGAGAGAATAGAGAGATTGTGTGGGTTGCATGTTCACATAATTCTCCTGGAAAAGGTTGTTGTCCTCTTTCATACTCGCATGTGTGTAAGTTTGTGCGTGTGTGTCTGTGTGCCTGTGCTTGCGCTTGTGAATACCTATACGGACAGTATGGATGTCTGTTGCTGCTTGCATGCATACCGTATGTATAACGAGTTCAAAAGTGAGTTTGTGTGTGTGTGTGTGTGTGTGCGTGTGTGTGCGTGCGTGTGCGTGTGTGTGTATGCCCAGGAGTGTCTGCTTGTGCGTGGGACAGGTTGTAATTTAGCAAAGGGACATGGGGGCTCATGAAGGGCCGGCACCCAGGGGAGCCATCAGGCTGAACTTGCTGTTGCCGGAACGTGCCCTGGGAAGGGACCCGATGTCACTCAGATAAAAACAACACACACACCCTGTCAAACAGCAGGGAGGATGGATGGATGGAGAGAGGACAGGGGAGCAATAAAAAATACGGAAACGAGAATAATGACTGCCAGAGTTTAATGGACAAAGAGAGAGGGATAGATGAAACGATTACAAAAAAAAAGGAAACAGGACAAAGGCAGATAGGAAGAGATGGAGAAAGGCAAATAAAAGGAGAAAAAGGCAAAGGCGTGCAACCTATGCTCTCTTGGAAATAACATGTCATGATTTTGTAGAGAAAGGCAGGGATGGACACTGTCATGTTTTATAACAATACCTCACACTTAAACCCCTGCTGCATTCCACAGTGGATGGCTAATGGCTAACAGATAATCGTTTAGAGGTGTGATTAAGCAGAAATAAAAATAATGTTACTCTTCAAAGCCATAAATGCAAGACCCCAGTTAAATGTTCAATTTGTTCTGAAGCTCTTAAAATCAGTTAGAGAAGAGAAAGCATGTCTTTTGTCACAAATGCAGCCCCTTCCCAGGAAATGCTAGTACAGCAGCAGCAGCTTAAAAAGTATAAAAAGCAGACAGCTGAGGTTGATAATGTGACAGCTCAAGATGAGTCAATTTGCTGCTGTCACTCTCACACAGCTCTCTTTATTCACAATGAGCCTGAGCATAAATATAACAGCAACATCTGTGGAACATCCACCCTTTGTGCAGGACTGAAGAGATTTATGAGATATTGAAAAGACCGAACAATTTAGGCCAGTTGATATTTTTGTTAGAGGGTCATTGAGAAATAGTAATATATATATTTTGTGCAGTTATCTTTACTGCATAGACAGCAGGCTCTGATTTAGATGAAAACCAAGTGTTTTCGGCACTTCTGCTCTGCATGAGTCTTTTCCCCCCACTGCGCCCCAATTACAGAGACTTCCTAATGGATATCCTCTTGTCTCTACTCTCTGATCCTCTGCTATGCCTTTGGGATGAGGCCTTGTGTGTCTTCAAGTCTGTGTGTGTGTGCATGTTTTTGTGTAAGCTGCATTACTCGACTGTATGTATGCACTGTAACTGGATAAGACTATTTTACAAGAGCATCTCCAGGGCTGTTTCATTACAGGTTGTACCGCATGACCTGGTGACATGGCTACACTGACTGATATTTGATGCTTTGCAATGTTTTGTCGAATGAGCCACGTCATGCGGACAGCAGGTCAGCCAAAACACGCAAATTAAGAGCACAACAAGAGCAATATACAGTGATTACACCATGCTACGCTAATATATATTGTACTTCAAAAACAAAACCATACTCTAGCAGTAGCAGTCTACTTAATCTCACCTTCATATGCTGTACTATCCTATACTATTTAAAACATTACTGCATACTTAAGTCTATTACATTATAATACACATTGCCTTACTTGACCTGATTATGCAAAATCATCTTTATCAATGGTGCAAAAAAGTTTGAGATGCCAATATATTTTTCAAATTATGTTATATTTATCTCAACTGCCAACTGTTAACTTAAGAAAGTCCTCACAGAAAACATGCTGGTGTAAATGCATCAATACAGATTATCTTGACTTTTGTTTAGTAGGTCAAACTGTGCTTGGCTTTAGTATAAAATGAGAGGTTGTTCTTAAAAATAAATGCTTGATAGTTTTATATGAGTCACAATGCAAATACAACAATGTGATTTTAGTTTGCCTTTCAAGTAATGATAATGAAACTGTTGTAATGGCAGATGACTGAGTTGAACAAGTTGTCTTACTCAACACGAGGAAATTTAATGAAGTATGTTTAAGATTCAGGGGTCTGAATTAAAGCCTGTGAGGTCACTGCAAGGTAGACCTCCATCCAGTCACTGGTTTTCACATTAGCAAACATCTGAGGTTTTGGAGTCACTGCAGCCTGTGACTCTTATGGTGTAACTTTGGGCAGTGATTTCCAGCCATTGCAGCAGTTTTTGCCTGCTGTGGAGTCACAGTAGGCTGAGGTTCCTCTGGAGTTACAGCAGGTTTTGGCTGCTCTGGTTCCACAGCATGCTGTGGCCTCATAGTGACAACAGGCTGTGAGTTGGGTGCCACCGTCAGTTCTGGTTCTGATGTCACAGCTGACTCTGTTCCAGATGTTGTAACCAGTTCTGGTTTTAGAGTAACTCAAGGCTGTGTCTCCTCAGGTGCTATATAAAGCTGGGGCATCTCAGTTGTTTCCTGAAAGGTTCTGAACAACATTTTTTAAGACTGTGTTCTGTTTTTTATGTTTGAACTAACTTTTTACAACAGGAACTTTGTCCTTCTTTGTTCCTGCTCACTGTTCATTTTTGATGGCTCTCTTTGTTCTAATGACACTGTGCTTTTTTGTTTTTCTTCTTGCATTAAAGTGACCACAGCTTGGCTTTGGTGACTCATCAGAAAAAGGAAAGAGTTTTTTAAGAGTTTTTTTAACTCTATCTAAACTGTTAAACTTGTAATTGAAAGGACAAAACTAATTTGAGATTTGGCTCTTTTATGACAAAAATAGAGCAATTTACTGTATTAATTTACAGAAAATGACTAAGAGTGAATCCTGACTTTCTTTAGAGAAGTTTAGCAGATTTCTGTAGATGCAATTACTGCACCTGCACCACATTACTGGACTATTTTTTTGCAGAGAACTTGCACATCAGCCGTTGTATCTCAAGGGTGGCAGTGATTATTTCAAAATTTTAATTTGTTTTCAACCTCCATAAGAAATTTTTTCTTGTTTTTTGATAAATTAGTATGCTATCATTCATCTGACGGGCTGTTGTTTTCAAGTTGATGCTCTTTACCTCTAAACTATTAAATCTCTGTCAGTGAGGAAAAAACACCCTGTTTCTGTTCAACTAGGTATGCTGTGAGTTCCTGGAAAACTGTTCACAGCCTCTTCCTTTTCTCAGGGATCAAACAAGGAAAGGATATTTACTGCTTTGTTTGGTTCTGGGACAGAGGATTGCGAGTAAGAAACCAGATAAAACTTGCAGTAAGAAACAAAAAGATGTGTGGCAACAACCAAACAAATGACCTTTGCTCGACTTTAGCTTTAGTTGAGTCACAGAGGTGAGTCAAAGGTTGGTCTAACCTTTACCCTTAATGTTGTTTTTACAAATTAAAACATATTTTTTCTGACTTATAAGGCATGTTTCAGCCAATAATTTGAATCAGATTTCACCTCATCAATCACAATCCATTACTGGACCATCTTAAAACATATACCTACAGTGAGCCAGTAGGCCTATGAGCATGAAGATTTTCAAACTCTTTGTGCCCTCATACCTAATATGGTATCTAACTATACTTTCACTGTAAAACACAATCAAAGCAACATACAATAAAAGAGATCTATTTTTGTCATGTTCCAAAATAGGAGCATATGGTTGGTAACTGTTTGATGGATGACTATCAGTTCAAACCACTGATAAAGCATCTAATAAAATCCATTATGAGAAGCAGAAAGCAGCAGAAACAGTTGTTTTATGACTTGAGTGTGCAATTAACACACACCTGTGTGTTTTTCCAGGTAGCAATTAAAGTACAAACACTACAGTTGTGCAGGTCGCGCAATTTTATTTTATTATTATGAGAGACATGACAGGTGTTTCATTATGTCTGCATCACTTGTCGTTGTTTAACTAAACAAGTGACACTGACAAATAATAAAAAAGGAGACACATGATGTTCGGGATTAGGTGTTTTCCATGTTGAATTTCAGTTTACATTCAAATATTATCAGCCCTGAATGTAATTCTCAGCAGATTAACAATTTTAACACTGGAATAGATTAGTTGGGACTGAGCCATTTTTTAAAAACACACAAAATTACACCGGAATTTAAAGAAGGAAAAGTTTTTACTGAATACAGTTTTAAGCCCATTTTTATGCTTTTTGTGCTTCAAGTTTTCAGAAAACATGTAGTTTCCTTTGAAATTAGCAAAACTGGGATATTTAGGATGTCTTCATGATATCAACATATCTTTACAACACATGGAACATCAGTGTGTTTCAGCATCAGCAGTTTATTTCTGACAAGGTTGTGACCACCCTCTCTGCCATGTCTTCCTGTAAGTTGTTGTGACAAGGTGCAAACAATATTTCCTGTGGAGTCACACAAAGAGGACACTTTGGCCCACTTCTGTTTTCTGTTTTTACCAACGTGTTAGCATGTGTTGTAAAAATAAAATGCAGCTGTTTGTAAAAACAAGCTGTATTATGCAGATGAGTCATCCATCTTCTGTGCCAAACCAGTTTCAGCTTTTAAAATACCATGTATGTTGACATATTGCATGTCATTGTTTAATGTTTTATCATTTACTGTTTTGTTTGCGTCTTTGTAACATTGCTTTTGTTTTGTAAGTAATTGGCTCTTGTGTGGTCTAATTGTTGGATAGCCACATGTTTTTTGTCTTACGTATCACATGACAATAGATTACAAAACAATTCCAGGCAAGAATTTGCTAACTAATTGTAAAGATTTACTGCCAGTGTTACATTTTATTGTGCATCACTTTCATAGACATTAAACCGTTCTGCTGTCTGGTTAAAACATAATAGAAATGGCTAATGAAAAATAGCTAAGTCATGGTAGACTCATTCTATCACCTTAAATTTACCATTTAATGTTGATTTATTTTTGCTTAGTCAGCCTCCCTGTCTTTTTGGTGGCAGATTAGGCCTGTTCAGTCCTGCTCTGACAGCATTTAGGGGGTTCTGCAGTGGTGGACACCTCCTCATTCAGATGTATGGTGGCTGTTTCAGTGAGTGGTTGTAGCTGTCTTGGTCCCAGGCCTGGAGCCCTACTGCTATCTCAATCTCACAGTCAGTCCTTCTAAAATATTCTCCATATTCATTGAGCTGGACACATAGTCATATAGCTCTTTGGTATTTGTGTTGAGTTTATATGAGGGTGGAGGGTCCTCTGGAAACACATGATCTTCAATTGACTGCCAGCAAACAATGAAATATGTTTAAGGACATGTCTCGACAAGCAATACATCATCTTTTCAATTAAATTCTTCAATAATAGTGTGTCATAGGTTATGAAATTGGTTCACAATAAATGTTTATGTTCTCTTTACCCAAGGGATGTTGTCTACGGGGAAATGTAAAAGAAAACCATGAGTTGCCAGGCATAGCTAATATAAGAGTTATGTCGTATAGAACATGCAGACATGCCTAAATTCTCCAGAAAAAAGTTCACCACAGAATTTCATCAAAACCACAGTGGGAGCTGGCTAGTCTGACAGGAACCAGAATAAGTAGCTCTGGGCCTTTTTGGCCCTCATGAGGCTTCATGATCCTGCAGGCCTGGATGACACAGGGATGTCGAACAGCCTCAGCACCCTGCTCCACTGAACCAAGTAATTCCCTGCCAGTTGGAAGCTTTCAGACCAACCCTGCTCCCTGGGAAGATGCTTTTCACAGCTACAACACCGACAAATCACTATTTTCATGGCTTGACTTCCTCTCCAGAGCCGGGGCTGTTGCCCCTATGGTATACTTAGGGAGAGGGTTAATTCACGGGTATCTTTTACCCAATGCTGTTAATAAAATGGGGACCTCTGACTTGGCAGGAAAAGACTCTATTTTGGGGAATAGGCATAGGACCAGATGGTCAAATGCCCACAATTGCTTTCCTCTGCAAATTAGGTTGGAGGAAATCAAGGCAGCTGCTGGTGAACCGTTTGGGATTAGGAGGATACTGGAAGTTGACACTATTTTGATTCAAAACATTATGGAGACAGCATTTTTTATGAAAACTGCTGGAAAATTCAACTTAAGAAAATATAAAGAAAGAGCCTTGGAGGCTTGACATTACAGTATGTGATCCCCTCTAAAACTCTCACCATGTGCAGTAACTCTTCTACATGACAACGGCAGCTTTGCAGACTTGCAGACACTCCTTAGGTATTATGCTCCATCTTTGGATAATTCATTCTGCCTGTTTAGGTGAACATACCACAGAGAGCAAGTGTGGTATCTCCTTTCCTTTCCAGTGGTCTCCTGTTCTGTCCCTCCTCCCCCTCCCTTGCGGTGCAGCAGCAAGCGGGGGCGCTCATGGCTATAGAACGGATCCTCCAGGTGATCGAGTTTTCTGCCAAAGCACCTTGAATAATTCAAACACGTGGTGGGCGAGCCTGCTCAAGTTTCGCGGTTGATTCAGATTACCATGTGTATACAAACAGATGGAAGCACGTACGTAAGCACACATACACCTGCACACACTCTCTTCTGTGTAAAGTACACACACACACACACAGGCAAACACACGAATACAAACATACTTCCCAGTTGGCTCTTGGCTATGCAGCTTTGTGGGAGGCTATCTCACACCATTATCTGGCTGTATGGGCCAGTTCCCTCGCTCTCTATCTGATGCACAATCCACTGTAGCCTCAAAACAACTTAATCCCTCTGACTGGCACTTGTGCTGTGTTGTTGCTATGCCGGCTAGATGTCCTGCACCAGGGTACAGTTTCACACCATTGTATCCCACTCACTCCGGTAGTTATGTTTATCCTTTAGGGCATTATGGAAAGGCATTTTTCCTTGTGATTGACTAAGAGCACTTAACTGATGATTTAAACATACTTCCTTAATGCTCTGGACTCTCCAGATTTATGGTGCCATGCACAGGAACTGGGGGTCTTTTGTTTATCAATTTCAGTTCATGGCTCCAAAGGATGAAGCAAAGCCTTTGTATGTTTTAACTATGGCTGCATACCCATTGTGTGAAAAATAGCTTTATGCAGTTTAAATGTGTTAGGAGGATTTTTGTGTAGTGATTTTGCCACTGTTACTTTAAGATGTTTCTTTTCTCTGATGCACTAGTCTAAAGTTCAGCTTGCACTTGACCCTCAATCACAGGTTGTGGATGTCTCTTAATAATGAAGTTCTCTTCTCTGTTTTGTTATTTTTGGGGTGTCCACGAGGTTAAACTCCCCACTGTTACGCAAAAGGCACAAATTTTCGTGAAAACTTAGAAAATAACATACTTCTGTGAAGAAGAGATCTTTTTCTTCTTTTTTCCTTATCTTACTAATCATCTTGCAACTCCTGGGGGTTCATATATAATTTGAGGGAGTGAGGTGCCATTAAACATATCTCCTCTGCAATGGGATGTCATCAGTAGTGGTAGCATCATATTCAAGTTTCAATATAAAACTATGCAGTAAATGTAGTATAAAAACATTTAAAGTACAATGCCTACATTCCAAATGCTATGTAGTTAAAATTTCAGAAGTATTACTTCACATATGGAAAGGAAAAGTAATCATCAATAACGACCCTTTGGCATACAGTAAACTAATATTTTTTAAATATATGTGTATAATGAATTGTTGCACTATCTTCATGGACACTTTAACTTGTATTTGACAAATTTTAGCTACTTTATATCCTGCTACTTTGTTTAATCTAAAAAAATGTAGTCTGTTTTGCAAGTTGTTATTTGCTTAATTGAAAAAAGCTTAATCTGCAAAGTAACTAATGACTGGTGGTGCCAATGGTAGCCTATACCACGTATTACCTAATGCTGAGTTCTTATGTGTCCGTGCTCTTAACTGCAGGTCATCCTCTCTCTCTCTCTCCCTTTGCTGTCTCTCTTAAACTAACACCATAAAAAATAAAGCAAAGATACAGGAAAAAAAACTTTTTTAAATTTATTTCTAACATAGCATTTTAGATGTGGGATATATATGGGCACTCACTCTTGCTGTGCCACATGCCAGTGTGACTGGCATCACCTCTCTGGACTGTGATACCCAGTGATGTCACACACCTGGCCAGCCTCTGCTGCCACCGTGACACCCGATCATGTTTGGCATGGCCTTGATGCTGTTCATGGATGTTGGTACAAGTGTAATGTGACAGCTCATTCCTTTCACATGGCATCCGTCTGATGTCGTCCCCTGCACACGCCGATAGGCTTATACTACTCAGTTACAGCGTCTTCACTTGAAAGGACACAAGAAACACAGATCCACTTGGATCACTTCTGTCAACTGCGTTGGATGTGTTCACGTTGGAGAGACCAGATGTTCAACATATGAGCTGTTAAGAGGATGTTGCAAGTGGCTTGACATGTAATAATTTTATCACTATGAATCATGCAGTAAATGTCATGAAACAGGCAACATTGACGTAGTAACAATACAGCCAGCTCACAGCTCAAAGTCCATCACGCATTGGATATTTCTAACAAAGCTCACAGAAAATAAAAAGTGAGCATACAGTACAAAAGTCCCCATTTATTCCTCTTTAGGTCAAATGTTCCAGTATTGAGTTCTCGAAATCCAAACCCTCTCAAACAAGCAGTCCTGGAAGTGCTACAAAAAATGTCAGGTTTAAACATCTACAATAGCATGACAGCTAAGAAAACTTTATTGAAAACTACGGAACACTCAGGCATCATCAACTGAATGTTGTGTTAGCATGTAGCATTATCCTGCAGAAGCCCTGCTTGAGACCTAATATGACCTTTTTACAACTCTCCTCCAGCTCCCACTGCAAATGTGTAAGTCTGAGGACATCGGGCCATGTTTTTTACTTAAGTCTGGTTTGATTATCCAATCCTGTCAGCTCCCACAGCCCTTTAAAATCATTTAGTACAAACACCTACTGCCATCTCAAGAATGAAACATGAAAAATCAGTCAAATCTGTCGCTATGTCTGTGGCCCTCCACCGTTTTTAACATCATGAGAGGGAAAAAAAGGCCTTATACAAACTAACAGCAAATGTTTGAATTTGGCTGAAGAAAAAATGTAAATCATTTGAGCTGATGACAAACTCTAGTTAAAATGTCTAACAAACAGATTTGAGATCTCTGGACTTTTTTTTTTTTTTTTTTAAAAGTTGTTAACATTTTCAGGCTTCAGTTGAGATCTTGGACAGCATACAATCTTAATAAATAACCATAATGCACCCACAACCAAAAACAAGTACTAACTGGTTAGATTTAGTTACTGTTTCATAGTACATACATAAAACATGCTGGCAAATTTTATTTTCCAGACCTGTGTACACTCCATGCTGTCACGCAGACAGGGTGACAGAGCGGAGCCGTTTACACCTGGTAAGGAAACAACCGTTGGCTTGAATGTTGCGATGGGCATGGGAGAGCCTCTGGGCTTCCACCACCTGCTCCATTTCTCACATTCTGTCACACCTTAGGGGACATATCTCATCCGGTCCACAACCCAATTACTCCACAACACGTTTAACAGCCATCAAACGCTGCACAGCGGGGGTGCAAGGGAGCCGCATGGAGCCAGGCTGTTGCCATGGCCACTGTCACTCAGCAGATTTCCAAGGATGGAAAGAGATACAGAGAGCCCCGTGATTGGTTGTTGTATTATTTTGACCAACGGAGACAGGAGCAGTGCTAACAACAATCACAGACACTGTTGTTATGCAACTGAACAATTAGAATATGCACAATTGTGAACACTGGCCAGTCCCACTTGTTAAGCATGTCAGCAAAAGTGGTTGTAGAAAATTTGCAGAATGTCTACCTCATTTGCATATCAGATAAACCATGAAGTAACACCATGTGCTCCCTCATATGATCTGTGAAAGTATAAGCAATGCCACCAAGAGGGAGAATTTCTATGTTAAAAAAAATTGCAGTATAAAAAAAAATGATTTTATCTATGATGGAAGAAGATTTACATACTATATAATACAGAATTGTGTTGTTTTTAAGAATGACAAAAAATATAGGGGAAAAAAACTATTAACTCTGTAATAATTTTCTCAGTTATTGATATCATCAGGGTGGCCACTTCCTGGTAATTTTAAAGGAAAAAACACCCAAGTTTTACTCAGAGGCTCAGATAGGGATACAGGTGAAACAGACATGCAGAGACACAGAGGGAGACGGAGAGAGACAGCTCTCGATAAAAACACATGGAGGTTTTTCCACCTGACCAATAATCAGACACGTATGTCAAAGGCAGCTGATAAGATACCGCATGTACTTGTCTCAGCCAAACCACAGTCTTTTACCAGAGAAAAACATTAAGGTGTAACATGCTGATAAGACTGCAAGAAAATCTTTACAATACACACAGAGAATACATTTGAATTATTATTTAAAATCAAATTTAAAACCTAATGTAAAAGATCTAGAGAAAATAATATTCTAAAACTAAACGATGTTGAAGCTTCCAAAAATTTGTGTTGCCAGGAGCATTTACAGTTTTTTTTCTCTTGGATTACAACAATTCCAGTGAACTGCACAAACACTGGATTGTGTCTGTGATTATGTTTGTTCATGTTTAGAAATTGCATGTTTCATCTGTGATTAACATCAGATTTTTGGCACAGGCAAAACTTAACAAATGAAAAAAAAACCCTCTAAACTTTTATAGATTAGGAGTAATATAATTTGCAATATCCTGTATTTACAATATCCCCTTGTTTAATTTGGCTACATTTAGAACTGTTTCATAAAAGAAAAATAAAAGCAAAAGTATTGAGAATAATAAGAAAATGACGGATCATGTTTGGATCCAGTTGGTTAGATTGATCAAATCCTGTGGAGGTGTGGACGTAGTTCCTGTGCTGTAGTGATGAAGTCATGTCCTCCTTCTTGCTTCTGTTTGCTCATGGTGACAACATCCACAACAGGAACAGGACCTGACTAACAGTCTCATTTCCCCCCAGCTCTGTTTCCTCTGACTAAACGCCTTTGGATCATGAGATCAAGACACCCGAGGACACACATAGATCCCCCCAACCCCCAAACAAATACACATGCCAATTCTTCCAGCAACCTGCACTTGTATTAGCCTCCATCTGAGCTTGAAAGAAACAGCTCAGATGGTCAGAAATAAATGTCACAGTCAGTCATTTTTCTATCAAGGGACTTTTTGGGCATCAAAGGAGGGGAAACGCAGCACCGCTCAATCATCATGGAGTGCTGCAGGGCAGCGCCACAAACACTGCTGAGGCCAGATACCAGACCAAAACTAATGTGGAACGGAACCCGCCTGGGTCTTTTAACCATCGGACTCAGAGATACTGTACAAGGGGTGGGGGGGCAAGGGGGGGCACTAATGGGGACCAGAGGTCTGCGGTCTACGTGATGCTGGCCAGAGAGACCAGACGGCCGATGACTGATCTGGAGGGAGGAGGGAGCTGTTTGGGGGGGGGGGGGGGGGGGGGGGGTGAATGAGCTCGTCACAGAGTCACAGTGAGCCCCCTCTACTTCTCTCTCACTCTCTCTCTCTCTCACATACACACACACACACACACACACACACATAAA
>JAQMCX010000023.1:8340062-8372983 GCA_029814765.1 Acanthurus leucopareius | reverse complement strand
CAAGGTGGCAACGGTTGACCTGGAAACTCCCATGAATTAATGTGAAACTTTCCCCGCCCAATGCGCCACTGGCGCACAGCGGAAAGCGTACGATAGGGCCCAAAGAGCTACCTTCATCTGAATTTCAACCTGGGAAGTTGTTCAAATATGGTAGAAACCTCAGTCCTACAAGTCATCACAGTGACTATTTATTAAATGATATTATTAGCTATTAATATCCATTTCAGACTGGTGGATGATTCCTCATTTCTGTTTAACTCAAAGTAGGATAAATTACAGGAAAATTCCAGGCTGCTGTTACTAATTATGAGATGAAGAAACTTTTTGTTGGACATGTGTTTTCAGTCTTTTTTAAGTCAAACACTGATTAACAAATGCTTGAATCTGTTTGTGAGATTAGATCAAGAGCAATAGGAACTGAACTAAGCTGTGTAACACCATTCACTACTCTGGCTGGGCTTGTCATCATATCTTTTGTTGAACCGATTACTTACTCACATACACTGATAAGCCTTTTGTCAAATATTTCCAGTGAAACATCACTTACTTTATATTAAATCACCTTTTGTATCAATAAAAGGGGCCTCTGTAGCTTCCTGCCAGGTCTCTACTCTCCCATGCAAAGCTAAATGGGAACAATGTGAGTGTCCAGTTGATGATAGCTGCTGCTTTTTGGCCAGAGAAAGACGCCCAAATTGTATTCTGACCTTCTCACCCGAAAAGCTCAGTCAAATACACACATTCACAGTGACAAACAGAGCTTAGATACAGACGTCACAGACATCTTTCTCAACAGACACACATATACACTGTATCCCGCCCCAGAAAGGAAATTACATGACGCTATCGACAAATGCATCGGCCCAGGAGAGTAACTTTATTAAACTTTAAAAGACTTGTGTGCAAATTTTAATAACTTGAACTATACCCACAGTAATCCCTCCTCCCAGCAAATGGAACATTTCAAGCATGACTCCTTTTGCTCAGCGGCCTGCTTTTGGTCATGGCTTGTTTGCAGCAGGATGCTGTCATCAAAAACTTCATCCTTATATTGGACACAGGTGAGAGTACACACAATGTCACCAAATACACTCTTTATCATTCCCCCCCAACAAAAGCACACAGCTGGCTTCGCTGGCCTGCTGCATCGACACAGTGTGTCACAAACGGTTAGAGCTGAACTTTTAAAATGCTTCCTGTGTGTTAGCCGGCATCTGTTTTCTATTTACCCGCTTCTAAAAAAACGTGAGTTTTCATGAGTAAGAAAAGTACCTGAGAAACCAGGGGATCACACTGAGCAAGCAGTTATAAAGAACTAGGAGTGTGTGCTGATCCCACTGGTTTTCCAAGATGCTCTAAGTGTTGCTAATTTTCCTGGTTCATTACCAAGGAAAAAACATTTGGAAGGCTGTTTTATGCATAAAAAACTACAAACACTTTGTGAGAATTGTTTAGGCAGACTGAAGGTCAAAGAAGATGCATGAGAGTTAACGACCTTGCGTGTGATTCCCGTCCGACGCTTCATCAGTCTCTCCTAAGACTGATTGACCTCTTGGGGCTTTTTAGACGCAAACGAGCTTGTTATTTAAGATGGCTTTCGATGCCTGAGTTGCTGCATCTCTTATTTGGCTCGGTTGCTTAACAGGCGATGAGAGGAGAACCGCTTGCCGGTGCATCGTATTACAGCTGAGCAGTTCACTCAGGTCAGGTTCAGGTTAAACCTCAAACACTGCAGCACTCAAGTTGGTGCATTTTATTTGTAGGCTCCGAAACACAAGAATAGGATTTTTCTGAATGTTTGACCCTTGAACCTAACAGAAACATATCTCCCTACTTCCCCCCAAAATTAGCCACTGATCTTAAAGAAAGTGGCTTCATCCACTGGAGGCCTCATCCAATTGACCCATGCTGTAACTTTAAAACAGCTTTAAAAGGCTTATGATTTCCAGACGACAACTTCAGTCTGTAGGATCAAACAATGCTGTGTGCCTAGCTCTATAAGTCACCTAAACTAAGACTTCCATGTGTGAGTTCCCACTCTTTTACAATGTAAAGAGCTTCAAGGGGCTGGAAAAGCGCTGCATTAATCTACTCCATTATTGTCTGCACATGTCGGCACCATTGTGTCTCCCTGCACTTATTCTGCTCTACCACATTTCTAGACTAATGGCTTAAACAGATGCAAAGCCACCTGAAGTACAGAAGGTGTTCAGCTGTGCTACCATACTGTAAGACTCAGAGAAGCAAATTAACCTGAGAGGAAATGAGCTCAGATTTCCTCAAGAACTCCAGTTTTTCTGTAAGGAGACTGGAAGTGCAATAAGAAGGTGTTTCAGGGACAGATTTCATGATGTGTGTATGTTGTGGAAATTTTAATCCACTTCACAGAGTTGCTGAGAATGCAAAAAAAAGCTGAAACTAAATCATCGGTGCTGTAGCCAAGTGTTTGCCAAAAAACGCTGAACCCTCAGTTTGGCTGAGGAGTTGCATCTCGGCTATTCAATGAAGCAGAACGTTTACACGCCTCATCCTCTTCACCTCCTCCCCTCCTTGATTTTTTTTTTTTTTTTTTTTGTCTTCCAGGTGCCTGCCAGTGTTTTCACTTTCTGAGAATGAACAGAGTGGATTCTCTGCAGCCTCGAGCTGTATTTACAATAAAATAGTGGAAAAATAAACTCTGCTTTGACCTGTCATGTTGTCATCATCGTCAACAGGTTGAACCTTTCTGCTCCTTTCTACGCACACACAGACACATCCACACACTGTAATATCAAGAAATAGCCATACTGTACACATAAAAACACACACAAAACACACACACACACAGACAGAAACGGCTGCTTTTCAAGGGCACCTAAAGATCATTTTTGTTTTCACTCTGTTTTTATTTTTTATTCTCATTGTGCAGTGGTCTGTTTGTTACACAGGCATGGTGTCAGGAAGATAAGAACAACAATGAAGGAGGGATCACAAGTGGCAGAGAACAGTTTATGAGAGCGTTTTTGAAAATGCGTATGCGATAAGCCACAATGTAAACTATTTGGACCATTTTTAACAAACGTGCATCCGCACCGCAATGTCAACTGATGGCAGCTGGGCTTCGCTCAAAAGGCAACACACACTTCATCTTTGAAGCGTGGCGGTGAATAAAGTGTATACTGTAAACACAGCTTACAGTCTCCACACCACTGATAAAAAAATGTAGCCCCTAAAAATAATAACAGATATTTGAGCCAAATCCCACTCCAAAGTTCTGGGCAGCTGTTTTGGCCTTAAAGTAAATTCCTTTGACAGTTCTTTCTCTTAGCATGTGAATTTTGGGGATAGTAATTTTAACTAAAAAGGCTATTAAATGGATGGTTCAGCTGCTCTAAAGCCATCTAGTCCACCAAACTTAGGGTCGGGACCCTAAATGGGTTGCAGACCCGTTTTTATTGGCTCGTTGATTAACAGAATAGAATGCGCAACAATGCCAATATCTGACTTCATTTCCTAATCAAAGAGGAAAATAATAAGGTTTTTTTACTTATTTGGTCTGTTCAGCTTAGATGCTATTTACATCATATTTTTTTTTTACATTTGGGTCCCAGGGAGACACCAAATTTTCTCTTTTGGGTCACATACTGAAAAAGTTTAGAAACTCCTGCTCACATTGTGTATCACTTGCTTGTGATTCCATTCATTGCCGGTCAGGCAGGAAAAAGGACAATCACAAAATCTAATAAATAATGGATAGAGAGACTTTGATGTCACCAGCTAGTTTGTGGATTGCTGTTTTTAAGCAGTGGGTTTGGCATAATGGCTGTCACCATGTTGGTTTTTTAGTCAGATGTGACCACATTTGGACGAGAGAGCGAAGCTGCGGAGGGCACATGTTGGAGATTTATGAGGACTGACTTGCTTTTGGAGCCAGCCTCAACTGGTTTTTCAAGGAACTGCAGTTTTTTGGCACTTCCGCATTGGCTTCATTTTTCAGCTCCAGAGGCTGCAGCATGGTTCAACCTCTCTGCCCCCTTAAAACACATCTAAAGTATGATTTAGATTACATGTGACTGTGGATTTTCAAAAAACAGAAGGCTTTTTTTCCTCCTCTCCTCTCTCCATCGAATGAGCAGTCTTTATTTTGAAGGTTCCTCCCTTGCTGCTCTTTTGGCCTGCTATGTTTTTCTCTCCCCTCCACTCAAAATCCAGATCCAGACGATCACCAGGCGAGCTGTCATTCTTCCAGCCCCTGGAATGTCTGAAAACCTCCTGCTGATTTCACATATAAACAAAAAAAAAAAAAAAAAGACTTTGGAGCAGGTTGGAAAAAATGACATAGCTTTGTTTGTGACTTTTTTTGGCATTAACTCAAACTGGACTGCAGTTAAGAGTTGTGGCTCCGATTGATTAGGAGACGATGTCATACACATTACTGTGTGAAATACGGCTACGAAAAACACAGTGGGAGACAGGAAGGGGACTTATCGCTTTGACTTTGGCTGATTCAGGCCAGAGGCAGCACTATGAGACTTAAGGCTTTGCTGCCACACACAACTCCTCTGCACTGTTTTTCATTCAGGCTAACTAATTCTTCACTGCAAGCCTAAAAACTGTGCACACACATCCCGAATCAATGCCTGAAAAAAATGACGAGTAGCATGAATTTCAACAGTTTCTATGTTTAGATGACTTTTTGGCAGGAGTTTAATACAATAAAATATCAGCCAGTGTTTCTTTGTATTGGCAAAAACAGGTGTTTCCTATTTGTTTAGGCTTATCCTAATGGAGCTTTTGAAAGTGTGTTACTGCAACCTATCAGTCTTCCTGTCCTGCCATCTCTCCAGGGGATATGCATTGCTTGAGTAAAGACAAACTACACAGTGCTGTCCATGCACTTAATTGAAATTCTCCAGGGGGAAAATATGTTGAACTCCAAAAAAAGTCCCTCGAGCTGTGTGCAGATTGCAGATCTGTGCAGGACATGGTTTTGGGAAGCGCCGATAAGAATTCTCCATAACAAGATCGCACATGCAGGACAAGAGATAAGAAGAGTGTCCATACTGTGTGCAGCCTGTGTGGGACTGTAACACAAGGAAAACAAGGAAAGTACCCTGACAATGATCTATGATCAATCAGATAGAAATGACGTTGAGATGAGTCTTACAAGAAGACTCGGTGCAAGTCAGTGCAGGAGAGCAGCGGTTATGTGGAAATTGGACGCTTTTAATATGACAGAGAGATGTGCTGAGAACCACTTTTTAATCAGTGTTTAAGTCAATGGACCCCAACCTGAAGACAGTGTATTTTAGATATATATTGTAGATATAGGCTTATTCTGAATTCAATGCCAGCAACATGTTTCAATGTGTTGTGAAATGCTCCAAAAACATCTGATTGAAATATTTCACAGGTAAACGGACTCATTGGTAACAGTTTAAAGTGTTGTGATTGGATTTAAACGGAATCCTTGAGAGGTTTAGCTGTTAATAAGGAAGGACGGGGCAAACGTCACCACTTTGTAAAACACATAATTGCACAAACAATATTACTATATGGACACTGGAGCACTTTGTAAAAAACATTGTAAACAGTTTTTTTTCGAAAATCACTGCATTCTGTTTTTATTTATGGTTTAGCATCAAATCATCTTATTAAAAGGGTTTATTTAATGTAAAGACAACTGTTCCCTGACAGTTTCAGGGTTAGGGCCCTGAGTGTGAACTGCAACATCCCTGCTTCATGTCCGGCCATGGACCTTTGTTGCATTCTCAGTCTCTCTTTCCCCTCATTTCCTGTCTTCTGTCTGATAAAGGCATACAATTATACCCTAAAAAAGACACAGAGTAACAATGCACACATAGTAGTCAGTAGCTATAAATATGAGTCTACATTTCCTGTGTTTAAAAAAAGTTATATTTTCTGTTAAAAAAGCCATAAAGTGTTCAATTGAAAATCCACTTAGACCTTGATTTTGTGCTATTGAGAAGAAACAACGCTCAGATGAAAGTCCAGCTTAAGACTTTAATTATTTTCAAAGATTAATATTCACATTAAAAATAGGCCTACTAGAGTTTGTAGAGTTCAGATGACATCACGTCTTTGTTCGAAACCTCCCCAGGCTTTTTATGAGGAAACTGCTCCTGAACGGCATCCATCACGCAGGCCTCCACAGCTCACAGGTTTGTTTAACCTGTGCTGACACAATTCAGCTTCATTTGCGTCACTAAATTACCCACGAACAAGAGCTCTACAGCTTTCAACAACCCCAAAACCTTCAGTTCCTCTGGATGTACATTTTTCCAAAACACTCACATACATGGTTCTGACATCATGAAGCTGGAGGAATATTTGTCTCCCACAGCTGGAACTTTTAAGGAACTTAAGCCAACACAAGAACAGTTTTTCCACTGAAGTGTAAAGGCAAAGGGCAAAGACTGACGTGTCATTTATCTAAGTGGGCCAACAGTCATTACAATTTCATGTTTTTCTTTTGTTTTAGAAGAGATGTCTTACATGTTTGGCAGGTCAGAGGATAAAAAATATATTGCTTATTTGTCTCCACAATATATTACTGCAGTAGAGTATATATTATTGTTTTAATGATCCTTTAATTCCTAAATTGCACAAGGTAAATCGGATATAGTTGACATTTGTTTAATCCAGATGGCCTTGTATGTGTGTGTGTGTGTGTGTGTGTGTGTGAGTGTGAGAGGCCCTGTGTTCCACTTTTTGATGAAGGAGCCGTGTTTATCCCAACAAATCACACCCTGGCCAATGTCACTCTTCTGCCTCTGGGAGTCAATATCCCTGGGAACTGAGCCCTTGATGAGAAAACCTCTGCGATGGAACACACACATGTACACACACTTCAAAACAGAGACTAAAACACAATGACGTTTGCACAAAAACATGAGTGACACACATCTTGGTTTTATAATGTCAAAGTGGACCAGAGGATCGATCAGAGGCAGTCTAAGCCTCGACAGTACAATAACATCCGACGCAGAGGTGACCACCTTGACTCTAAATCAGCTTGCATTGAAACCTGATCCAAAACCAACTCCACACATGCAATTAGAAGTCGTTACAACATTTGTATGTGTCCCAAATGGGTACAAGGCCCAACTTTAAATTAGACTTTTTTTTTTGTACTTAAACCCTCTCAGGATCTGAAGCTCACTTAGGACCTGAGAGAAAAGGGGGTCAGTTCATTTAAAGAGAGGCCATTAAGCGCACATGCCATTTACCAAATAAATGGCATTAAACCGTTGCCCATTAAAAAAGGAAATTCCTTGTAAATTACTCCCAAGTCAATTCAGCTCATTATATTGCCTTGAGCATTGGGGGGCAGGTGGGTTACCATAAGGCCAACAGCCACTTTTAAGTTTCTCGTAACAGCCCGTGTGTCGTTGGAGGATTTGATAACAACATGGTCGCCACCCTGAATGTTACGGAAAGTCCCAGAAACAGGCCTGTTTACCATAAAGAAGCAACCTGCCTGTTGTCATATGAGTTAGCCGTGTTGTTGATAAGAACCAGAAAGCAACATGTTGACAAAGCTCAGGGGAGCTGTGATCGTGATGGGAGATTTAGTGAGTGTTTGTTACAAACCAGACTGTAGTGACAACATCAGAATCTTCATCTAGATATGATAAGGCTCCGCTTGTGTGTTTCTTTTCTGCATGCAGGAATTCTAAAAATTTCATGGAAACATAATATGAAGACAACTCTTTCTCCATAAAGGGAATAGCTTGACACTTTCTCTTGAAAATGAGTTTATCATGTTAAAATTAAGAATAAGAGAGAGGGATAAAACAGCTAGCTTGGCTCTTTCAGTAAGTGTGCTGTTTTTGACCAAGAAAAAGTCCAGCACATAACTCTCCTGATGTGCTTCTTCTCTTTGGTCATGTTGTGTACAAATTCCAACATGGTAATTAGTAAGATATAGGTGCTGAACTGATGTTTTTGTGTCTTTGATAGTTCTGCTTTACATTCAGCCTATTGTCTATTGTCTTTGTGCTTAGCTAACTGTCTCCTGGCTGTAGTTTTGACCTACTTACATGTGTAAGATTTACTGTACACACATGTGTTTAACTGTATAAGGTAAAACAGACATGCTGGCACAATATTTTAATATCATTTTACACTATTATTTCTCATGACTTCTTACTTTCTCTTGAATTGGCCTTCAGCTTACATTAGTTTAAATATAGATGATTTAATACATTTTTAAAAATTTTCCTATATTAAGAAATGTAGTTACATATGAATTTAATTAAGATTTATTGCCGTGTTCAATGACTGTTTTAAAAAGTAAATAGGGCTGGGAGGTGGGCTAAACAACCAGATGTCACAAATCGTAATTTCATAAGCCCTTTTTAAAAACAGACTGTGATCGAAATAAAATGTAAAGACAGGGATTTTTTTCTTTGTTTGAAAGCATAAAGTTGCGAAATGTAAATGAAATAATATACAATAAAAGAAGGACTTCACGTAGGAATGAGCACTACAGACAAAATCAAGTATCAAAATATTATTGACAAATTACCTTGATATCTCAATAATGACAACATTGTAAGAGGGAATATTAATTTTTAGAAAATTATTACAAGTAACGTGGACACAAGATGAAATGAATAGTGGTATATATTGGAACATCTTGAACATTTGGTGAGTTCAGAGAATTACATCATTTCGCTGTAATGCAGCCTTAAACCAGAAAAAGACTGAATATAAGGCACATCAAGTTACTGTAAAATCAAAAAATCTAAAACATCATCTTGTTTGGTATTAAAATGTTATATAATATCAATACTAATATATCATCCTGTGCTAATAAATGGCTCAATAGAGATATTAAAATACATGACTGTTCAATATCATGCCAAGTAGTATTTTTATTTAATAATACCTGTTAATTAATAAAATCATAAATGATCAAAATAATAACATTATATATCCTTGTTACACTGAACCTAATCTTAATCATCTTAATCTTAATCAAAACCTTTATTATCTCTGTACATTGCACACATTCATACTTCATTCAGTAAAATTTTGTAAATTCCTTGATCGATTTTTTGTGCATTCCTGCACAACTGCACAGCTCCTTCATTGTAAAGACAGATATTTACTGTACAAATTATATCTAATATTTTCCATTTTTTCTATTTTTTCTTGGTTTGTTGACTTTTGAAGTACTTGCTTTTTTTATATCAAAATAAGTTCCTTGTATGTGAATACCTACCCTATAATAAACCCTATTCTTTTTTAAATTAATATTTTATAGAACAAGTCACTGAAGAGAATTGATTGCTATATCTGACAGCGTATTGCAACGATCTCTTAATAAACTCTTAATCATCCCCTCTCCTCTGTGTAGTCAAAACAGAGTAACATAACTACTTTTACTGACTCAAACGAAGGCAAACACTGAACAAATATTCTGTCATCGGGCCTGTCTTGCCCCAGACTCAAGCACACATTCATGCACACAAGGACATACAAAACCCAGCAAATAAATAAAAATGACCTTGTTTCAGAGGCAGCCAGGAATCTCTGCTGTGTGTCATCTCCCTCTCAACAATCATTTTCAGTAATGCTCGACTATTCACTGCCAAATAAAGGCTCAATCAATCAGTCAGTGGTTTGGTAATAATAAAGGGTGATTTTCTTGTCAAAAAGGCTTAAGTCAAACAAGCTAAAACTGATTCACTTAAAGAGAAATCATTCTAAGGGTACTAAGACAAAAATTTGCCAATGTGTTGTTATCAATATACAACAGGAATTTGCATTTGCTCTTCTTTAAAAGGAGAGACAGGCCATAGGGCACTTTAGACTATTGAAAAGCACTCTGTGGGTCCGAAATATAGATCCCACCGCTCTCCTTAAGTGCAACGACAGAGCTATTTGGACTGCATTCTTTACAGGCACCATACCATTAGACTAAGAGAAAAAGGAGAGGGCACGCCGTGTCACACACAAAAGTAATTGAATCACTTCCTTTAAGCCATATTCGATTACTGCCACTCATAAATGCACTTAGGTTAGCCGTCCTATGGGTCCGTTTATCATGTCAGAGCGGCAGTCAGGATGCTCTTCAGGAATAACAGCAGGTATAATTTAGTAATGTGGGGTTGTCAGGGTACAGTTATTGTCAAAATACAGTGTCACAGTGGCATTTTATAAATTTCTAAGCTGGTGAAGGGGAGGATTTGTCCTTGTCTCAAGAAGGACAGTGAAGAAAAAGTGTTTTTTCAACCAAATTGCTAGTACTGCTTGTCATTACTGTCTCACATCTGCTCCTCTCTGCTACTCTGACCTTGATGTCGATTAAGGCTTCAAAGTATAGTGTCGGCTTGAAAACAATGCATCACAAACAGCCTGAAGCTCAAGGGTTTGAGAACTTCATGGCTGAGTTTAATATTTATAAACTCCGAGAGGCAATGAAGTCACTGTGGAAGTCACAGTTTTTAAGTTTACTCTACAGAAGAAACTTTTACAATACCCTCAGGGACTCTGTAAATTCAACTGAATGCTCGCCAGAGAAACTGATTTAGTTAGCAGCCATTTGCACTACAGTATTAGAGTGTCCCTGAGTAAGTAAATGGCAAGAGAATTTCATTACATAGATCAATAATGTATCACATTATTGAGCAGCCTGCAGGAAACACTGGCACACCTGATTGTGCCTGATGGGTAGAGATTTGGAAGGAGGAGGAGAGAAGAGATGGCAGGGATGGGTCTGCTGAGTCTGTTTGCTGTTTCTGTGATCCCACCATCATTTAATTCCCCAAATGATGTGTGCAGAGGGCCAGCTGGTCTCATCCTGGGCTTGGATCAGAGAATACAGTAGGCTGCCTTTGAAGGGATCAAGGAAAAGACTCCTGCTGCTGAACAAACAGAGTTCAAAACCTTCGCTGGCTGGAGGTCAAAAAACAGGGTAGAACTGTTGTAAGAAAGACTAATTTAAAAAAAAGCTGTGGTAGCTTTCATGGATCAATATGTGCAGGATCAATGTAACGATAAGGCAAGGTAGAAAAAGAGGAGAGAAAAGCAACAGAAATAGAATATTACAACCAAGAAAGAGGGTCATGCCTGATCAGAGACGCACTTATAAATACGTTTATAATATTTAATACAATCTAATCAATACAAGAACGAGCAAAAAATCCTCAAATAAGCTGTTTTCTGAATTGAATGGCTCCTAAGACTCATACAGTAGATCATTTATTTAAAACAGTATTTAAGGATCAGAGGCATTACATGGGAACGAGCCAGCGGGGCAGCAAAGTAATCAAAAGAAGGATGAGAATAGGACACGAGTGTCCTGTTTACCAGGTGAAGGACGACTTTGATGAAGGTTGTAAAGATTCCGTGAGCGCAGGGGTCAAGGAAGTCTCTGCTGTGTCTAAAGCGGATTTTTAAAGTGAGGGCCATTTGCATGAGCAAATTTTCTACATTTAGTTTTCCTACAATAAATAAAAAAAGCCAAATATGGGGCTTAAATCGAGGCAGCTGAAGTGACAGCTGTTGCCAACATATTTTATGAGTAGTTTATTAAGCTAACATTTGCTCTATGAGTTGGTTGAAATCACCATGTCTGGCTTTGCTTTATTTTTCCTTTTGGAAACTTTTTGAAATAATCCCCCTAATAAAGAGTCTTTTTTAAGCACATGATTACTACATGATATCTTGCTAAAACAATGCAGCTTTACCTGCTTTAGCAAAAAAGAGCTGCACTTTTCTTGTATTGCAGTGTAGATCCAGTATTGTAGCAGCCTCTCTGAGCTCTGATGGCATCCAGGAGTATTTGAGAAATGTTAAACAGTGGATGTATCCTTGGCCAGTAGGACCTTTTATTAACCTGTAACCCCACAAACGATTGTAAGTTGGTTAGTGTTGACGATGTTTTACTTTGCCTTGGAAGTTACATTCAGTTAGCAAATTAGCCAGATATGCTTTGGATTGCAGCTTAAGCTTCTTATGGTTTAGGTTTAGTGAAAGACAAAGCCAGCAAACACTTACAGAAGCTATAATTAGATCATTTGAAGGAGAAGTTTTGGTGTAAAAAATCAATTTCTCTTTGTAACTATTTTTTTCTGTTTATTTTTGCTTAATTTTTGACACAAGAAATATAGTTTTTGTGAACCATTACATTTGAAAATGTTTCATTCATACAACAGTTTCAACATTTTGATGAATGACAGTGAAAAAAGTGTCTGAGTTGTGTCTAAGTTGGGCCTTGGAAGAAGTGTGAGGGAGGCAACAAGCCCCTAAAGATCAATGAACAGGAGTAAAGGAACAGGAGGAGCTAATGTCAACCAATCCCGGCTGGCCTTGGGGAGCAGCATCTGACGCAAAACCAGGAAGCCACCTGATGTGAGAGGGGTCAGATAAACGCACCAGAACTGACGGTCGCACGGGACAGGTGCTTCCTTAATGGTACACATCACGCTCGCACATACACACAAATACAAATACACACACACACTTGCAAACTATATTAGGCCTGTTGCTCATCTCCTCCCTCAGCTGTGTCAGAGGCTTTCCCAGACATCCAGCCCACGCATACACACACACACACACACGCATCCTTAGACAGGAGGGGCGGGGTGGGGAGGACAAGCAGGCCAAGGAGGACGGAGGACAGGGCACGCACGCAGACAAGCCTGACAGCAGGCAGGAAACTCTAGAGAGCAGCCACGGCTATTTTCTCCCCTCCTCCATGCCTTCAGTTTCCATTTTGTACAAAACAGGTAGGAAAAAAACAACACAGTCATGAACAAAAAAAAAAAAAAAAAAACCCCAGAAGGTAAACAGGAGCACCATGAAAAAGTCAAATAAACCTTGAAGAAAACTATTAAAAGGAAACTGAGTACCAAATTTGGAATGTCTCCTGTTTTACGTATGAGGGGGATTTGGATGGCTCATCCTTCCTATCATGTTTCCTCCTTACAGTCTGCAAAGTTAGGAGCTCCTGCCGTGCTGCTCTGTATCAGTTCTATACTGTGAATGAAGAATGATCAGAGAGGGAAGAAAGCTTGCGGGGTGTCAATACGTGCAGACTGCATAGCATAAAACAATGGGACGATCACGACTCTCAAGGGGGTCCTAAGAGGGGACGGCAGGGGTTTGGGATGAGAATACTGAGGAGAGAGATAGTCTCAGATAGTGCACGTATGCAAGGCTGCATACTCTATTACACAAACGCACATTTGGAACTTATTAAACTTCTGACCTGAACAGGGCTGCAACCAAAGCCGCTCAAACTGCTCATTCTGACCTAAACTGGGCTGGACGTCTTCCTGGCTTCACTTAAAACTATGTGAAAGCCAGAAACCCATGCTGCAATTTACCAAATCATAGGAAATAACAAATTATATATGATAACAGAGGTGCATCCTTTTGTTAGAGTGTCATAAACTTTAATTGTAGCCTAGCTTTGCTCTTGACAGAAATATGGCTTCGTCATGTAGTTTTGGGTTATAATGATGAGATATGATTACATGCAGTAGTATGGCTCCCCAGGGACTATTTAGGGTAAAATTGGGCAAAATGGTTTTTGGCCTCAAATCAAAGAGGCCAAGACCAAAAAAAAAAGCTAAAGATGCTAAGATACTCTGGAAAGCTTCATTTAAATATTCTCCTGCACACTCCCATGCACACACAAACAATCAAAGTTTACCCAGAGGAACTATTTGAATATACACAGATGAATTTTTATGAGGATGTGGGTGACAGGAAAAATGAAAAACTGCCAAGGGAGCAGCAATCATTTTTTATGACAATGTTTCATTGTTTCTACAACAAAACAGACTATGCTGAGACCCGGGCTGGCGGGCTAACAGCCGGCTGTTCAGGCCCACTTAGAGTGATATAATGTTAGTCCGCCGTTTGTTTAAGTGAGTGTCTGTTGGGCACACTGGGATCTTTTTTTTTCCCTTTTGTTTGTTTTTAATGGCCCATAAACAGTCTGAATAAACCAACAGAAAAAAAAAATTCTTTCTCCTCCTCTTTCAATTTAATTTTTTTTTTTTGCATCTCCCTCTCCCGCTCCCTCTGTTCACTTGTTCTCTGGCCTGCGTCGCTGTACCTCGTACCCACAAACACTCTGGGATTGTTTTGAGCTGTCTGGCGGAGGAAGGAAAGCGGTGTGAGAAAGTGGCTGTTTTTTTGGAGCGGACAGGAATTGGCCTCACGGCGCACGGTTCCTCTCCTCGCAGCGGGAACAATGCCGTGGCGTCACACCCCTGCACTGACCCTCGCTGTTTCACATGGAAAAATGTTCCCAGAATTCCGCTCCCAGGCTTGGAGGTATAAGGCCAAGAGCAGGGAGGGAGAGCGAAAAGAGAGAGAGAGAGGGAGGGATGTCAGGGAAGGTAAGCGAGGAGAGGAAACCTATGCTACCATGAGCATTTGTAGTCATGGCGACCTAAGCTACAAGCTGATTAGTTAGATGGAGTAAGAGGAGGCGTGGCCTTAAATCTCGCATCCCAACAGCCAGTCACATCATGTAACTGTAGTAAACTACAGACTTCTTGCATTGTCACAGTGCCGCCCCATTCACTCCCCAGCCAATTTCACTCCACTTGCCTGCTCATAGCTACATTGTTGCCCCTTCCCGCTCTTTGTATAAAAACTAATCAGACTAATCCGCTCATGTAATAGAAGATGTGATATTGGCACGCAACGCTTTACTTCCCTAAAGTGGCTTACAAAAGCAACATTAGGGAAGTACATTAAAAAGAGTCATACCAAAGTGCTTAGCTGCTCCTCCACTAGTGTGAATGTCGGGCCTTGCAAGCTGCTAACGAGGCTGCGGTTGGCCCACCTCGACAGCACCCAGCAGGAGGGGACTGCGATGGCCTCCTGGCAAGCTATTAGCCGTAAGTTATTAACATTCATTAAGCTCGGTGAAAAAGGGGCTTTTTTTCTCTTCAGATTTATTTGGAAGAAAAAAAAAAAAGGATGAATTGTCCATTGTAAACATCCATCACAGCTCGGAGACTTTCTAGAGCAATTACTGTCAGTTTTACCTCTAGAGTCATTTTGATGATTTGGCTAAACTGTTTGCATTTGGCAGATTGTCTGAAGCTGTAGAAATCCAACTGCTTTCCCAGATCTTAGCAATACTGATAGAATTGGGGAGTCAGAATACTTGGGACTATACAAGCCATAGAGGAGACACTAAAAGTGAAAACATTTAATCTTTGTGCATCAGTTAATTTTGAGATTTTGGGCTATTTTGCTTCAATTGCAAGTCTTCTTTCAGACAAGTTGAACACAAGTTGGCTCATCTGTGGCCAGCCCACCCCATAACTCTCCTCATCCAACCAAGCTGAAAACAAACTACATCCACATATCACCAGACTGATTCACATCTGTGTTGCACAGTTTCAAAGAGGCAGCCAGGGTGGACTGCAGCACCAAAGCCCTCATCCTGAACTTAGACCCCTCAGTTAAACCACTGCAACTAAAACTTTCTTGTCAAGGTTGTCATAGCCAAACACCAATAAACCACTCTAGTCAACAAATATCCCATGGACCGATCAATGTCAGTGCCTCTGAGAAAAGCAAGGCATGTTAGAAGCACTGACTACCCCACCATGTCAACAGGACATGGTTCTGTTAAGACAGAATGTACCTGCACACACGCGTCATCAAGCAACACTGTTCACATTATTGTCATCCTTCCCCATGACTTGGTCTCTCCCTTCCCTTTAGGTTTCTTAAGGTTTATAGTTTCTCTAATCCAGAATTCACATCACCCTAAGCTCCCTCTATATTTCACTGAAGGTTAATAGCATCTGAATGTATTAAAGCCTTATCTCATGATAAGACTATTCATTTTAAGGTCAACATGAAGTCTAGACCCAGTGAAAACTATAACAGCTGATTCATGTCACATTGCAGACAGGGAGGGTAATGAGCATAAGGCAATAATTCCTTTACAGCAGACACAAATCCATGCTATTTTGCTGATTTAATAGCCTTGCCAGTAATATTACACCCCTAGTGCAAATACACAGCTTGTTTCACAACAATTACCATTTTATATGTCCTTGTGAACCTGGAGTGTTGCTAAAAAGTCCTGTAAAATCTGTGCTGATCTCGTAGAAAAATCATAAAAAATGTAACAAAATGTGGCACTGTGTGTTAATGGCTCTCTCCGCAAGAATTTGGCGTCATAACATTCATTCTAGACGAAGCTTAAAATATGATTTAAAGGAAAATTTAGATTGAATTATGCAGAATGACGTATTGTTTTCCGTGCTACGTGTGTGCAGTCACCAAGGGGAGTTGGAAAGAAATAAGGTAAATAAATCTGCTATTTGTAGTAACATCTCTGAGAATAATTTACTGTATACTGCATTGAAATTAATATCTGTCCTGTGTTTACTTTTCCATGGTGAAAGTGACCTGAGCGATGGGGGTGGAACAGGTTCTGTGAGTGTGGCACCCATCACTTGAAAGATACGCTTCAGAGGCAGACAACGAAACATGCTGAATGGGACAATAATACGGGTAATAAAGGCGACACAGTCAAGAAAAGTAAAAAGGTGACTTGTTTTTTTTTTTTTTTTTATTTGTTGAACATTGAATCTTTAAGCTCAAGGATGACTGGTTTTGAAAGGGCACTTCTGCTGAGCTCATCACTGTGTAAAAAACAGCAATTGTTTTAACAGTGAAGAAGAGATTTGTTGTTTCTCCCACTGCATCAGTGGAGGTGAGATCAGGATGAGCAAGAGATGATGACAAGGCTGGCTAGGATTTTGGGGGAAGTGGGGTAAGAAAATAAAACACAGAAAGAGGGAGACGAGGAGAAAGGGAATGGGGGGCCGCCTGCCTGCGTCCCCTTTCCTTTGTTTTGTTTTAACAGAAGTTGGCAGTACAGCACCCGGCCTGTTTGGCACTGAAGCAGCAAAGTCTCCACCCTGCATGGTGACTCACCCTACTACAGCCCCAGAAAGAAAAGTGCGCTGCCAAACTTTCTCTCATTACCTCTGTCTTTTCTCTGTGCTCCACTCACATCCTATCTTTTACAGCTGCACAGCTGCACTGCTTTTTCTCTGTCTGCTATCTTATCATTTTTTTTCTTTTTATCTTATCTTCGACTCGAGATATTTGCTAATTATAGCATTAATGAGTGTAGTAGTCAAAGATCACTTCATATTATTATAATTTGTTCTATTTTGTGAGATAAAGTTTGACTTTTTTAAAAAAAAAGAAAAAAAGGTTATTTGCTTTCTTGCCAAGAGATACATGTGAAGACTGATAAGCCTCTCATATCTGTGCATTAAATGTGAAGCTATAGCCTGTGGCCAGTTAGCTAACTTGGCACAAATTTGAAACATGAGGGAAACAGCTAGCTGCAGTGTTCTGTAAGAAAAAATCAGAAGCCTCTTACAAGTTACAGTCTATTTATTGAACCTGTAAAAAAAACGAAGTATAGGAACAAGTTGTGGTTTTACAGGTAAGTCGAGTGCTGCGCTACTGTGGGGCAATCAGCAGGGACTACAGGACCTTACTGCAGTCAGCCAAGAGCTGGTCTGGAACAAATAATCCTGTGTAGAACCATAACTTGTTATTGAACACGATCTAACTTGCTTACAAGCAAACTTTTAGGGCTTCTTACGCTACCTGTTAACATATCCATGAAGCTGTTTCCCTTTTTTGGTCTTCGTGCTATGCTAAGCTAGCCATCTGCAGGTAGTGACAACATATTTCACACTAAGATGTAAAAGTAGCTTAGATATTCTCATCTGATTTTCTATAAGAAAGTGAATGAATGTGATTGAACAGTTAACTGCAATGAAAATTCCACACAGGACAGTAGCTTATAGGTCAAAAGAGCTAAATTACTTTCCCCTTGGGGTTGGCAGCAGGCTGTACGCTTGTGTCCTGACACACTGGCCCCATTAATCTCTTGCGCCTCCCTGCACATTTTTGAAGAATGTTCTTACAGATCCCAAACTCCAAGGTGACTAACCCCTGTCAAAATAATATTTATGAGCCTGGTTTTACAATGACTTGTGGGACTCTTATGCAAAGTGTTGGATTTCATCCTTTAACTTCCAGATGTACATATGTTAGAAAAAAAAAAACTTATAAACTTATTATTATCAACAAAAGAGGATGTGGCCAATAGTCTGTAAACTGTAGTGAAGTACACTAAGTAGACAGGCTCATTGTTTATGTGTCATACTAAAGTTTATGAGAGGGCTGCAGACACCAGACAGAGACAGTGTCTGAACAGGACTCAGACATGTAAAATATGTTGCTCTGGGACATCCTCATAAAATGTACTAAGTTCAAAATAATTTAACACACTGGCATGCTGTCACTTGGCCTCATGTATAGGACAAATAAAGTAAAGTAAGCGAAGATTAAGTCTATGTTTATTGAACAATAATGTCAGCAGCTGGCAATGTTAAGATCCATTATGCTGTATGTGAGGATAAGGCGTGCACATTTAAAAAAACAACAAACTGCCCTTTTATGATATCAAAATAAATATTAAAAACATCCATCACAATATTTTAAATGTTTTACATCCAAAACAATATAGCTGACTTTTATAGGTTCAGAGGTTAAGAGATGGCTTCACACTCTCGGTAAATATAGCTTACCTTGGTTCCCACACCGTAAACAACCTTGTGATGTCAGTGATGATCCCGGGGCCAGGATGAGGACAATAAACAGGAAGTGGCTCAGCAGCAAGCTGTATCCCATAATAATCAGGACAAAAACACAGGCAAACAATCCCAAATCACAGCAAGACACAAAGTGACAGATAACACGGATGAGCGACCCCGAATCTCTGTGCAAACTTACAACAACCCTAAAAACAACACGCTGGAGAAACACAAACAACCCGCATTCACACAGAGAAGCTCGCGGCGAAAAAGAGAGGACATCAAATACACCGATTTACAAAATCAAAGACTTGCAAACCCAAATAATCCAGTAAACAGAGAATAAGACTCGCAGAAACATCTTGAGATGTGTGCAGGGAAGCACACAAACAGGCGTAAACAAAGGATAGTGTGACAAACATTGTTGAACACACTGTTAACCAACATCCCATCTTTTATTTCAGACTTGAAAGGGTTTCGCTCCGATTTATCATCTGTGAATAAAACATATTCAATTGGAGCATCACATTTCCACATTGTTGGAAGCAAATGTCAGCGAGGACTGTGTTTGTGCCTCATGTTAAAAGCAACACTTTCTCTTTTACCACCAGATCTGCATCAAGGCCACATAAATCCACTATGAACCTCTCGCTTTGCCTGCGAACAGCTGTAGCCAGTGTTTTAATGCACCACAAACAGAGAGACGGGGACGTGCTGTAGGGATTCCCTGACTTGCTCCGCCCTGTGGAGGACTCAAACCTGAGGTAAACCAGCTGTACACAGTTCCTCTCAGCACTTGTTATGATTTGTTCCACCTCCACATCTCTGATATATAAAACAATTTCACAAGATGTGAATGCTGGGCAACAAAGCTCACATTCCTATTGCCTTTCTACCATGCTGGAGGTGCACCAACACAGATGGATTGTATATTGGGCCAAGTTTGGCCCTGAATAAGCAGAAAAACTTTTTTATAGACTTATTAATTGGTCTGTAGTGCACTAGAATTGCCAGTGCATTGCATTATTAATCTGTCAGTATCTCCACCACTTTGATACAGGCTGAAATATTTGACATTGGACTGTTGACTACAATTAAATTTAGTGGTTATTTTTATTGTCCCCAGATGTTGTCTTCAGTAATAGCTATTTCTGTAGTGCTACCTGAAGACTGACATTTGTTGAACACTACACCAAATAAACATAAACATGTTGGCACTGTCAGTGTGAGTAGTACATATGTTTGGATGTTTGTATATTGATGTTGGTATAAAATAGGGTTTTGCTTCTATCAATTTCAACTATTACCCACCTTTAATTAGTGCTGGTGGGAAACTGCAAGAGTCCGCTAAGTCCTAAAGCAAGATAAGGGCATTCAAGGAGGAAGACCTGAAGTCACCTTCTAGTGAAAATCCAAGTTCTTCACCTCGTTAAATGTCCATTTCCTTTTTAATGCTACAAGATGTTTCTAAAGCAAAATAAAAGATAAACTTATTTGAACCCATTCAAAAGCAACCCCGCCTTGAAACTGCAGTGTACCTAGATTCAGCCAGCAATGGTTTAATAGGTCAAATACCTAAGGAAAACAATCCCGACAGTGAAACCAGGGGCATCAGAGGAGAAGCCAGGTGTTGCTACTTACCAAATATTTTCAAGCTGAGTTTCACAATTCATGACAGTAGACACGTCTTGTGTTTCCAGTGGAAAGTTGCAAAAGGAGAAATAGTGGGCCTTTGCTTATCACCAAATGGATCTAAAACAATCTGAGAAACAAACTGTAGCCTGCAGTTTCATTTTGAGCACTGTTTTGCCACAAAACTTAAACTAAAATCTGACACTTTCCATTCATTTATTCTGGAGACTAAACTAATATGAGCCAATATGTTGATCAGCTTGTACATTTTTTAATTGTTTTATCCACTGAATGTTTCCAAACAAATTTGAAGTTTGTAGATAATGTATGCTAACACAGGTCTGTCAAATTACATGATATTTCTGACAGGACATTTTATATGCTTTGGTGGCATTGTTTAAGACTGTTACAGCAAAAGTTACTTAAAAACAGTTTGTCAGATAATGAGGCTGCTAATGTGGTTTGTTGGTTTAATGAGCAGAGTAGAAGATGCAGGTGAGCAGTTGAAGAGTGTGTGAAAATAGAGGTGAGGACTACATAGATCCACACAGTGTAGAGTTACATCTCAGTCAATGTGAGGAATCAAGGGATTTCATTTCAGGGAAATAAAAAACATCTAAATATGTCATTTTGATGAAAAGAGATAAGATTTAAGGGGTGAGAGTGGAGAGGAATATTTAAAAGTAAAGTAAACATTTGTTATTTAATAGATCTGACTAACCTGTCTATAATGAAGGATATCATTAAAAAATGTTTTCTAAAATCCTTCTTATAGTTAATAAATTCATCTGAAGTCAGCTTTATTCATTTGTCTCCAAAATGGCATCATGCTGGAAGTCCTGGCATGAACCCTGGTTACGCTGCTCACCAGAGCGGTAAACCTTCCTTCATCTGTGTCCGACAGCCTGAACGAGCCCGTGCAGCTGTTAATCCTGTTCCCTCCCAACTCCAGCTCCTTACCACGGTCACTGGGGAGGGGGGGGCCAACTTGAAAGGCAACCTCTGAGACTGTACTTCACACCTATATCTCTGCCTTCACACACAATATGCGCTTACACACATGGATGCACACACACACACACACACACACTCACATATACACACATATACACACTTTGTCTGTCTCCCCTCTTTCATACACAAACACACACTCACACACACATATACACAGACACACAGACAAACACGCAGCTGCCTGGACGCTGAAGATAAGGAGCTGGAGCTGTGAGAGAGAAAAAGGGGGTGGGGGGTGGGGGGGTCGCTCGGATGAAGTATGTGTGTGCATGTTTGTGTCTGTTTGTGTCTGTTTGTGTGTGTTTTTCTTCTTCAGCAGAGGGGGGGGAGGGGGACCACTCTACAGGACGTCCTGAGAATGGCGAGCTTCTGAAACAAGCCGCACAACACGTCGAGCCGCACACACAAGCAAACAGGGCTCACACACACACACACACAATACAAATGATCATAAGCCCCCCGAAGGCTAACACAACAGCACGACGGCTGATGGGAAAATGAACATCCCATCCATCAAAACAGACATTAAATATCAATAAGTTAATGGGGAGGGTATTGTAACAGTTAAGTCTTCATATGGCTGATATTCAAAAAACAGCTGTTTATGTTAATTTGGGGACAATGTAGCACAGCTGATGCTTTAACCATTGACGAGTAGATGGAAAAACAGCAGCAGCACCTAAACAGCGTCGGAGGGCTGTTAGCGGAGATGTCGTTAGCAGCAGGCGCACGCAGATGGAAGTGCCTCTCCATTTCCCTAACGACCGCACCATAGGAAGAGAAGCAAGGTCTTCTCAGCATTGATTTTCCTCCTGGGTCCATGCTGTGCATGTTTGTGTGTGGGTGTACATGCACATCAGAGTGTGTGTGTGTGTGTGTGTGTGTGTGTGAGAGAGAGAGAGAGAGGTCTCAGCAGTAGCAGCCTTCCTAATGGGATGTGTTGTATACTGGGGGGTCCTGGGAAACAACAGTGTAACCAAAGGGAAGAGCAAAAGGAAAACAAGAACCCCTCCCTGTCCGAGTATGGGACAAACATGTCCAAAACACACACACACACACACACACACACATTAACACACATGCCTTCTTGCTTTCCTTTCAGACTGATCTGAAGGGGAGCCAAGTTCCTTTTGGACACCTTTCTGTTACGTTTCTCTGTTGGCTTACGTCTCATATTGGAGGAATATGTTTTGATGTTAGCTCAGACACAGCGTGGTGCAGCCGCTTGTGCGTCGGGGGCTTTAGGTTTCTAACAGGAGGAAGATATGGGCAACATCTATCTCTGTCTGCACTTGCTTTTCATCTTGTTTATTGGCCAACATGCCCTGTGGACCTGAGAGCTGCCAGCCAATGACAGGCCAGGGATGGGAGCTGGCACTGTGCCCCCACTGGAGCAGGTGCAGCCAGAGTAGTAGATAAGGAGAACCTGCTGACAGATCCGCCGATCACCTTAAAAACACTGATTGAGACGGTCGCTGCAAGGCTACATTTTTGGCTGAGACGACACTGCTGTACAACACGACACCCGTGTGGGTGGGTGGGTGGCCCTGTTGTGTGGGATTAGAGGTTGGGTGGGGGGGTGAGGTAGGGGTAAAATAATGCATGTGTGTGTGTGTGTGTGTGTTAGTTGGCTTTAGTGCCAGGGCTCCTGTGCAACATCGTGGAAAATCCTCCTCAGCGGTTTCCTGTGGGTCTCCATTATCAGGCCTCGTTGATAGACCAGCTTTTCCCCCCTACTTCCTGCCTCTCTTCCTCCCCTTCCACCCCACTTCCCCTCCCACACTCTTCTCAATCACATGAATCACCGCTGCCACAGAGAGGGCGAGGGGCTGGAAGCGGCTATAAACTGCACTCCTAACTCACATACAGTCAAATTACTCAGTTTAATTTGCACCATACTATGAGCTCATTTCTGCCGTGTAAAGTAATGCCGGTTAATCGCATGCATCACTGCATCACTCAGGACTTTATTTCATTACTATGCTGCGTTCACTGATATTCCTGTGCACGTAGAGTATTGCTTTAGACAAATGTTGAGTCACTTGAACATGAGGTCATTCCTTCCCTTCCTTGTTAGATGTAAAACCAAGATGCCAGTCACGATGGAGCTTGTCCTGTTCTTACATCCTTGGCAAGCCCAAACAACTTGCAGTGAACACAGAATTTGCCAGGTTTTTTTTAAAAAAAAAACCTGACAGCTCCGGGTAACTTGAGTCTTGAGTCTTGAGCGATGACACTGTTCATCTTAGTCGTGGTTGTGTCTGTACACCCTCAGGAGGTGCTCATCAGTTGTTTCAATGTTAACATTTTCAGATCTTTTAAATCTATGGAGAGCTTTAGATTAACTCCCACTGATCAAACTGTATATTTTACAACACAAAGCTTTGGGGTCCTGACTCTTTTCAGCAGTGGTCGAACGACTGTTGGCAACCCATGTTGTTACCGAGATAACATCAACAAACACAGTCCTACCTGATGATGATGGGGGCTGAAAGATGGCTGCTGGTCAATAAACACACAGAGAGGGAATGAAATGAAAGTGAGCTTCAGATGCTTTGAATCCTTGCATTCATTTTGACATGAATCACTGGGGGATGGGATGGAGAGAGACAGAGATCATGAGAGGTTGGAAGGAGAAAGCATGACTAATCTTGCCGTCTTCCAAAAAAGCGTACACAGTAAATCTTTCTCCAAGCTTTCCATCACTCATATTGTGCACATATGGAGGATTGATCTATGACAGTGATCATCGTGCCTTCCAGGGAAGGTAGAGCTGTTGTTTCGCTACAGGACGTGACACAGAGCATGTGTGGGGGGCCTGATAGAGAGGCACAGGCCGATGAGAAAAGGAAAGAAAATAAAGAGAGGGAGGAAAGGGAAGCACTTAGGTGTGCTTGATATCCTATCAGCGCCCAATACCCATCTCAGGCATGGAAAAACACCATGAATGGGATCCACTATTCAGCTTAAATGGGAGAGCTGGAGCAGGCTGAGCACATTTTGGACTGTAGACGGGAGAAGAGATCAAATGGTGGATGGATAAAAGCTTGGAAACAATACACGGTTCCCCCGTGTGACCGAGAGCCAAATATGTAGCGGCAATATGAGCTCCTTTTTGTTCTTTTAAATGCTCTTCAGATGTTTGACGCAAGACCAAGAGTGTAAGGGGGGGTTGAAGGGAGACAAAACAAACAGCAATTAAGGTAGTTTGTGAATCCGCTTGAAAAGCCTCATGATCCATCCTTTAGGAAACATCTGCCATATTGATGTATGGGTCCAGGAAAAGACAAATTCCTTCTATCCCTGTAAAACAAACCTTAGCAGCGGTGAGTTGCCTATCTGTCCATTTCTAACCTGACTGTGGAACTATGGCCTTCATGCATGCTTACATACAATAAGACACATAAACACGTATGCAGTCAGACACAAGGTCTGTTTTTTTGCTACACTGAAAAATATATCGCTCATAAACATTTATAGTCTAAACACAGATAACACCACCCCTATCACTTAGCTTTCAGCTGGAAATTCCAGACAAACGTCCATTGGGGAAAGTGGATAAGACATATCTTTTAAAGCACAAAGCGCTTGCCTGTCTGGGGAAGAAACATTTTTCATAATCTCCAGCAAACGCTACAGCATCTATGTCCCGTCTAGATATAACAGGAATGAAAAAGAAAAAAAAAGTTCAAGCATCTCAGTTGTCGGCCTAAATCTCACTGAAAGTCCCTGAGAGGAAGCAGACAAGATCTACTGTGTGAAACAGATGGGAACGATGCAAACTACAGTTTTACAGAGATACCATGCAATTTCATATATGTCAAATGGTAGCAGGATAAAAGCAAAAGTTGGGAAACACCACAGTGTTGTTTAACCTGTAGGTCTTCAGGGAAAACACATTGTATGAGTCTGATAAATCAGGCTGCATAAAGAACTTAGGCAAGATTTGTGAATATGGGAAACCTTAAATAGGAGACCACCCGAGCAAACAAGAGTGACATAGTGCTTTCATGTGCACCAAGGTTTGTTTACACTCTACATTAAACCACATAGCTTGGTCAAGGCACTAAAAACTGCAGACAGGGGAAAAATCCAATATGGCAGTGGTTTGAGTGGCTTGTTGTGCAATAAACAGAGGAGCAGGCCGCAGTGTGACTTTGTTTTTATGTCAACACTGAGCTGTTCATCCAGAGGACCAGTTGACACACACACACACACACACACACACACACACACACACACACACAATCGTTTTGTCTTTTCCCTTTGACCCACTACAGTCATCACCTGCTCGGTCTGTGATTTTGTTAGAAATAATTTCTAATGAATGCTTTTACACTTTGTCAAATATGTGTATTTCTTGCTGATAGTTAACTGAGAAGATTAATACTACCCTCACATCTTTTCAGTAAATATAAGGCTACCCTAACTGCCAGCTAGCTTAGCTTAGCACAAAGACTGGAGATGGGTGGAGATAGCTAGTCTGTTATTGTCCAAAGTCACCAGGACCTCTGAATTAATTGATTGACTAAGTTTATCAAAATTTGTTTATTAACTTCATTAAAGTTGCTGATAGGAGGACGAAGCCGGAATAGCAGTTTCCCCGAGCTGAGTGAACATGAGAGTGGTATCAATCTTCTTATCAAACTATGAGCAAATAATGATAAGCATCAAAATATAATTATTTACACCAGAAAAAGCTAACACACAGTGATGTTTCATGGTAGGAGTACGTCATAACAATAAGCTTATAAAACGATTAGTTTAACAGAAAACAGATTTGTATGAATGATTGATAAAATACAGCATGACTATGATTACATAAACAAACTTCAATAAAAGTGAACTAATTCTGACAAAAAAAGTTTGTTTTGGCATCAATGAGTCCACACTTTTATGTGTTTCTGTCTTTTTCAGGATTATTTTCCTGACACTCAAACACAAATTCACAGTACTCTGTCCTGTGTTATGTACAGCATGAGTCATGCATTACTCCTGTTGGGCCATACAGTTGAAGAAATACATCATTCTTTTGTTTTTTAAACTGTAAATGGACATAAACAGAGAGGCTGAAATCATTCTAACAAGCTGGAAATCTGTTTCCATGTAAGACTTGATTCTTTTGAATGTTAACAATAACATCTAGCAATCAAGACCCTTGGTCACTTTGCACTGGCTGGATGAAAAAATCTAATTTACGTATGTAAACATTCCAAATTCGAAGAAAATCACAAAATAACTCATCACGATTTTTTTTTTTACCATGACTAGCCCACATATAGATAATTGCCCTCTTTTTTCTAACCTTTCCAAGTTTATAAACTAGACTGCAGAGTTTATAAACCAGCACGAAGCACAAATGGAGACATCAGCTTAGATATGTCTGTCTAATAACCTGGTTTTAAAGTGTCAAATAAAATACTTCACCAAGATTAATGCTGTATCAACATTCGGGATTGCACGGCAACCAAAAAACAACAAAACAAATGCAGCATGCTGTGTATGTCATTTTTTATTGCTTGGCATGCAACCACATGAAATAAGTGCAAAGTAAATATGACAAAGTTACAGAGAATTGACTTTTATCACCTATAAATATGCAGCATAGAAAATGCTATATTTATATACATGTATCTTTTGGCTTGTTAACAGCTTTCTGCTCATTTAGATAAAAGCAGGTTAATTTACAGTGTAATTTGGCCTGAAGCAGAACTGTACAGTTAGATCAGAAGCCAGGCTCAGACAACATTGGCCGTAGCAAAGATCCATCTGTCTGTGCCTTGCTGAGAGGAGTGTGTAGGGCATAGAGTGCACACACACACGCACGCACACACACACACACACACGCACGTACACCCGCACACACACACATAGACATACACACACACCTCCCATCACCAGCTGGATCGGAGAAAGCAGCACTTGGGGAGCAGTTGACACGCTGATCTCTTTAATGGCTACATCCTCCACACCCAACACCCGAGACACTCAGACACACACGCTTTCATTAGTTTAAACCGACTGACTGAAAAAATACAGAATGCAACATTCCTTCCCCCAGATTCACAACACACACGCGCAACTCCCTCCTGCTCTCACACACACATATAGACTATCCTGTTAACTACCCCCTCCTTCATGCAATCAGAGGCTCAGAATAGGAAGGAGGGAGAGGAAGCGGCCCTGCATTCACAGGCTGGGAACAAGGAGAAGGAAAAACAGCCGGAACCTGGAATTTACGGAGGAAAAAACAACGGCCATCCAAAAATACCTCAGGACCATCTCCGCAGATAAACAGAATTATCATTACTCTCATCCCCTCGCTCAGGGCAGTTTTCCTAACATACTTCCTCTATCTCATCCTCTGCACATTAATGCTGCTTCTGAAAACTCAACATCGAGGAAACGTTCCCCAAGAAGCAGGGCTTTTTGATATTTGCCCAGTGTGATTGCTCCTTAGATCTTTCTTTACAGCCTTCCTCTGTCCCATACGGATCAGGAAAGCCATGCAGAGGGTCTAACTGTGAGCCTCATTAGTCCTTGAGCTAATCAGTGCTAAGTGTGGCAACTGAGGGTTGCAACAGCAGACCAGAAATGCTTCAGCCAGTGGTTCTCCATGGTGCTACAGGATGAGTTCAGTCTCGTAAATACTGTACCTGCTTGCCTCCTAAAGGCCCTTATTTATGAAGTTAATGGTTGGACCAGTGTCAGGCCATCAGTGAGGGTCTATTGCCCTAGTTTTTGTTGTATTTCTTGCACTGCTGACTCTAGTCATCCTTTGTTGGCGACTTTTCGGCTAATTCAGCATGTTGAATTGGTAGCGGAGACTGTCAGCAAGAGAAAACGTTGTGATTGGCTGTCTCCCTTTGGTAATGCAATCCTGTTTTTGAGTGTTGCAAAGTTTTTTAACTCTGAGGTTTTATTAAACCCCAGCTCTCAACACTTGAGGTTTCAGCACCATGAGCCAGTCAGATGTCATCAAAGTGCAGATTCTCCTTATTTTTCTGCTACACCGCTTCCTTCTTCTTCCAAAACCAAAAGACGAGTGGCAAAGTTAGAGTAACATGCAACTGTTTATCAAACATATTCCTGATTAGAGGCAGTTATATCACCAAATCGTTTAAATGGTATGGATTTCGTTAGTAAAAGCTGCTTTATGATAACAATGCTTTGCATAGTCACATTCCTTGGCTGTTCAGTTTCTTTTTTCAGTGAATAATGCAGACCACCTCCACCTGCTGGTCTGGAGAGTAATTTTCTTTGCAGGCGCAGAACACGTACACGCTGACTGGCAGGAGGCTACAGTCTTTGCGATGTGTGTAAGTTCAACTTTTTGGCCGGGACAAAGGCTACGTGAGGAGAAACAACAGTCGGCCTTTGTTGCCTTTAGTTCTTTGATGTCAGTTTGATGTGTCTGGGCCTTAAGCTTCCTGAAGTGGTGAAATAAGATTCTGCATTGCGACACAGTCACATTAACATTGTAAAAGATGAAATCAGATGCTCCTCCTGTGACGAGTCAGCTTACAAGTATGAAAAAAAGGGGATCTTTAAGGTGAAAAACATTATTTAAGAGGCTGAACTACCAAATATGGACTTACTTAATGTAAGTTACTGTCGATTCTTTAAAGAAGATCTGCTCCTCTCAGCATATGTTAACCAGGTTGTCTCAAATCCAGTGGACAGCAGCGTGACGGAGCCCTTCCTGTGTCAATGAGGTGAGGTTCACTGACCCTGAGGTCATTTCCTCTGACCTCTTCTTCCTAATAGATTCAATTTCCTAGCCAATGGTCTCCTATTAGGATGCTCTAATAGGTCCATACCTCCTTTTCAATAACGCTCATCTTTTGTCTCCAAAAAAGGACAATTTCTTTATGTCATACTTAACTCTGTCATCCTGTCCGCATGTGATGTCAGTTAAATGCACAGTTCTGACCTTTCTTACTTGTCCCCAAGCCAGAAAAATGCCAATAACCTCTAAATAACATAATTAACCTTTCAGTGACATAGTGATGTGTCTGCTGAACTCATGCAGAGAGCTGTGGATGTGGGCCTGCAAAACGTGGTGACTCAGCCATGTCCACTTTACCTGAGCTAAATGACAACATGCTGCAACAATGTCTTTTGCCTGGTGGACTGTACTGCAACAGTTAAAATATGGTTCCTAAACTTTATGCCTTGATATGAAACAAACATATATCTATAAGGTTTAGATATAGGTGGGTCATTTATTCCTATATATAACCTGTAACAGTAGTTGTGGTGTTAGTTGTGCATTATTTCCATAGTATTACATGAAGAACATATTTTAAACATGTTTGTAAAACATTTAAAAGTTATCCAATTGAATTTAATCTCTGCTTATATTTGATCTTTTGCCACCAAATCCTTTGTTACATGCAGAAGGCAATTCAGTGGCATGCACCATGTGACCAGTATTTTGCCTTCAGGTGCTGCCTGTTTAAGGCTCCAGGCTGACTGTCGCACAAGACAGGCACCGGGTAGATAACAGTACTGTTGTTTGACTAACTTGCATACATAGTTACTACTAACTGAATTGGTATTTAACTACTAATTCCCTTAGTGGTGCTCATTTATTGTTCTGTTTTTGCAGTACTTAATGAAAATGCGTATCATCCTTTTCCCACCAAGACATGCAGATACTGTTCTATCCGTCAGTGGTTTCCACGTGCAGCAGGAGGTCAATTTCCATGATGAAAATACTGAGATATGTTTAAAGCAAACATGTCAGATGAGTGTTAACATCCATAAACATCTCAGCCCAAGTCAGATCCATTTCTGTGTGCATGTAAACACAATATGACATCAGGGTATTTAAGCTGGTAATGAGATCTCCAGATTGGTCTCCTTCAGTTTGTTCTTATGTCTTTTCTATTCATTTACTTTATACGCTTGTTTGTTTATGCAACCAGTGATCAAATTTGACAATCCTTTGACAGAGGTAATACATCCCATCACCGCACAGGAGAACTGCAAAATATGGCCCAAGGCAATGGAGTTTCGTTTTGTGACCCTAAGTCAATGTGACTAAAACAACTTGGATTGCATTTTGAGATTGGAATGAATGATGCATTTTATCATTGCATTTATAAACTGCCCAAACTTTACATGAAGTTAATGTCAAAGCAAGCTATTGGATGAGCTTTCTTTCTGTGGTTTTTTTATCAGGTTGTTTCTTCCACCATGTCAGTACAACTAAAACATTTTCACATCAAATGGCACACAGTAGACATTGATAAAAGTACACTGACACAGATAATCCTTCATGAAAAAATGCCTCATCAGCAAAAAAACCTGTCTATTGTGCAATTGCATGGCAAGGATGCCAGACCACAAGGTTGCCAAAAATAAACAAAAATTTCAATTTGCTTGTCCTTTCTTTCTCCTACACTATTGGAATGTAGCCTGAAGTGGGCAGAGGAATTTCTGGGTTTTGGAAAAATTACAGTTTAGGGGATGCTTTAAAGAGCTAAATCCCATGTTTGCTTAGATACCCCGGAGTTAACAAACATTTCCAGGATTGCTGATTAACTCTGGAGGTCAAGAGCGAAAAAAAAAAAAAAAAAGAAAGAAAAAATTAAAAGTCCTCTGTGACTTCAAGTAAGCCATGACCAGTTGCTGATGCAGCGATTCCTCTGATTGCTCTGTCCCACTTTTGCTCTCACTAAGTGGCGTCTTCATCTGCAGCAGTTTCTGTTTATTAGTTTTAGTGTTTGACATTTTCCCAACGCAAGGTCTTATTCAAACAAGCCTGCCCAGAGCACGCTGCTTTAATCACAAACTCCTCTTTTAAGGTAAATACAACTGGATAGCCTGTCAGATAGGCATTTCACAAAACTGAGTTTGTGGTTGTTAGGTATGGCATTTCAGACGTGTATGTGCGCACACACACGTTCACGTTTTCATACGTGTTTGTGTGTCCCCACTGAGAGCGTTATTACAAAGAGCCAATAGGAGCGAAGGACCACACTCTAGCACATCCTGTTTGACTTGACCTCAGAGGATATTCTCCTTTCCCAAGCAAACAAACCGCTGGGTTTTTGGATCGTACCAACGTCGGAGGGGAAGGGAGGGGACGGGAGCCTGGGGATGTCTCTGATGGGGAATCAGTGGGTAGAAGAGAGGTTTTTACAAAAGATTTACTGCTCTGCCAAAGAGCTGACCAGGTTTAATCTCTGAAAAAACACATAGGTGTGTTTCTAAGGTCACCAACATTGGCTAAAAAACACTTTTGCTAAGCATGTAATCTTAAAACAATCTAATAATAATATACAGCAAAAAATATTTGAGCCTTCTTGATGTTTGGGATTAATAACACAATGCACCCTCAACCTTTAATTTGCATGCTTTTTTTGAGCATCCATCCACATTTGGTCGTCTTCTCTAGCAATCATTGCTTTTAATCGTACTTAGTGCTATTTAAAGCGAAAAAAACAAACAAACAGAATGAAGAGACATAAGAAGCTACACAGATTGCACTACAGCTGCAGCTGACAATCATTTTCAATATAAATTAATGAGTCAAATATTTCCTGAACTGGCTGATTCATTTTTTTACTCTATATTATATAATAAAATATTGAAAATGCTCGTAATTTCTTTTACAGCCAATTGAGATGCACTCAAATAACAAAACAAAATTCCCAGGATCATCAGTTAACTGTTATGGGTGACAAACAAAAGTAGCAAATCTAAACATTTGAGAAGCTGAAATCTGTCATTTTTGCTTGATAATAACTAAGATAATAAACTCATTATTAAAGTAGTTGCTAATTAATGTTCTATAAATGAATTAATCCACTAAGTGTTGTAGGATGTGAAACAAAAAAATAATACATAATATTGAAAAAAAAAATAGTCACACACTAGACACACATTGTAAATCAACAGCTTCTGGGTGCTCAACGTATTCTTGTGGATGTCAGTTGTTAAGCCTATTTTAGGGTCACGCCCTTCAAAATGGCACCCTAATCAAAAAAAACCCCACATTTTGCCAAACCTTCCTCAGTGACATCATTCAGTCTGCCCCATCTGACACTATTGTTTCGCTGACATCCCAACATTTGTTTTGCTTTAGTTATTATGCAAAAAGAACGTCTCCTCCTTTAGCTGTATCTGATTAATCCATTATTTGGTTAAGTCGCTCCAGCCCACTCTCTTCAGTCTCCCCGTGGTGTTTTCCTCGGCTAACGATGGGCCAGCTTGGTGCTGCTGCCGGGAGACTATTGGGATTAATGCTGCCGACTGACACTAATCTCATTGTGGTTAAGGCTTTGGAGAGACTGTGTACACCCACTTCACTCTCACTCCTAAACACTCGCATTTGTGGCACCAATCCACTGGGACATTTATGCCCAAGGAGGGATTTGTGTAGTGGATTCTCTCGTTCGCTGCTCATCTTATGGGTGGCTTGTTTTGATTTTGCAAATGACTGATATTAGTATATGAACTCTTGAAAACTACTTTTTTTAAGATATACAAATAAACTTGTGACTTTGCTTAAGCATGTTAAAAAGAAAAATATCACTGCAAAAATGTTCTTTTCTTCTTTTTTCTTTCCTACATGATCATCACTATATTCTTGATTCGGCACTACATTGTCATATATTCATTTAGACCAGAGTGATGTAGGGCCCC
>JAQMCX010000023.1:8215614-8340033 GCA_029814765.1 Acanthurus leucopareius | reverse complement strand
TCATTTAGACCAGAGTGATGTAGCCCACCCCCCCCCCACCCCCCACCCCACTTATCTGAATGAACAATGAAGATTCTCTGCCCATGGTAAATGATATTCAGTGCTTTTATCAACTTCAGCTGCTGTCACTAAATTTAGCCTATATAGCCTGTGTTTCCATGGATACAACGGTTGAAGTGTGGAGAAGGCTGCAAATTTATAAGATCTATATACTCTGAGTCCATGTTAGCTATCACATTTTGTCTGACCTCTGGACTATTTACATCTGGGCCCCCTCGTACCATTTTACCCAAATGTTATTAACTAACTAGAATGCGGCACTCTATTTAAAGGGGTTTTCCAAAATTCTCTCTGCCAGTTTTCCAGAAAAACCCAATATTTTTTTATATTCAAGAGATTAATATTGAATATAAAGAGTTATTACAATTTCTAAAAATGTGACAGTCTTTTTACAGTCCACTACAAGTATGAGTGCTTTGTGTGGGGTTTGATTTATATTAGAAGTGGGCTGAGTGAATTTTGCAGAGTTCCTCTTCAGTTACACTCAAACCCAGTCAGTTATTTATCGCCTGATAACAGAGACAACTTACATTTTTACCTTACTATGTTTTGTTTTATTGGGCTAAAAAATAAAAAAAAAAAACTTAAAAAAATTACATGTAACGTATGTGAGTTTACTTAAGAGGACCTCGACCTCCTCCTTTAGATCAGAATGTTCTCAGAAAAGGTGAGTTTTGATGACGATGAGGACACCTTCCCTGCAGTCTGCAGCACAGCTAAACAACCCTGTTGGTTCATGTTGCTAGTGTACTCGTCAAAAGGCCAGGTCAGTGCTGGTGCACTGCTGTTTTTAGTAAACACCAAAAAGTCAGAGAAAGGAAAGAAAGTTCCAAAACAGAACATGAGTCAGAACAGAAGAGATCCAAGTGTCTAAACGCTCCTGTGAAGCCAAAATGTCAATAGTAACAAATTAACTTGAAAATTGTTTAGTTTTTTTACTATGTGACGGGTGGCAAAACTAACCTTTGTATTTAAACAAGACTTTTTAGACTTTCAGATCACTTTCAGCATTTAACTTCCACATTCATTTGGCTTTCATCAAAAAGACCAACACATCTGAACTGCTCTGCTTCTGCAGGTCATTTCCTTCACCTGCAACTGGAGCAAATGAGAAATCCAGAGAGACTCCAATACTGATTTTCTTTGACTTTCTTTTATGTAGGTCACTGGTGACTTCCTTAAAGGAGCTCTTTCAGGTGTGACTCGGAGGGACCCAGCCTGCAGCCGCGGACTGAACCTGTGCCTCTGTACAGCAGGTCATAAATCTACCTTCCTCCTCTGGTCTTACTGCCGACATCACTGTCAATCTGCTGCAACATATTGGCCTCCCTTCACTTAAATCAAGATTTATAATACGTTTACGATAAAGTCCAGATGGACTTCAAACATAAGCTGCATTAAGGAGAGCAAATATCGCCTCCTGGCCTCCTAATCAATATAACAGGTGTCCCGCCAACCAGCTTAGCAGGATCAGATAAATATGTCCGACCGCACAGACATGTAGTATATAGCGCCAACTCAGGCTGCTGTCATATTCCAATAATGTGAAGTCTAAATCTATTTCACCTGCTGTGCTTCTGTTACTTTTTCATAGCGTGCGTCCAGGCCATGTCTGCAGCTAAGACTTGTAAAAAAACGTACCGGCTTTAAATGAATCCATGTGTTACCAACAGCAGAATGTGTTACTTTCTTCCTCTTATTGTCTGCAGCCTACAAGCCAAAAAACTGAACATGTTATTACTTTATGTCTACATCAGAAAGAGTTTAAATTATCCCTTGAGAGATGCATAATGCTTAATAAAAAAAGAGTGACACAAATAGAAAATGCTAAAGTGAATACAGAAAACCTTTTTGACATATTATCTTTTTATACTTTCACTTTAATGTATTTTTTTATATTAGAAAAGTTATGATCTCTTTTTGAAACATTTCATGTCACAGGCTTAGAAGCTAAGAAGAAATAATATTAACAAAGTTATTACGGCTATTGATCACATTGTGCATACAATATTTTTATATATTTTTGATGAATAATGACTGTATTTAAATTAATCTCTAATCATCAGTTAACTCTTAACATTCTGTACTTTCAAATTTAATACTGAGTTCTAGATAACCCACAAATTTTGGATAAACTGTCTAAAATAATGCTAGTTTTATTTCTTCCTTATCAAAAAAAGGGTCAGAGGATATTGCATGCTGTACAGATTGTAAAGCCCTTTGAGAAAAAACTTGAAAATTGTGATTTTGAGTCATACAAATAAAACGAACTTGGCTCAACAATGAAACAATGACACTACCACATCAGACAGAACATTTGTCTAAATGTTTCTTTTTCGTTCAAGATGCAATACAGATGTGTTCACATATACAGTAGCTTTCATTCCTCTGCCTCATGTCACTCATAGAAAGTTTAAAATGATAATGATGATAATGATGTAGATAACATGAAAGAGGCTGACGTCATGGTCACATTCTTCCTTCTTATTTAATATGGCAGCATTCTCGACATTCCATTGACAACAATAGATATTCTCGTGTCAGCTCTCCGGCCAATCGACCTGTTTACACTTCCTTGTCAGAAGATCACAGTTTATTCGTGAGAACTGGCCGGAATGGTGAGAACAGGAACTGTGGCTTTCTCAACAGCATCCCTCAAATCCATAAACAACTGGGAAGGCATCTGTCTAACAAACAAGCACCAATCTGAAGTGGACCTGCAAACCTGCAGCTTTTCTCTCTGAAGAGTCTGAGGCAAAAGAGGAAACAGAGGAGACATGAGACGAGACGCTTTCTTCGTCTTCCATGACACCCACGGACAAGCTTTTGCACACACATCAAAGCAGTTGGATAAAGACTTGAGTATGAACTAAAGTCTGGTCGCTCAGACCCCGCTGTGTTGCTGGAAAGCGGAGAGCTTTGATGCGACATCTTAATATATGCAGGGTCCCAGCTTGTGGCTTAATGAATGGGTCCAAAAAGAATCGGTATGAGCCGCATCAGAGCAGTTGGTTTGTTGTAGGCTCCGGTTGCTGCCTGGCATTGCATAAGAGTGGAATAATACAATGCTTTTTCAGCGCGGCATGTTATAAATAAAACCACAGAAAGCATCTGTTGACAGCTCTCCCTCAGCTCCTCCATTGTAAACGCTGGTGACTGTAGATACCAGTTGACATGTTTTAGAGTTCATAAACTGTGCTTTTTTTCCACGTTAGCATTCAAATAAAGTATTCTTAGCTACTTTGTGCTAAACCATGTACATTTCTTTCAAAAAACACACAATTCTCTAAGAAAGAAGAGGGAATTAAGGTAAATTAGTATGTGATATGTGTGTGCTGCAAGCGGTGTCATAAAAGAGGAGAAGTCTCTGACAGTATTATGATTGAGTATAGCCGGAGTGAAAGGTTTGTTTCAGCTGCATGGAAAGGAACATACGGCTCACATATCATTCACTTTTCCTCTTTGTGAAAAGAGTTTTGTGTTATCAGCTGTGCTCACCTGTTAAACCTGCTATAAAATACAATTGTCACCCTTTTTTATGGCAGTTCCATGCTTGCCGGGCAGGAGACATACAGTTATAAAAGGAAGATAAGCGGGGTAATATTCATCATAAGATACCATTACTGGCAGGACAGACGGTGCAATAATGAGAGCAAACCTGGAATAACGATTAAAATTACCCATCCAGAGCAAAAAACAAACACATAAAGTGCAAATTTAGCTCACAGATAGTGTTTGGTTAATTTATGAAGAGTATCAAACTCCACTTTACCATGGCCCAAAGATTCTGCTTTTAGTCTGAGATTTTGTTTGACGAAATCACAAAGAATCATCAACATTGTAAAGTCAACAAGAAACAGAATTAGCAGGCGAGGGCATGTAGACACAGAGAAGAGCAGCATGGCATACAGCCGCGCCGAGCCAATGCCATTGTGTCTCCGAGGACCCATTGGAGACACAACAGGTGTGTCAATATGACAAGCATTCAACCAATCCACTATGCCTGCCTCACATAAACACTGAATAAATATAGATGCTTTCCATTTTCACCCTCAGCAGTGCACAGCTACCATAGGGAAAAAAAACATTCAGAGATCACGTAGAGTTCAAGAAATATATATTGGCCACAAAAGAGTTTGATAACTATATTAAGAACCAGTCGTTTTCACATCAGCTTTCAAAGCATTGAATCAAACATTAATTCACGAATAATACATGAGGAGGGAGAGCAGTTTGTTAAAACTTTGAAGCTGTTTGTTAAAACTTTGAAGCTGTTTTAGCTTTCCAGTCTAATTAGGCTTTAACAGATACAAATCACAAATAACAGTTATCTAGATTTAAATCACAAATAAATCGATGGCACAATAGTAAAATAAGTGTAATAAGTGTTTGTACTAGTCTTTTATTCTCTTTTGGTGTCCACTTATGAAGAGAATATGTTTTCATATTTCATTTTTTGACATAATTGATAAAATAATAGATGCACAATTGCACAGTTAAAAGCACAAAATTTCAGTATTATTCAGTTTTTTGATACTTTAAAATGTCTCCAGCGACCTTAATATTGCATTTTTCAGAAGCCTACTGTATCCTCCTCGTGGCATAATTGTGAACAAATCCTGTTGCTGCATGTTATTTCCATTCCTCTCATCATGGGATGTAACACATCCTTCTGAATGTTATTACGGGATTACTGTAGTTTTTCTCCACAAACGCGCGACCGATGCCAAACAGAATTTAGATGAACAGGTTGGAGAAAATTGGCTTGTCCCCTCCATGAACAGACGATACAAAACGGTGCGTCGGGGCTGCCAGTCTCCCACCAGATGGTAAATGAGAGAGACACGGGCGATCGAATAACAAATACAACCAATCAGATTATCAAAAACAACCCATGTATGTAGGGAAAAAACGCTGTGGAAAAGAGATTATTTGTCGAATGCTAATACAAATTCAATCCTCAAATCGCAGCATACATGATATTTTATTTGTTTGCATTGAATTAATTTCATTTCTCATTTAATTTGTAACAGGACTATTTCGTTCCCGACTGTTCCGCCTTCTGGTTTTGCGAGTGAAATTAAATTAATTAATTTAAATGGGGAACTAATCGTGTTGTTTCAGCAGCGTTAATGGTGTACTTTAATGTTTGCCAGCGTGTAAAGTTATTTGTCGTCGTGGCAAACTGATACATGAAGGGAGAAATTGTTAGTTTATTAGTCGCGTGCATTGCCACCAACAATTTCAGGCCATCAAATTAAACCTTTTATCTAAATCCTGGGAACCTCGCTGCGCGCAGGCCCCATATCATTCCTATTAGCTTTTAAAGGATACTGGGGAGAATAAACCAGTTTCACTGATGTAGGTGATTGTGCATGTGTGTATGTGAGTGTGTCTGTGTGCGTGTGTGTCAGAGAGAGAGAGAGAGAGAGAAAGAGAGAGAGGGAGGGAGAGAGAGAGAGCTCATTTGCATACAGCTGAATACGTCTCCCGTCCCGCACATTACACCCGCATGAGGGCGAGAGAGGGACACGCGCCGCAACAATAGGAGGCACGCTTCCACTAAACCGTAAAACGCATGGGTGGGCATGAAGGGGCACACGCCACCAACAAGATGAAACACACCCAAAATAACATGTTGGAGAAAAGGCACGTTTGGAACCAATGTTAGGCCTGTGTGACCGTGCGTAAAGGAAACCGTATGAACCCCACTCTTTATTAGTGTCAAGAAGAATTCGACATCAAGGTCAAAATAAATATTTTTAAACTTAATTTAGGCAGATTAGGAAATTTCCTCTGCCTTTTGTATCTGTCAGAGACTGCGGATCTGTTTTGTCTTTAAAAGCCTTAAAAGGAATTAGTGAAGAAAGTGAATTTCAACGTTCACAGCAACGAAAACAAACGCTGAGGAGATTTTTTTTTCTTTTTAATCGCATTTATAGTTTCATTGTTTGTGATGCAGCCCGAGGGAGAGGCACATATGACCCCACGGAGAGTGAGAAAGAGGGGTTTGAGAGGAAATAGTGCGCACGGCTCCATTGCTGAGTGAGGGCCAATTAGGCGTGCAATTGAGTGGAACCGAGGGCAAACGAGTGCAAAGGAGTAGACAGTAATTGAATTTATTCTTTCTGTTCTCCAAGTTTTGGCTCTCCTTTATTGTCCTTTTACTCACTGTCCATAATGTGTAAATGTGCGTCCGGCGTATTGTGCGCTAAAAATAAGTCAACAGATGTTAGGGCTTGGTAATAATCGCCCAGTATCCATGGTGGTCAGTCAGCACAGTGCCAGTGGGTATTAAATCTGGATAATTGTTGTTGGGTTGGAAGGGAAGGGGGTTGAATATGTAGAGTGGGCGGTGTCAGTTTGGGTGATTGACAGTTTATGTAATGAGCAGCGCAGTGCAAGTCTATATAGCTGGGAGGAGACTCACTACGGTTCATTCACGAGTAATAAGACGAGTGGTGAACGTCCGTGGCGCACTGACGCACCAAGTTCAGCACCAAAACAAGCTCTGAGCCGCGCACATACCGCGGAGTGACCATTGTGGAGTACAGTACCGTGCAAGGAGGGGACGTCCGCTGACAAAAAGAGGCACGGCTGTGGATACTGGTCTTCCCTCACCTTTGGATAACTTGGAGATTGGAAACCTTTTTTCTGTGGACGCTTTTGACGCACGCCAGCAAGGAGCTACGGGAGAACTCCCTTGGAGTGAAGAAGGATTTATACGTGTTTTAGATTTTTTTTTTCCATTTGTTTACCTTGGTGTAAATACTTTGGAATAGAAAGGTTTTGCTGCTTTTATTGGCTGGTGACGCGGCTGCCCTGGAGAAGCGAGAAGGATGGCAGCCTGGTTCACCTTTACCATCGCATTCAGCACCACGTTGATATCACAGGTATGAAGGAGGATAACACATCTCCCCGGTGGTCCTGAGACCTCGGCGAAAACAGATGGAGAGCCACTTGTTTCATGATTTTTTTTTCTCTTTAAGAATAAGCCATATGTGTCCACACCGACGTTTTCCTAAACCATATTTCCTTCTCTTTTAGGTATTTGGATCCGGTGTTTTTGAGCTCGATCTTCACGAATTTAAAAATCACAAAGGTTTGCTGGCAAACGGAAACGCATGCAAACCAAACTGCAGGACTTATTTTAGAATTTGTTTGAAGAACTATCAGGCTGTGGTCTCACCAGGTGACTGCATCTTTGGAAGTACAATGACAGGAGTGCTGGGGACAAACTCTTTCAGCGCCAAGGACAGTGGCACTTTACCTAGACCAATTCAAATACCGTTCAACTTTGGATGGCCGGTAAGAGCAGTGGAGCACTGCATCCACTTTATTTGTTTAATTACAGCCACCGCCATTATGTTGTTTCATGCAACTGCTATGCATTTTGGGAGCGCACCGGTTATTGGTCAGCTCATCTAATCCATATCATTAGGTAACACTCTTTAGAAAAACAGATTGGACTGCTGCGACGTCGTTCATTTCAAAACCCAGAAGGCCATGCAATTTAATTTAGCATTTATTACCTCATAAAGTGAAGGCTAATTAAACAGTTTTTTTTTTCAACAATCAAGAGTCTGTAAAATCCAATATTAAAATGATGCTGGTTTTCTCCCCCAAATTATAAGCTCCTTAACAAAAAAAAAAAAAAAATGTAGAAATGGATTTTAATTAACTTGGTGTGTTTTCTCCTTAGGGGTCATTTTCATTAATAATTGAAGCTTGGCATTCACCTTATGGAAATCTACCTGTAGGTAAGTGCAGCATTTTTTACCACAGGAGGGAGCTCTGTCTGTGCATTCAACACAGGAGGCTCTCTGAACAGTTTCCCATTTTACACAAATACATGCACAAAGAGAAAAAGAAAAATATAGGCTCTTAAACACAGCTCAGTCACTCATCATGTTCCTCTCCCCGCTCCTCTCATTAATTGTTAAAGATTTCACACATTTTCATGCCTATTCACTGCTTTGTTATGAACTTCAGAACACCTTTTTCATTCTTATACCCAATACAATTGAACTTCCTCTGGTTTATTTTTGGCGTGGGAAAGAGCTGTGGGCTTTGGTGAGAATACACAGTGCCTGCCAAAAACCCCTGACTACATCTTCCTGTATTTTACACCTTACTCTGTTCCGCCCTTTGGAAGAGGGGACTGGGCCTGGGAATGTTTTTGCTGACGGAAAGAAAGAGGAAATTTCAACCTGAGTTTATCTTTCATCTAAGCTGTATGGGATTTGATAAGGGATGCAGCTTGGTGCTGGGCAGATTATTAAAGCGAAAGTGAATGACTTTTGAACCCGTGAGCCATTTATGATGTAGTTCTTGACATAAAACCACAGTCACCCCAGGACACAGACAAGCTTACTGTCATATATTAATTCTGACTTCCTCCTCCTTCTCTCTTTTCTTCTTCCAGATACCGACAACCCAGAATTTTTGATTAGCTTTTTTGCCATCCAAAGGCAGCTGGGTGTAGGGACTGATTGGTCTCAGGATTTGCAGACCGGAAAACAGACAGAGCTAAAATATTCCTACCGGTTCATCTGCAACGAAAGTTACTATGGAGAAAGTTGTTCCAAAAAATGCGCGCCCAGGGACGACCGATTTGGCCACTACACCTGCAACCGTGATGGGCAGTTATCCTGTCTGCCTGGCTGGAAGGGGAAATACTGCGAAGAACGTAAGCAAATCACAAAACATCTTCTATTAGGCCTGATATTAGGCTGATATCAGCACTCTGCTCTCTTATTTATGAACATTCACACTGGAGTTTTGTTGTCTGAGCTTGTGTCTGTGTATTTTTTTCTTTTTTAAACTGAGAAGCTCATTTAGATGTTTGTAAATGACTTATACATAGTAGAAGCTGTAGCTGTGAAGTTTGATATGATAAGAACTTTTGGTAGGATTGGGCAGAAAGTCCTAACCTGAAAAGAGTTGTCAGTCCTGTGAGGTCTCCTCATGGTATACTGTAGGACTTGTGCCCATCATCATTGTGGTTTTGGTCCTATAGAAAGAAAAAAGATTTGTGAGCGTGTGCAAGACATCAGTAGTTATTAAGTTGTAAGATTGCCCACAGGTCATTATCTTAAGGCCACAAGATGTTGAGCACTATAACAAGACATTAGGTAATGATATCTGGCAAGTTTGACCAGCAATTTTGGTGCCGAATGCATAGTTTAGAGATATTTGCCTCATACAATCTGTAATCATAAAATTCTCGTGTGTAATTGGTTGTGGGTATACATAAACTCATGTAACATGAGGTTAAGGGACAAACAGCTTTGCATGACAACAGGAACATTGTACTTGTGCAAACTACTTGGCCAAATCATAGACCAGCACTCCCAGAACACCTCTGAATGGGCCTATCAGGAGGCCCGATGCCATTTGGCTTCACAATACCAAGGGTCCTTTTCACCAAAACAAATTAATCAAAGAGTAGATTGGAAGGAGGCACCGTGAGAGTAATAGTTACCATGTGCTGGATATGAGACCACATGGGTGACAGCGGATCTGTCATCCATGTCACTTGGTGGTGAAAGAGAAATTGGCATGTGCTATTTGGACTGTGGCGCCAAATTCTAACCAGATGGGCTCACGTGTTGCAATTACAGACACATCAATCGTCAGTGGCTACAGAAAATATACATGAGAAAGATAGATTAGTCATCTTTCAGACACTATAATTTCCCCTCTCTCTCTCAAACACACTCCCATACATCAATTTAAACAAGACTGGTCATTTAGGCCCAGCCTACACATTTAAGGAAGATGAGAAACTCAGTTTGAAGCACAATAAAGCCGCAACACACATTGTACATTTTAGCCTACACATATAAAAAAGTCCCTAAAATAATCTTAAGTAAACTGGAAACAAATGATTAGCATAATTGAACACAGCTGTAATGGCTAAATGATCATTTCTGTTCGCTTGTAAATATGTAAATTAGCTAACACAGGTGTGCCTTTACCTGACATGTAGTTACAATTTATGTCATAAGGATGTCCAATTTAAATTAGTAAAATTATAGAATTTTATACAAAAAACATACTAATTGTACCTTCATAAGTAGGCCTACTGTATAGCGCGTGCCCGGTAACTTAATCCGCAGGCGGGGGGTGCGCGGGCATTGATAGGAGGAGCCCGGACGACTGCACGCGCCAAGGTTAATCGCGGCATTATTATCCGCCACGCGCCATCGATGTTTAGTCCCCTCCATTGTTGGGCGCGCGGTAGTAGCAGCTGCAAATATGGTTCTGGCAGACCACAAACAACAATAGTGACAGCTGTCTGCTATTGAGAGCAAGCATCTGTTCTGGACTAAACCGGCCGCTTACCGTCAGTCGCCTGATATGTCGTCCTGCGAATCAGTGTCATGCAAGACCGGTACACTTAAAACAGGACAAACAGACCCTCAACCGATTTCCCCCGTGGCAGCTGGGGGTGTGGCGGACAGGTTTAGATCAAATGGAGGCTTCTAAGGAAAGTTGAGACACATTGAGGCCTCATGTACTTCAACATTAGAGGCTCACTGTTGGCTATTTCAAGAAAATAGGAGCTCTGTAGCCTTGGGTGCTGTTATGAGGTGTGAGAGGCTCCTGCAGTGTTTTTTAAATAACCTTAGCAACTGACTATTTTATTTTAACAGCAGTTTTTTCAGAGAGTAGGCCAATATTTTGCCTGATATTTTTATGTATTGTGTTTTATACATGTGTCTCGATGTAAATTTATGCCGAATTGAAGAAAATGAAGCGAAAAGAGCAGCAGACTTACTGTATGTTTGTGTTCTTGTTCTTTGCTTCAGCTATCTGTCTGGAGGGCTGCAGTGAGAGGAATGGAAACTGCTCCAAACCTGGCGAGTGTGTGTAAGTATTAATTATGAAGTGTTGAAATAGATGTTGGCTGTTGCGTGGAAAGGAGCACATATGGGAACACTAAACAGAATGAGTTACATCTATATGGGGAACTTTGGCCATGTTGATCTAAATACTATTTCATTTTCAAGATCATTGTCACATTATCGTCAGTAACAGTCTTCCAAAAATACAACCAATCAGAGCTGGATATTTCATCTTTGAAAGATCCACACGGTCTATTCTGGCCTCTGTAAAAGAGGCTGAAGTTTATTTTGAAATCTCAGTCTCTTCTCTCTCACGTCTCCCTGCGTCACTCGCTAACTTCTCTGCTTCCCATGTTCCTTTCTTGTCACTACCCTCTCTCGCTCACTCACTCACTCACTCACTCACTCACTCACTCACTCACTCACCAACAAGGATAATTCACACACACACACACACACACACACACACACACACAAACACACACACTCTTTCTGGCTGTGAGAAATTCCATCTGAATCCTGTTTTGCCCTGTTTTCAGACACAAATCCATCATTCCCACCGCTAAAACGGACCCAAATTGAGGTTAAACCCTTTAGATAACCAACACCGTAAAGCGGCGCCCATGCTTCTGCTCACTCAGCAGAAAATGCTGGAACCTTAAAAGTACATTTCAAGTCCCACAATCTCATGGTTCAACAAGATTACTGCACACTGTGCTAAGAAATAGATATTCATGAGAAAACAGGAAAAAAATGACTAAGACTCTGGGCCGACTGTCAGAAAGTAACATTTCACCTTTTACCCATTAATCAATTAAAGTAAATGATCATTATCGTAATACACTGCACACAGCTGCACTGTTGTTTTATCACTAACTTTAATCAGTCTTGTAGTTACTGCATTCATATTATTTGTGGTGTAGACAATTCTTCTATCATCATTCACTATTGTTATTGATGTAACCAATACATGGTAGTGTGTTGCCATGGTAACGACGTTGCATGCAGAAGTAGCGACCAGTAGCTCCTTCAAACTTGATACATTTTTTTTCATCTCTGTTTGACAAACAAATATGACTTATGAGAGGAATAAACCTGCAACACTGGAAAAGGAAGCGCTGGCTGTGAAATAAAGGCAGCAGATTTTTGAGACTGTCACTGTCCACGATAACTTTTAACCGGATAATCCGGCTTGTCTGACTTCTAATGCAGTCAGACAAGCCGGATCATCCCAGAAGGAGAAGGGAGAGAGTAGGAATAAGAGCCATTAGCCCACCTTGGACTGTCCTACTTATGTCTGGTCAAAGCAAAATAAACTGAAAGAAACGGGAGTCTTAATGGATAAGCAGCAGAAAAAACAGAGGCTGTGGTGTGTACACCTTAGCAAAAACCTGTCTCCACCACAACACCCCAGATTAAGCGGTTGCCCTTGACATTGGCTATCAGGAAAAAGGGAAGAAAGAAGGCCGGCATTTTGTTTTACATCACTGATGCTTGGGACCTAAATAAGTTAAACTTTATGAACAGTCTCTCCCAGAGCTTGAACTTTATAGTTAAAGATCATGACCTTAATGTCATCACTTTCTTGTTGCTGATGTTTACATTCCGCCATTCTATTGTACTAAATGAAGGACTACAAGTCATTGTTTTGTTGTGCAACCCTTTGTTGCACAAGGTTAAAAAAATTACCTTTTACCTTGTACCTTATCTTGTAAGTTATCTATAATGATGTATTTACATTACCGGTGCTGATGCATGGCAGCTTAGCCTTCTGATAAAAATCCCTTTCAATTTGTTTTTTTCATGATCAACATGATGACTGATTCCATAGTTTAACTACTAGCTAATCCATGACAGGGTGAAAAAGCAACATAAGTTGAATTATTGCAATGTTTGATAGAATTAAAATCAAATGAGATGGAAGTACTAGATTTGGATAGAATTATTAGTGTAAATTATAAGATATGTAATATGAGGATTGAACGATTAACCGAAGAACCTTTTTTGTGTTTTTGCAGATGCAGAGAGGGTTGGCAGGGCACATTCTGCGACGAGTGTAAGAAGTACCCGGCCTGCAAGCACGGTACCTGCCAGCTGCCGTGGCAGTGTAACTGTCAGGAGGGCTGGGGAGGCGTATTATGTGATCAAGGTACACCACACAACTTGGACCACTGCTGCTGTTCCTTTTTAAAAGATGTTCTCGTGTTACTTGTGCACAGTTTTCATTTGAATTAACTTGAAAGCATTAGTAAATTAGGTTTCCTCTGAAGTGTTCCATTCATAGCCTTGCGCACATCCGGGATGGATGGGCCTTTTTTTTTTTTTTTCCCGTCCTTGTAAACAAACACTCATCTCTCCCCCCAGATCTGAACTTCTGCACCCATCACCGTCCCTGTGTGAATGGCGCCACCTGTATGAACACAGGACAGGGCAGCTATACATGTACATGCCTGCCTGGTTTCACTGGGGTCAACTGTGAGCTAGAGATGCAGGAGTGTGACAGCAACCCCTGCAGGAACGGAGGGATATGCACAGTAAGTTGTAAACGGATTCATCTTTGCATTTGCAAACATTTATTTTGGCTTATTGTGTAGGCCAGCCAACTAACTTTTCCTCTCTTTTTTTTAAATTTCCCCAGAATTTGGAAAGCGGCTACATGTGCAAATGCCCCCAAGGTTTTGAAGGCACCCACTGTGAGCACAGCCTGCTGACATGCGCCGACTCCCCCTGTTTCCACAATGGCAAATGCTGGGAGAAGGACAATGGCCGCAGCTACATGTGCGAGTGTCCCCGCGGCTACACCGGACTCAACTGTGAGAAGAGAGTGGACAAGTGCACGTCGCTTCCCTGCGCTAATGGTACAGTCTTCCTCCCCTCTTTGCACCCCCCCTCCTTCCCTTTCTGAACTTCCCCTCGCTCTTTCTCCCCCCTTCAAATTCCTGCAACTGGAAGCAGTGAGGAACAACAGGAATTGGTGGGAACTTGGTGTCTATTGTCCTCCGCATAAACACTCGTCAGCTCAGAGCAGCAGCTTGTAAATGTCGCCACAGCTCGTTGCAGTTGTTGATGAAAGGAGACAAATATCCAGCGCGGCTCAGTTTCTGTCTTCTTGTAAACATGGTGGGCTCTCAGATTGGTCTGTGTTGGGAGAACAATGCACTGTTCTGTGGTCAAACTGGGGATTTGCTGGATATGTGTGAACTGAAGGGGCCTTGGGGAAGGGTTTAAGGAAATAATGTTCTTTCTGGTTTTGAAATGCCACGATGTCGCAATTGTTGATGCTAACCATTTGCCTCTCCTCTTCTCTCCTGTAGGTGGTCTGTGTCTTATTCATGGCGGCGTGCGTATGTGTAGCTGCCGTGCAGGATTTACCGGGCAGCGCTGCGAAATCAACATCAATGAGTGTGCCGGCAGCCCCTGCCTCAACGGTGGCACCTGTCAAGACAGAATCAACGACTATACCTGCGTCTGCCCTGCTGGCTACACGGGACGCAACTGCGACAGAATCCTAGATGAATGCACCCTTCACCCCTGCCTCAATGGGGGTGTTTGCACCGGGGAAGGTGGTCCAGGCAAGGCGCCAGCTACCTGCATCTGCGCATCAGGCTACAGTGGACCTCGTTGTGAGTTCTTCGCTTCTACCGCCAATGCAGAGATTGAAGGTGGCTTCCAGTGGGCAGCGGTCTCTCTGGCCGTGGGGCTGGTGGCACTGCTGGTGCTGCTGTGCATGGTGGGCTTGGCTTTGAGGCACATCCACAGGCAGGCCCAGAGAGAGAGGGGAGACACAGAGACTATGAACAACTTGTCCAATGTTCAGAGAGACAACCTGATCCCAGCGTCCCAGCTGAAAAACACCAACCAGAAAATCGGCCTGGAGGTGGACTGTGATTCAGAGAAATCAAACTTTATCCACAAAAACTATCACTTAGACTCCTACAACTCTAAATCAAAGGAGTTCAAGGATGAAAAGTCACATGAGGATAAAAGTCTTATTTATGACAAATGTTTAGAGGACAAAATGCCCTTGAGTCGAATGTACAGGTAAGAGGAACCACATTATCACTTCCTGTATTAAACTGGCTGTATTATAATGTGTGTCAGAGTAGAACTTTTCCATATATTTCCTCTGCCTATTGTGTTCACTTAGTGTGGAAATTACTGTTAATGGATGCTCTGACTCACGCATTGCCTCAGTGCAATTGTTTGAACCCGACTCGAATACCCAGGATTCTTCATTTGTACAGAGTTTATACATCATTGACAACTAGCATGTGCCTCACTGTACATGTGTGCGTCTGATGCATAGCTGTGCCATGTGCTTCCAGTTTGTGTTAACACAAAGTGTGATTTGTGTTTGCAGTGAAAAACCAGAGTGTAGGATATCAACAATATGTTCCTCAAGAGACTCCATGTACCAGTCGGTATTTGTTATAGCAGAGGAGAGGAGGGAGTGCGTCATAGCAACTGAGGTAAGCTGAAAAATAATAATAAATACATCTTCATGATCATTTCCACAAAAATCACCACTTGACATGCATCATATGGTCCCAAGTGCACCATCCCTCACTGGTGCACCCACACTTATGACAGGGGAAGATGATATTTGTAGAAAGACTGTATACACCCTCTGGTTTATGGACCTAAACTGGGGAAAGCCCAATCAACTTCACTGTTGGTTTCTGTGAATTATTTTGGCTATCCTTCATCTTGGCCATGTGATGACCTAAAGTCTGAACTCATACTGATTCCTCACACATGTTTGGCTCAGCTTGGTCTCAAAGGTGCTATGTTTTACTGCTGTGGCATTCAGTGGAATTTTTTTTAAGATGTTCGTTTCCAAGTAAAATATAATGTTGATGCTGCAGCACATGACCTATAACAGTTCAAAAAAGTGCTGTGAAAACACTTGAAGAGAAGTTTCAGCTTTGGGACTTTTGTGTTGTTTCATTTAGTTGTATATCAACTACAAATTCTTCCTCTTTTTTTTCATCCCACAGGTATAAACTGTGAGGGGTCCGAAAGTGATGGAACGAGGAAAAAGACACAATCGAGGCAGAATATCATTATATTCTGGATTGTTTACAAATGCTGAGAGGAGACTGGAGATTGTTTAAGATGTCCACTGCTGCTCTGGAACACTTGAGAACTGGAGAGGGCAGACACCTCTGCTCTGCAAAAACAAACAAACAAAACAAGAACGGAACTGAGAAACTTTATGTTGACCGAGTGTTTGTATGCAAAACATGTACAGTGAAGGACCTCTCTCAGTTGTGACAGTGCTTAAAAGGACTGGCGAACAGACTGACTACACAAGGTGTGAAGACCGACAGAGCATCGATGAATTACTAATTTATAATCTCGGCCATACTGGACAGTAGAAGGAGGTGAAGGTGGATCATTGCCCCCCCCCCCCGCCCGCCCGCCCTCATATCTGACCCGGCCTCGTGTGATAATCATGATGACTTTCACAGCCAACCAATCAGTAAAAAAAAATAAGGTGCCTAAGATTTGACCCCTTCAAATCCACCCCAACCCCCCCTCACCTCACACACTCACTCCTGCCATCTTCGCCTGCTATGCAAGACTCAGGGTCGAGAAGAGTGAACTCACCCACCGTCACAATCCAACCTCAAAAAACACTGAGAGCTATGAATGTCTGAAACTAATCTTCAACTGTCAATCACTTGAAAATGACTGGTTGGACTTTTCCATGCAACGGTGAAGATTGTATGCAGCCCAAATTCACTAGAAGCCTTAAAAGAGGGGGTTTGAATGCTAAATTTGTGCCCTTGTCTGTTCTTGGATCATTTGCACTACAAAAATAAATCGGGGAAAATACTTTTTTTAATCAACAGGGATTGGAAGAGAAAACCACAGGAACGCAAAAGTCAGTGCCGTGCCAGCAAGATCCAAGAGAAAGGAAAGGTTTGCATAGAGAAGTTTTTTTTTTTGTTCTGTTTTGTTTTGTTTTTTTATGCAACCCGACTGAGAAAAACAAAGAGACTTAAAAAAACAAGGAGAAAGACTGTCACACCACTGCCTGCCTATAATAAATTTCAAAAAATACAGAACCAATAATGTAATTTTTTAAAATGATTATTTCCAGAGTTTAATTTAAATATGACACACTGCTCTTTATATGTTTTATAATATTATTTTGTATATAATGCATATTTATAAGGACCAAACTTCTGAAGAATAAAACTTCCTTGAAAACAGTTTTTCAGTTTGATGTCAGTAAATGTAATATCACATTATATTTTAGATCGTTTTTTTTTTAAATAATGAGCAAATGTGGATTCCCTTTGTTTTTATTTGATTTATTTTCATAAACCGAACATTGTTGAAGCTTAAAAAATCCATCCTGTGCTCAATTTCTATGCAGTGCTTGAGCTCTTAAATTGCAAGCAGGTTTATTAATATGAAATCCAGCTGCTCTCCTTCATTCACACATTATATTTAATGTTCAGGACATCAGATATAGACATAAAGGCCCTTGACTGTGGCATCACTACTTTGAGTAATTCCTGGAAACGCCTTTGGCTCCCGCCCCACTCACCCACTCCTCATCCTCTCTCTGGCCCTAAATTGGCTTGAAATTCAAATCCGTTTCCACGGATACCACCCCCTCAAGCTGGAAATGGCGAAACAAAGCCAGGCGCAGGGCAAAGGGGAACGCCCCCCTCCCCTCTCATAATACTCACACACACACACACACACACACACAACACATCTACATGCACACACACACACACGCACACACAACCAACCAACCAAACAGATGCCGTGGGGGGAGCGCGGAGTGAGTCTGTAGTGCCATAAAAACAGCAGCATATGCCAGGCCTCTCGCCCCATGTGCATGACACACAGAGTGCACAGACCACCTCCCATAAAAAAAACACACTTGAGCACTTACAGGCCCCCCAACTGCTTGCCTCCCCTTCAGGGTTAAGAGCAATATTTCAATGCCCGGTTCTGTACTACCCACTCCCGCAAACAAAGCTGGGGGAGAGAGAGAGCCTGGCACTGGGGGCTGTCACCAGAAGGGAGGGGGAGCCAGATGGGAACCAGTGGATCTGCTATGAATCTGCATACATAAAAAGATGAAAAAGTTGACTCGTCAGAGCAATCTGGTCAAGATATCGCCCATGGATCGGTATGAAAATTCATACCCTTGTGTCTGAAAATCCGTTTTGTATAAAACGTGTCATCTGCATTACCAAACGTCTCCTGCCTGCAGTTAACAGAAATCCTGCGACAGTCAACACCCCTAATCAGCAGCAATCAACACTCGGCAGAGAATCTGGATGGCTTTTCCCTTACACACATCCTGTTAGCCTGTTGACCTAGGCATCCTCATCTAAAGGCTTATGTTGTTGTGTGTGCATGAAAAAAAAAAGCAGTTTGGATAAAGGTGCTTCCGGCTCTGCTCAAGAAAAACACACGTTATCAAAACGATTAATCATCTAGTCAGAGCCCCCCCATGTTCTTGGCTGTTACCTGACCCAGCTTGATAGTACTTAAAAGTTTCTTCCCCCATCATCATTCTCACACCTTTAAGCAGACACACACACCCTCGTTCACACTCGATCGCAGTGGCAAACACATGCTAGGGCTTTGCTCTTTGGCCTTTGGGTCTCCATAGCATTGACATGCATTTTCATTGTGTTATAATCACAGCATCCTGTTTGTGACCCTGTGACATCAGTTCCTGTTTCCTCCCTGATTAAAAAATGCAGAACATGCCGGCATGGACTGAAGGTTTTTCTCACGCATTGCTTTCTTCAATGTGCACCCGCTCGCACAGATGACTTTGTGCTTTCAGGAAACAACCTCAAAACAAGCAAGAGCACAGACAAACACGCTAATCAGCACTATTTAATCTGAAAAAGGAAGAGGGGGGAATCTGTGATGTTGATGTCATGAATGGAGACTCAGGAAGCACATTTGAAATTTAAATCTTCCCATCTCTTCATGAAGAGTGGAAGTCTCTCTATAAAACTTGTGATGCTCACAATCACAGTCAAGAGTGCAAAACCGCTAGTTAGCTCCAGCTTTCTTTTAATAGATGCAACTCTTTTCATTTGGAGTCTCATTTGGTTATTAATTGTGCTGTCTATGTACATCCGTGTGTAGGAAGTTTCGTAATGATGCTATCACTCATTGTTCTGCAACCTTGCGCTGTCCTGCATACATAGTCTTCCCATTAATTAACACTAGGTGTCAGTAAGAAACCCATACTCAGGAAATGAGTGGTCAGTGCATGCCAAAATAAAACCCTTAGGTACATTCAAGTTCAAGCTATAGACACATAGCTGGAACAGCATCACATAACCAAATTACTTTTAGAGCATTGACCATTAAATCATAAAGACATGATGCATCCAGTAATTCAGACAAACCGAATGGAAGAGTTAGAGACACAATCTGAGGCATTGACAACTCCCAGTAACGCAACCACAAGCTTCTGACCTACTAAAGAATGTTTACATCATAGTCAAAAATAGCATCCGCCCTCCTTGCCGCAGGAGTGATATATGGAGTCTGACTTGTTTGTCTGCATGTACTTCATATCGTGTGAAGCAGAAAAACAAGCAGAAACACTGGAAACAGGGGCAAAAGCCACACAAGTTTCTATAAAAGTTAATATTTTAGTCAGGCTTGAATGGTGACAGTTTGACAGAAAAAGCAAACAGACAGGTGAATATTAGATAAATCAACAAGTCTAAATATCAAATCAGTGCACTAGATTAGATTACAGACAGTGCTGCCACTGTGGCTTAGCCCAGAGAGGCTGTAGCAGCAGGCTCGAGGAGTGGATGGACGTTGAAGACAACAACTTAATGGGATGGAAGCTTGCGCATGACACAGGGTCGCTCAAAGGCCTGGATTGTGTGGTGCTTTAGGTTTATGAGGAGCTGGTACAGTTGTCTGGGCTCTTATGAGGGCAGATAATGCCAGCTATTTATAGATAATCTATCTATTGAGCACAGATGAGCCTCTACTATCACAGTATATCAGATTTAGCTTGACTTTGCTCTGTGAAGTGAAGGTAGAGTGTAATTTTTCTTATCTAAGTGGTCTTTTTAAGTGTTTGGTTTGTTGGTGTACTTGGTGTTGGTGTTGTCCACACACAGTCAAAAACTGGGTTGATTATCAAACTCAGAAATGACCTATTTTATATGTGAGCCAGCCTTTGGTTACCAGGGCATGATGTTTGGTAAGTAAAGTGTGCAAAAAGGCACACGTGGATATGCCTGTTTGCAGAGTTGGATTAGTTCCACAGGAATGGCCTTTCCAGCCAGTCACGTGTCTAATCAAACTGACCCTTTCTGCTGGAGGTATCAACAAAAGTGAAAATGAATATACACAACAAAGAAAAGTTTAAGAGTTCTGTTATTGAGTTGTCTCCGTTGCTAGCTGCACAGGGCTGAGTGTGTTGGCGGTGAAGGATTCTTGGGTGTCACTGACTTTTCTTCACATAAATCTTTTAGCTGTGGGACTTGATTCCAGCCCTTTCTTGCCCTGGCTCATTTAACATCCATGAAGGGTGCTCATTTGCTTACTCACACGTCAAGAGTGATTTCCATCCATACAGCGTTCAGTTCATGCAGGGGAGGAAATTTTATTTAATGTGTGTTATATTTCGCCTCACATTTAATTTTATATTTTTTCTTTTATTTTCTTTATGGAATAATGTGTGAAATAAAATACACCGCCCTTTTTAGGCCCCTCTCCCAGATCAAATCTGATGCAATGCCTTGGTATGTTACTTGGTTGCTGTTAGGGCCCTGAAATGCTGTGGGAAGTTGCATCAGCCGCATCTAGTCTGAACCATATGGAAATTTTTTCAGAGAATGACAACACAGCAACCAATCAAAAACTGAGTCAATTGGAGTGACAGCTAATTGGCCAATCAAATTAAAAAATGGGGGTGAGTATCAAGTAAAGTTTGAGCCAATAGTGAAAACGATTGTGTTTAAAGTTCCGCCTTCTTCGGCGCACCGGAATGTAATTGGGTGAATATGATGACAAACCGGCCTTCTTTAAATATTATTGGTCGAAAATACTGACATGAACTCGCCCAACGGCTCCGGCGTGTATAAATACGTGAGCGGCGCTTCGCCATGTTATCGAGGATCAGCTTTAAATCGCCGTCGGATCCTCAACGCAGGGTAAGATAAATCGGAGGGCGTTTTTAACGTCAACATTACTAAATACCTCGCTATTTTCATTCATTAACTTTAAGCTCATAACGTCACCGCCAGCGAATCGGCTGGCGGAAGCTGTTTTTGATTTTTTTCTCATTGATTACAAAGCCAAATCGGCTGCCATGGATTTTTAAGGCATAATGCGGCAACTTTAATGCAATGGCGATGCATAGTGCAAGGAAAAATCAACTGCGAAATTCCATCTTCGCAACTGCCAAGCAGTTGGGCTCCAATACCGTCCGCGGTATACCTGTGAGCCAACCGGTCCCACTGCTCCTGGACCGGAGGAAGCTAACGTTAGCTAGCTAGTCGCCTTAGCTAATAACATCAAATTGAAAGAGTGGTCCATCGATTCATCCGAACGTCGTCAACACTATCGATCAAAATGAAGCCTCAAGACATAATCGCCGGAAAGAACAGCCTATGGATCTTCGGGTACGGGTCACTGGTGTGGAAGCCTGACTTCAAGTACAAGAGGAGCAAGGTCGGCTACATTCAAGGCTACAAGAGACGTTTTTGGCACGGAGACAACTTCCATCGCGGGAACGACGAGCTGGTAAGATGCTTAATGTGTTAACTTAGTATGTCACGTGCTTTAACATGGTTATTTTATCACAGTTAGGCGCTGTGATGCTGCTGTTTGTGAGCTGCTGGCTCAGACTGTTTCAGGCGTTGTCAATGACGTGACCCATTTCTCTTCTCTCCCCGCAGCCCGGAAGAGTGGTGACGCTGGTTGAAGATGATGATGTAAGTGGAAAGCCTACTTCCTATTGGCTTACTGGTGATGCTGCGGAGGCTACCTTGGAGTTTCCAGGCTTAAGAAAATTCAGTGAAATCCCCAATGCTGAATAATAAAACGTTCTATGTTTTCACAGGCAAGCACCTGGGGTGTGGCATTCGAGGTCACAGGCTCTCAAGTTGAGGAGTCCTTGAAGTACCTCAATGTGCGCGAGACGGTCTGTGGCGGCTACATCACCAAAATGGTGGATTTCTTTGCTGAGGGGGAGAGCCAGAACCCGGTTCAGGCGCTGCTGTATATCGCCACCTCTGACAACCCCCTCTACCTTGGCCCGGCCAGCGCAGAGGAGATCGGCACCCAGATCGCCTTGTGCAGAGGGAAGTCAGGCTACAACCTTGAGTATCTGCTTCGGCTGGCCCAGTTCATGAGGAGCTACTGCCCACATGTGGAGGACCAACACCTGTTCTCCATCGAGGCGGCAGCGCTGACCGTGGTGTCCTTCATGTTAGCAGCCCAGTAGCTTGTACCCTTTGTCTCACTTAGCTTATCTAGTTAATCACTACACTTCCCACACACTCACACACTCTCACAACACTGAGGCGTTTCACCTGTCATGTCCGGTCATGCGGTCATATGTTGGGAAAACTCACCTTTACACTACCATCCAGTGTACTTGAATTCACTTAATGCTATAAGTGATTTAAAAAAAAAAAAAAAAAAAAAAGGAACATGATATTAAAAATATTTTTCTCAGAAGCATGAGCTAATGTTTACATTGTAACGTTGCACCAGGTACAAGTTTGTACATTGACAAAATGTATAATCTAAGAATTGTTCTTGACTGTAAACATCTGTGCATTTGTTTTTTTAAGGCACATTAACAGTTTTGTTTTTTTTAATTTGCACGGTTCAGATTCCGTCCAGTCCATTCAGATGGTAAAACAGTTATTGTGTGGCATTGTGGTAGCTGAACGTGTTTGCCAGTTCAACATATGGTTGCTGTGGTTTTTGATGGTTTAGACCTTTTTTTCAAAAGAAAGAAAAGTTGCTTGCACCAAACTTTTCCACCCAGTGTACCAGCAAATGGCAATAAACCGTGAAAATAACCCTTTTGTTGTCATTTTGTGCTTTCCAGTAACTCTAATGTGACTTGTAAATTTTTTGCGGAACATGAACTTGAGAAATTTAGTGCTAGCCACAAAAAGTTCCCTCATGGCGTTGTGGTTCATAGCTTCTGATTACTCAAGTAAAGCTTGATTTTTGCTTCTATATTGTGGTGAGGAAAATATTGGCAATATAAAATGGTACCATGCATTTGGAAACTATTGAAGGTGCCAGATGACTTAGATGAAGGCCAGTGGTTAAGACCCCCGGGTGGTTCTTGGATAACTGAGAGCCACAAGATGATTGAGGGATATGAAACACATTTATACTGACTTTTCTACTGGAAACTGTCACCTCCTCAGGCCTTTAAAATTAAACAGTCTGAGAAGATGAAGTCACTGTTCACAGCTCCCCATGAAGGTTATAAATCCTTTGTTTAGAAACACTTTTTTGTTTTAAGGATCAGAAGCTAAAAAAATAAAACATATTACATATTTCATATTTTATGCTGCATATGTACATACTTAATGAGAGGACCATACATGTCTGAGTCTGGCTCCAAGATACAGGTTTTCTTAGTTGTAGTTAGCTGGATAATTTTACTGATTAAACCCTGGAGCAGCACATGTTCTAGATTTGATGGGGCTGCAAATTATACTGAGCGTCATTATCCAGATAACTCAGCGTTTTTTTTTGATTGGCTCCTTGGGTATACACATATACAAACATACATTGGCCACTCCCAAACACTGGCCAGAGCAGTTTGTACCTTGGACGTGGTTCAAGTCAAGAGTCTATCTAGGTGCAGAGGCTTATATAACTGCTGGCCGGGAACAAGCCCAGACCTGGAAGTCCTGTGTTTACAGTCTGCTCCACGGCCATGTCAGAGGGCACCAGTAAGAACATAATGCTGAGGTGCTCATCGAGATGAAATCTTACCGGTGCTGCACTGAACCATGTGAACATTTACTCACATTAATTCACATGCACTTTAAGATATTGACTTCAGAGGTCTTTGCAGCCCACAAACATTTCAAATACATTGCATTGATTGGGTTGTTTCTGTGTGTTTTAATCAGACCAGGACCTCATTAAGTACAGTATTGTTAAAGGGTCATTTCACCCAAATTACAAATAGTTTGCAGATGGTCACAGGTGCAAGAGTTTTGAAGATCTGCCTCAAAATCAAGTATAATGGAGAGGAATGGAACTTGGCTTTTCTTTACTCAAATAAGTCTACATAGTTGCTTCCAAAAAAAACTGAGGTCTCACTGGAAAGAGTAGACAGGGACCATTTCTTAATTAGAAAGCATTTTTAAAAAATGGTCAAATGTGAGGATTTGACCATTTCATCATCCTGAGTTACAGGGATACTGTTTATGGAAAGGCAACAGATGACAACACTTAAGTAGGGCTGGATATGACCTTTGGGTGCAAAGAGAGGCCCTTCAAAACTAGATTTTATTTTTAATGTTGTCTTTTAAAAAGAACAATGTGCAACATTTTTAAAAGAGTGTGAGTGTGAATTTACAAGTCACACTCACACTTTTGGATATGAATGGATATGAAGCAAAAATTAAGTGGTTCTAGTTCACAGACTTGGGGTGTGTATTTGTAATGACTTCACATTTCAGGTTTAAATTGCAGTGTGTAAACATTGTTAAAGATCATAAAAATTTTGGTTAATAGGTCACAGATGCTTCATTATATCTGAATCATTTACACAAATGATACAAGCATAATGGAAAAAGAAACAGACTAAGCAGAAAAGATTGATTAAGCACTCCTTTATTTTCAGTTGGCTCCTCCTGTTAGTAAAATGGCTGAAGCATTTCTTCATATGTACACGACCTATAAAAATAGACAGGCAAATGGGGGAAAAGCCAGAGGAAATGTCGCTCTCGTCAGTATGTACATCATTATAGAACATCATATTTAATCACACTATTAACACCAAACAAACAAAATCTATAACAGATGTAGTGCTCAACGTAGGACACTGATGCAAACCTTCTTTTTTCTCTCTAAAACATCAATGGCATCAAAGAGAACCACAGACTCCTCATCACCAAAAAACAACATTTCTAAAAAGTAAAAAATGGCTTCATTACAATTTACACTGTTTTACAGCTGAACATCTCATTCACAATTATCATGGATTGCTTATTTTTAACATAACCCAAATAACTTAAATATCAGAAAATCAAATAATCTGAATGAAATCATAAATTTACTTTTAGCAGCACTGCCGTATCAACAGGTCCCCTCATTTTGGATTATTTATTTTACATCATTCATTAATTCATTTTCCTGTTGGACAAAAAATATATAATGCATTTTAATTTCCTTCTGTATGGAAATACATTTTATGGACAAGGATTTTTTTTTTCAAAATGCTAAGACCTGCCACATTGGTATGGGCATAACTTCTTTATTACAAAAATAAGAGCTTCAGTAGAAAAGCTGCAGACATTGTTCGGTAACCTATGGGTTGGTAAAGTTTGGGTTTACATTATGATCTATGAAATGCAGAATCATCCACCAGTTTGCATTGAGCATTTCTACAGAACAATTAAATAACTTATGTACATTTTGAGGATCACTAACATCAAAAAAAGGAAGACGTGGCTCAGTGCATTTGACAGGAACTCCTCTGCCCTCCTACCCTGGCAATCAGAGGGATCTCGAAGCCCTTAACGCTGCATGTGTTGGTTCACGTCCGTGTTGTAACATTGACACTAGTTAGCAAATCAAGAGATTCCTGTCATGAGTAGAAAATACAGTCCGTCTTCTCGAAAAGCACTTGGAAATACTTGTCACAATGCGAAAAAAAAAAAAATACTCAAGGCAGATTTTGTCCACTGACCAGGACACGTTGAAATAAAACTAAACTCAAATGTGGAGGCTGGTGGGACTGTACCTTTAAATGACTGTCTGCGTATGTGTGTGTGTGTGTGTACAGGGTCCTCTTAGATGCTGAGCCAGCACACATAGCATGGTCCTCCAGGTAGCGAGCATCAGTTATTATATATACTGTATTACCCATTTGTTAGTCTAGCTGTAGGGTGTCTGTGGGGATCACAGTGAGAGCGGGTCACTTTTCTGTATGTGTTCTATACTGAGACAGTTGTGCATCTGTGTGTGTGTGTGTGTGTATGTGTGTGTGAGGGCACTTTCATGTGTGTATGAGTGCATTATCGAGCCCCAGGACCACCAGGGCCCTTGCCTTTCCTGACTACACCATGGCTGCTGTGGTGGTGGCTGTGGGCCAGCTGTTTGTGGGGGCTTGGGGTGGAAGCCCCTCCCTTGGCCTGGGGAGAGGAGCTCCTGCTGGGGTGGAATGCTGGGCTGGTACCAGACCGGCCCAGGGAAGGCTGCAGGGGGCTGGACACAGAGAGGCCTGCTGGGAAAAGGAACAGGCAGTGGCAGGGTTACTCTTTAACCAGAGCAGCAATGTGTCTTAATTCAATGCCATTATTATTCCTATAATAAATTAGAAGACAGGACTTTATTTCTAATTTTCCCTGTTCTACAGTTCTACCACGCTCACCACTTTCATCGTGTTTTTATGTTTTCTTTAGAGATTCTGTATAAGGTTCATATTCAGCAGATGTTCCATCAGTAGATGAGTAAAATAGAGAAAAACTGAGCAGCAGAGTGATGAGTGTAACATGATTGTTGTTATACTGATGGAATTAGTGTCGTGGAATTTTATGTTACTCCAAACTTACCATGTGAGTTCTTGTGGTACACTGCAATTTATTCCAACCCCCTATGTTTTTTCCTCTGCCTTTAATATTTTTCCTCATGCTTGCCATGTTCTTATCATCAATTTAAATAATTTAACCTTCTTTCCACAATTTAAAGATCTTAGTTTAAAGGTATCTCTCTAGTGTCATCGTTCTTGGCCAAAAGAACAAAATCAAAGAAGCTTTGAGAATGACTCAGGCCAGGTCAGCAGAACAGACCAGAAACAGACAGAGCACCATGTCTTTCACACCAACACTGTCCCATGAGTCAGCACAGCTCTTCCTTTTCAATTGTAACTTGTTTTTAGTGAAGCAAGGCTTGTTTAGTCTCTTTTTAATTACAGAGTTGGAGGGAAACTGTTTATCTGAAAACAGTTTATCTAAAGCACGAAACAACAGAGAAGATAAAGTCATTCACCCCCTCCCTTCAACAACCATAAGAGATGTTTGACCAAGAAATGTGATATCATTTAAATAAAGAGCATTTAGCTAAATAGAAGTTTAGCTTGGATATTTGAATTTTGGTGTAGAACAGAAGTGGCCTGTCAGTGTTTATTCATTTGTGTAAATGTCAATATAATATTATAATATTTACTAACCTTTAGAAACACTGTAACCATAAGCAGCATAAGCTGCAGCTGATGCCGCAGCAGCACCAGCCTTTGCTCCTGCCATGGCTGCGGCGCTACCCGCTGTAGACTTGCGTCCACGTCCTTTCCCTCCAGACTTAGCCCCGCCTCCTGATCCTTTAGGCCGGCCCCGACTTCTCCCAGACCTGCCTCTGCCAGAACTGATTGTGTCCGAGCCTGAAACACCTGAAAAAAGAAGGCAAACACAAAGGAAAATTCATAAAAAAATGTTTTTCCACTATTTCTTTTTTGTATAATTGCTCTGATACAAGGATGGATGCATAACCATGTAATGGAAGTTAAATACAAGCAGACTTAAACCTGCCAACAATAATGCAGTGAATTTATGTAGGGATAAATAGGGATAGGGATAGTTATGACTGCAAATCCAGTCCTCTGCAGACACCGAAACTGAAGTTTTACTGTAATATTAAGTAATTATTACACATTAATCATTACTCATCGTTGCCCTAAGTACAGGTTTAAGCAGAAACTGGAAGTCTGCTCTTATTTTCCATCCTGCAGAATTAGATCGAGTGTCTGCCTCACTGCCGAATCCTTTCCCCTACCCCCCCCCCCCCCCCCCCCTTCCTGACTCTCCCCTCTCTCCACTGGGGTCTGCAGTTTCTTTGTATGTTTCCAGCCAGACACTGTGGTATACAACCCTTCTCTGAGGGGGAGATGAGCCTGTCCTGTCACAAACACCCCAGCACAGATGAAAACCTCTCCACAAATCCCTTGCTCTTACCATCCCTTCAGGCCTTAATCTCCCTCTTCCTCCCTTTTCACTCGCTTGTCCAAGTTCACCAATTGCTCCCATATTCAAACCTTTATTCTGTCTCTCCAACCCTTCATTATAACATCATTCACGTTTTTGAAATCATCAACTTTCTCCCAGCTCACTGGGCCTTTTTTTTTTTTTTTAAGCAGAGGCCTTAAATAATCTCTCTAGCAGGATTCTCTTAGCACGGCAGCAAAAAATCCCAAATGCGTTTCAGTGAGGCTGTATGTACAATATTCAGGAGGGATTATCATATTGCAACGCATCAAAATATACCGTATAAGCAGTATAAACATTAGGCTCACTATCTATCTGGATTCCACAGCGTGTAGCCAAAGCAAAATAAAACCCTCATTAATCTTAATCATCAGCTGCAGAACACATATGAGGTAACAGACTACTTGTCGAAATGCATGCAGGCCTACAAAAAAAAAAACAAGTCCTGGGGGAAACATAACAAGCTGGACTTCTGTGTGCAGCACTGAACTCCATGAGTCACACTGCTCCACCTTGATAATGCTGTCTGACAGAGCACACAGGTTATGTTTTATTTGGCACACGTGGGGCTTTCACAGTGAAGCTGCACTGACTGCATGTGCCAGGATTATCTGAAATTAGGAAACTATCAAATATGAACATTTGGAGTCACACTACTTGTGATCAAGTATAAAAAGAAGGTCACAGAGGGAGGGAAAATTAATTGTGTGTTCCCATTAGATTTTCAAATATCCTGTAGCTGTACTGTCCGCCGCTTTTTTAATAAGCATTCATTTATCTGTTTACCCCAGAATATTTATTGCACATTGCAAACAAAAAAGCAAATATTTGTGCGATTGAGGAGTTTCATTAGGCAGATAAGAAGATTTAATTTCCAGTCTGACCGACTCCACTTGCTGAGGTGAAATCAGGTCTTCGACTCCAACATATTTCACGGGACGTTGACATGCCAATAGCCCATTTTCCCATCATTCTGTTGTGATCCTGAAATAAGGTACTGGCAGCTTTACAGTCTATTGCTCCACTTGCTCATACATCAAGATCGAAGGTCGGCTAGAACATGTTCACTCTCTCACCGTTCATGTTGTCGGAGACCGATCCAGACACAGAAGAGGGGGAGTTGGTAGCTCGAGACTGCGGCGCCGAGGACACCGGATCGTCTACGATGACCAGCATGTCGCTGCTGCTCTCGTCTGCGTCGGCGTCCGGTGGCAGTGAGCCGGGCTGGAGCTCGCTGCTCAGGGAGATCTGGCCGGGGATAGGAGCACACACAGACATACACACAGGCTAGGGGTCAGCACCACGGGGAACAAGGGAACCGGGCCGGTACGGCAAAGGGAAACAATAGAGGAAAAATTCAAGGAACAACAAGGAGAAGGACCCAAGAAAAGAAGGACAGGAGGCACAGGAAGAAAAGGAAGGATGGAGTGGATATGATATAGAGAGTGAGAAATTAGTAAAGTAAAAAGGGGAGTAAACATTGAGAAAGGAAAGAATTAAAGAGGAGAGTATCACATGGAAATAGACGCATCAATAACCAAAAAAAAAAGAATAAATATTTAAGTAGAACTTGGCCGATTTTCTACCACATTGTATCATTACAGTGCAGACAGTATATGCAAATAAACAACAGTAAACCTCCCTGCATGTTGGCTGCACCTAGAGCCCCCCGCTGACTTTCTGGGAAAAGTCTGCTGGGAGACTCGTTCTGCGTCATTCAGCCAACTTTTACAGGCTCGAGGGCTGTTATTTGAACCACAGAGTGTATTTCAGCATTTTTTGTATTTCCCCCCCTATAGACACAAATAGTATTGAAATCAGATGAGACGGAGAGGGGAGGCAGCTCACTCAACTTTCATCAAACTGTAAAACAAGGCAGTGAACCACGATTTTGTTACTTTGTTACTGTATCTATTTTTTACCTAGAATGGTTTCAGAAGCACATTTTAGAGTGCCGTTTAGCTTCAAAAGAGATTGTTCGTGACCAGCTGTTGCTTTTGTTGCTTCCTGAGTCAAAGCAGACGAGCCAAAATCGAGCACCGCTCTTTTCACGGTGCCTCACCCACCAATAGGAGCCTTTACTGTTTCTCTACAGGTTTTCTACCTTTTGAGCAAATGGAAATATCACATCCCTTTACTGTTTTGTGTCTTTCTTCAACAAGACAACCTAATTTTTAATACTGACCATCGTTCTAGTGAAATATTCTGTAAGAGGAGACAGTTTGTGGATTCATGCCAAAGAGGCCTAATGGAGCAGCCATTATCATCCACTGTAACATAAATCACAGTCATATAAAGTATTTCTCTCCTCCTCCTCCACTTTCATTAAAGGTCGCTCACTCCCCTCTGGTTCTCCCTGGATTCACTCACCTCACTGAAGGGGCTGGGCATGGCCGAGTCCATCTCTACACTGATGAAGGAGTCGTCTCCGTCTGCGGAGAGGTTGGAGTTGTCGGCTGAGGGCGCGTGAGAGATGACCAGGTTCACCTCCTTTTTCCTCTTGTTCTCAAACTCCTCGTTCTTCTTCTGCAGGTCAGAAAAACAGACAAGGGGGAGGAGGAGGGTGTGAGGGAGGAGGCTGGGTTTCATACTTTTTTACTTTTGATTACTTGTCATTCTATTTTCCGTTTCATATTGTAGCCAAATCTCACATCCTCAAGCCTCCTTTTCAAGCTTTGAGCGCATCTATGAGGGTTCAGTTGGTTTGTCTCTGTTTCTTAAACGCTTGAGACCAGAGCGAGAAAACTCAACAAGTACGGGCCAGATTGCCGTGAAATCCGGTATGAATCAGGTCCCCAGAGGATGACATCCATTGATTTTGGTGACCGCCCTGACCTTACATCTAGCGCTACTTAAGCCTGTGACAAGATACCTTAAACAAATGGCTGGATTTTTCTGAAATTTGCTCTTGATGACATTAGTCTCCTGAGATGAAATGTTTCTGGTGGCCATCTGACCTTTCCTCCAACTTTACCATCAAGGCAAACCCGACACATATACATAAGAAACATTCAACTCATTAAAATTTGACATGACTGCTGAGCATTTTGTACTGTACCTTCTCAGCATATTTCTCCCTCTTTCTCTTGCGCTCTTTCACCTTGCTGCTTTCCTCCTGCTGCCTCTTCTCCTCCTGTCGCTGACGCACTACAGGAGAAGACAAATATTTAATTATTTTCTTATCCAGTGCTTACCGATTACGGTTAGCTTTGGGGTAAAAGAAAAAAAATAACTGAATGGAATCAAGACAAAGACATGCAAAAACACTCACATTTCTTCTCCAGCTCATCATCATCCAGCAGCAGGCTGACCACCTCTTTGGGTTTGAGTGTGTCTGGTTTGAAGTTGCCTCCAGAGATCACCACCCTTTGGATCTTATTACACGAGAACAATAAAGTGATGACTATTTTGTGGACTACAGAGGTTTTGTTTACAGCTTTTGAATTGAACTGTCGTGTTTGTGTGTTTCATACCTCGCTCTTCTCTTTGGCCCTCTGCAGAATCCTCTCCTCGATGGTGCCCTGACAGATGAGGCGGTAGACGGTGACCTGCTTGGTCTGGCCCAGCCTGTGAGCTCTGTCCATGGCCTGCTGGTCAACTGTGGGGTTCCAGTCGCTGTCATAGAAGATTACCTTGGGGGAATCAAAAAAAGATCTTCACTTGACTTTTTTTGACAACAATCAAAATGTCAAGATCACCCTGAGGCCGTTTTTTTTTAATCCTTCATTGTTATTCTTTGCCACATGGTTCAGCTTGCGTGATGACCGCACCAACACGATGGAGACACTCCCCTCTCCGTTATTTCTGACACTAATTATAGGGATGTGTTGTCCCAAGTGAACTGCCCTTTAACATGACAGATGTCCTGTGTTAACAGTCACTTCAAACTCATTGTCATAACAGCTAATCCCACTTGAACAGGGCCACGGGGACACAAAAGGAGATTATAGTGAGAGATGTTAATAAACAGAGAGAGAGATCATCATCCATATATGCTCATAAAACTGAAAGCTCAATCAAGTAATCTGATTGTGCTAAGCTGTGGTATAAAAAAACCATATACAATAGTGAATTTAGTCTAATTCTTTAACACAATTCTGTATCAGTTCACATGTAAGTAGCTTAAAACAGCATGTAAGCAAAGCAGCAAGACTCCTTTTGAACTGTTACAACTTCTACAACACTGAAACATTTAAGATCAACATGAACTCAATGGCGGCCTGACTAAAGAGGAGTGAATTAAGCAGTGTGTATCTTCCTGTTGTGTCATTTGCTTTAAATGTTCACACCCTCTCAGTACACATGGGTGCATACTGTGTCGTCATTGTGCTAACATATTAGAAATGCTGAAACACAGATCATCCCAAGCAACCTGAACTCTTTTACTTTTCTGAAAAACACATGGTAAAGATTGTACATTTGACTGACTTTGTGTACTGACTTGATGTATATGGGAATTGTTAGTGCTGTTGAAACTTATATCAGAGAACTGTTTATTTTCTCAGTGACTTACAGTGTCAGCTGCGGTCAGGTTAATGCCGAGGCCTCCAGCCCTGGTACTCAGCAGAAAGACAAAGATATCTGCCCTACATATGGGGAGGGGGGGGAGAGGGAGAGGCATACAAATTTAAAAGATATCGTTTTACAACTGTACAGTGTAAATATCCATATACAGTATCATGGCAAAAAGTTAGAATGAAAGTAAAAGAGCCATTCTCAACAATCTCTTAAAAGTTGGGCATAATTCAATTGTCAGAGTTTGTTACTACAGTCGATTAAAACTTAAAGAAACATATACTTGATACTAATAGTGCCATCAAAATCACAAACTCTCTCACCTACAACTAGAACCAGAGTAAGACTGGCGCCTCAGGCCTGCACACTAATGTAAACCAGAGTATGTGGGGGGAAATACACGCATATCACACATATTTGTAGGATTAGGATGTAAGATTAAACTGTGATTGCTACTTTATATGAAGAAGGCAGATTTACTTTTAGTTGTTGGCTAAAAAAAGGGGGGATGGTGTTTGGTTTCCTTCTCATACTCACACACACACACACACGCACAATATGTAGATCTTATCTATCTTTACCCACCGGCTCTGGAAGTCAGCCACCATGTCTCTGCGCTCGGAAATCTTGGAGGATCCATCAAGGCGCATGTAGGTGTGCTTACGGTAAACCATGTACTCCTGGAGACACCAGAGAAATTCATGAGGGAAACTGTTGATATAATTATGCTTGTATTATGTTTTCAGAAATTAACATATTAGAAAAATTTCTCTAATAGCAAAGTTATTTTGCACAATAAGTTAAGAGCTTGGTGTGTCATTTACTGGTTATTAAAGGAATTGCAGTTCTTATTGTTGAAACTGCCAAGATGAGAGAAACTGATTTCAACCCTACACGGCATTTAAAAAATTAGCTTTTCAAATGTGAATGAATGTATTTTTGCGAGTTAACATCCCTTGATCACTTTCACAGCTGATTTTGAAACCAAGAAACTCACGGCCCTGCCATCCAAATTCGAGGAAACTTGATTCTCAAAGTGTTTTCCCTGAATATAAATCCACAAATGTGCAGATTTATTTTAATCTTTCTCTAAGGAGACAAGCCCTGCAGGTCTGCTACTTAAGTTCCAAGAGTGAAGAAATACTAATTTTTAATACAAGATTTTCTGTCTGACAGCAATTTTGCATCCAAAATATCATAATCCCACATTTCTTATGCACGTTTGCTGGAGTTGAAACCTCAATCACAGCCCATAGAGACACTGAAACTGCAGAATTTGATATTCTGTTCACCCCCCAAAGGGTCTGCTAAGCTGCTTTGTATAAGTGTGTGGGTGTCGGTGGGAGGGGTTCTTTGAGTGCAACAGCAGTGATGAGGTGACACGTTGATCTCTCTTTAAGCGCTGCCCCGTACCCCTGACCCCCTCACTCAAACATGTCAGTGCCCCCCCCAAACGGATGAAGCGGTCACAATTGCTGGCACACATCACGACTCACCTCTCACAATCATTACCGGTGATAGGAATGATTTGACACTATGTTTTCTGTGACCTCCTAAAACCCCTGTCATGACACTTGGGGGCCTCCTGTCCTCCTCTTTCTGTGTCTGGCTCTGTTCCCAACAGCCCCATCTGCTCTGAGTGAACACTACATTAGGGACCATTAGCCCGTCGCTCGCCAAACTGCTGCTGACCTTGCTGAGTTGGGTTTTGATATCTTGCCAGCAGGATGTTGCAGATATTGTTGCTCTTACAGAAAGCCTTACTCAGGCTTCCTGATCTATGAAGGTTCATTTACGTGGAACTCATCAGGAAAAAGTTTTACGATTCGATCTGAGATCCTTCAAACTTGGGCATCATCTCTTGCAATCCCTGCGACCTTCAGCTGTCATGTTTTAAAGCTTGCAGAGTTCTGCTGTGAACTTTCTTAACACTGAAATGTAAACCTCAACAGCTGGCAATTTTCTCTTGTATTTTGCTCGAGCTGGTGTTAATCTTAAGTGACACTGTTATATATCTGCGGCTTTTCACAGATTTTGTAATGTGTCCAAATGTGCAAATGTTATAAATCAAGCAAATGCTATGAATAAAAGGTCAACCTAACTTTAAATGTCAGCAGGCTCATAATTAGGAAAAACAAATCGTTATGGTTGTGATATCTGACAAACAAACTTGAAATGATGCATGGGAGGTGAGAGGCATTGGAGAACCGATATTTGTATAAAAGCATGACAAAATTTCCGCTTTTCAGCCTGAATTCTCTCTCTCTTCTCAAATGGGATTTTTTACTTCAAATCTTCTGAGTTGGCACTCACATGAGCATGAAAACCACCTCTGAGAAAAAAGCTAGGAGTGGCAGCTTGGTTATTCTCAACTTCCCAAACAATAATGAATACTTAAGTCAAAAATCTTTCTCAAAAACACAAGGTTACAGCGTGTATTTATTGCTGATCTCAGTCAGGGAACACTGTGTGCGTGGTCACAGCCTGTTCCCCATCCAACAAATACAAAAAAACATACTAAAGTACATGACGTAGTGTGGCGCTATAAATATATTTTAGCAAGCGAACGGTCTTGACTGCCAACATTGTAACTGAAGTCTTCATTAGACCTGAGTTGCAATTCACACCAGTATGACATAATTGCTTTCTGTGCAAAAATACATACAGTGCCAACGCGTTGTACCACCCTGAGATCGGCAAAGCTATTAAAACTCTTTCAGTGTTACAATTTACTGTAAGGGGAACTCCACCAACACACTCATCAGAATCTCTTAACAGGTCTTGGAGAGTATTACTATATATGTAAAGCAACGTTGTATATTAAGGAGCTGATCGAAGTCATATAAATTGCCTCAGGTGATGTCACTTAAGTCAGTGTCAGTTATGTGAGAATAGCAGGTGGCGTCTCAGCTTAGAGTATTCATGTATGGCTGTGGATCTTGACAGAAGCTAATAAAAACTGCTCGAATCTAGTGGATATAAAAACTCCCTGAGCCATCAGCCTGCATGATATGCAGGTCTGACCACAGGCCTCTCAGCACTCTTGCACTTTATATATCAAAAGAGATTTTTATAAATTCCAAATTGATAGTTTTTAATATTTTGCATTTGATTTTAAATCAGAGGGTTATTTTAAATTGTTTTGTTTTGTTTTTTTTTATTTGACTTTATTTTCAGTCTTTATGCAATCTATTCTTGGTATTTTACTTCTTGTTTGCTTTTGTTTTATTGTGCATCTAGGGTCTCTATATATTGTTTTATGTGGTGTTCTGATATCTTAGGCACTGGACCAAACAAATTACCCCATGAGGGATAACAAAGTTCTCTTGAATCTTGATCCATTCAAGCCTTTAAGTTGACAACGACAATAAATAAAACTTCACTACTCATGATCCCTGTAATATGGCTCTACATTTATTACAATAAGCTACATTTTTCCATTGGATATACTATAACAATGAAGAGGAAAAGTAATAAATAAAAGTCAAAGTGTATTGTAAGAACATCATAAATAATCATTTAATCCTTGCTTCAAATTGCATAATGGGTCAGTATATTCCAGTTTTACATTAGTTATAGTGAAAAAAGAGGTACTGCCAAGTAAATATAGTCAGCCGTACAGCTATGCAGTGTATTCTCTGATATAAAAAAATCTGCTGCTGATTTTCTGGCTGCACTACCAAAAAGTCAGTGTGGGCATTCCTGCCAGCACTGTAATCTAAGCCACAGACATGCAGTATAGCAAAGTGCCGTCTAAGCAGCCACAGACACACAGCTCGAGCAGGAGGGCAGTGACTTGGCGGTCCAGCTCCACTATCAACTGCTGCCAGAGAAAGCCCACAATGTTTTTTCTCTTCAGACCACCCGGATCTCAGCGATCCATCACCCGACGTCGTGATGTCACCAGAAGAACCAGCAGCCGACCGGCGACGAAAACAATAACGCTAATGACAGAGATTAGCATCAGCCTCTCCTTCACTCTTTTTCTTAGGCACAGTCTCATGTTCAGGAAATCAACTCCATCTGCAGATTTTTTTTTTTTTTTTATCCATGGCCGATGTGAAGATAATACGGTTAAGGAAAACTAAAGCCAGATTGGATGAATATATGAATTAAATTCTGGATTTCTTTAATACAAAAGTAAAAAAGCTGTCATGGCGTGTCATTGCTGTGTGAGGTCAGTTGCACTGTAAAAAAGACACTGTAAATTTGTCTCCGCAGAACTGAAAATTCTAGCTCTGAGGTATGACTACATGTGAAACAGTCGGTAAAAAGAATTTTAGCACAGAATGAACGGCCTGCATTAACTGAGGGACCTTGAGATTTCTCACTGCATCACTGCTGTTTGCCTACAGTCATAAACAAAAGGCATTCCCACTGTTTTCCAGACACACAGGAAGACAGTCCTTAACCACCTGGGTTGGGTCAATCTGCCATCAAAAGAATTGGCAGTTGAAACAGCTTTGCACCGTGTGAATGGGGAAGGAATTCCCAGTGACATCATGCCAGAGGCTTTTGGCTCCAAAGAGATGTTTGCAACAAATATGGAGGCAACAATAGAACACTGCACCAAGGCTTTCAACACATGACCACAGTGAAATTGCTCTGTGCTATTGTGTTCCTGTGGAGAGCAGTCATGCAGATTTTACAAATTATTTTAAATTCAAACCTGATTGCGCCTGACCTCCAAACAGATTACAGCTAGCCATGGGGCTTAAACACTGAGGAGGGGTCTCTGAGTTTGATCTAGTGGTTTTCTTCAGTTTTAACTGTCCTTATTCATAAATTACCTAAACAACATGGAGATGTATCTGTGTTGATGCTGTGCCTGTTAAAGCACTTATCCTCTGTCAATAAACGAAACCAGAGTCATTAAAACTGAGCCTGGCTGTTCTCATTTCTTGTTTTGTGTAATCTTTACTCATGTATTCCCGTCTCTCTCTCTCCCCTCTCCTGCCTCTTCAGCTATTTTTGTCCTCAATTTTCTGCAGAATTTCTTTCTTTTCTAACCCAAAGGCCCCTACCACTCCCATCTACCCCCTCTCCCCTCCACCGCTTCTTCTTTCCTCACTCCTTTCAGTCATCCCTCCCATCTGGCTCCCTCCCCTGCAGATGAGACCCTTCTAATTAGCCCTGACCTGTTAATTAGCCGCCTAATGAGTGCACTAACGAGGGACAGGCAGGCTGATTAGAGCTACTGGAGCTCAATACCTCACCAGTGGAAGAGGACCAGTTAAACAACTGTCTTAGAACAACAGAGATATAAGCAAATGCCACATTAAAGGTGTGTTGTAAGTTAACAAGACTCTCCCTTTAAAAAAACAACTCATGGCCATTAGCACACGTGTCTATGTGGGTGTGTACATACTTGTGTTTTTCTCTGCTGCTTCAAAGTCTTGAATTAATGACAAACAAAACTGAAGTATCTTTTAAGTCGCAACTGAATTTGAGCAAAAGTAAATAGAGAGAAGGAAACAAAAGAAAACACAATCACTGCCCAGCATAGGTGTGTGTTTGTACCTCCAGCAGGTCTATCATGCGCGTCATTTGTGAGTAGATGAGGACTCTGTGTCCCTGGGCCTTTAGACGACTCAACAGGATGTCCAGGGTGTGCAGTTTGCCACTTTCTGTGATCAGGCTCTCCTTATCTGGAAAAGGCAGGGACATAGAAGAAAAAATAAAACAAGATTATGTTTAGTCAGACAATGAAGATATCATTTTAATAAATCACATTTCAAGCAGACAAAATGTCCAGCACAAAATTTTAAAAATGCTTTCGGAAAGGATAAGTGTTATCAAAAAAAAAAACATGAAAAAACTCCTATAACCGATATCAGTTATAAGAAGGGACTTTCTCATGTACAGAAATCAACAATCAAAGTTGTCGTGTCAGTAATGTCCTTTTTTGCAAAGATTTAGTGTGTTAACATATTATCATAATGTATCTGTGCAGAATATCGAAAAGCGGCCAGATCAATTCAGAGGTTATTAACTCCTTCCTGATCAATACAAGTCCTCGATGAAGCTGCCTCCTCTAGGATAAAGACCCTTTCACCAGAGCGGATTAGCCCAGGGATCAATTCTCCTAAATCTGTTTCTGATCTGGTGATTGTTTAAACAAAGCATGTGCCCTTATTGACTGGACTTGCTGATGAGAGCAGAGTGATAGAGAGAGAGTGAGAGAGTGAGAGAGAGAGAGAGAGAGAGAGAGGGACAGAAAGAAAGAGAAATTGGGAGAAAAAGTGATTTACACTCCATTTCACACAATGGCACAAAAGATGAACAAATAGGCCTAGCAGTTGGTATTGGTCACGTTACCTCCAGCACCACATCAGGTGTTTTCAGCTGTCAAATTGAGCCACACAGAGCAATTGGGGAGCAATCTGACCCGGGGTCTGCTGTTGAGGTAAATCCCTCTAAGTCCAGCTGATGAGGAATTAACGTCATCTGGCACAATGGCAGAATGAGAAAAGGGCCGAGGATGCCATCGACCCGGTGACAGGCACACTGTGGTGTTTGACCGAGGGGTCGCGACCCTGAGTGTGGAGAACCTAAGGCCAGGTCCAGGGTCAGGTGACAGGGTCGACCCAGGGTTACAAGAGAGTCCCTATGGGAGAGTCCGGCCGGGCAGACTCGCACTCGAGTTGGGACACTTGTTCCCAAGCCCTTTTGTACAGTGAAAACCTGGACTTCTAAATATTTCCCAGTCTTATTTCCTTTCTTTGTCACTGCAATGTAACCAACCGTGTTAAAATCACGTGCCATCAATCCAAAACACAAGGTCAGAGAATTTAAACTGTGATAGCATATGCACATGACAATGTCCTGTCGCAATATCCGTACACCGCTGATATGAGGTCATTGCTCACAGAAGAACAGTATGCTTGATGATGCAACGTGAATCAAAAAACTGACTAAATCATTCTCCATTTTTAACCGGTACCTCTTCATGCTAATGAGCACTTAGGCTGAACCCTGACCTGTGACCCTTTAGCATAAGCCTCCCAAACAAGGTCAGGGCCTGTAGAGGTGTTAAAGAGGAACTAATAGAAGGGACGAACAAGGGAAACACTCTGGGGAGGTATTGGACAGCTCACCTACAGGTCACTGTGGAGTGGTGTCAGCCTGTCAAATACTTTGACCGTGGTCACACAGCCCTACAGCTCCTGGGGAAGTGTTTGGCAGGAAGAGTTCTGAATCAAAGTCTAATGTCACTTGTTTGGATTTTCTCCAGACAGCTGGTGTATTGCTGGCAAAGTATATACAATTTTCCGTATTTCTGTCATTCCTTTTAACATCCTCCAAGTGAATAAAAATTGCTGTGATAAAATATACAAGAACAAGAAATTGAGGCAAAAGAGGGGAAACGAGGCATAGGAGGATAATAAAAGACAGTCATAAAGCACTAATAGCAAGAGACAGTGAATTACATCTGAAGCAGATCCAACTAAACTCTAGATTTATTGTAAGATAGGCAGTTGTTATATATTACTGTGGCTCAATTTGCTGCGTATCAGGAGACCAGCGCGCCGCAATCCTTGAGATGCACAAACACTGCTTCAGCCATCAAAGGCCTATAATTGGCCTTGGCGTCAAGAAAGTAGAGGGACTGGAAAGTGAAAGGAAGGGAGGAAAGAGTGGGAGATGCAGAGGATTGAACGTGCTGAGGAAGAAAAAGGTCCAGACAGAGGGGGACAGACAGAGAGTGAAGGGGGTCTGTGGTGGCTCCGGCTACAGCGAGGTCGTATTAGCACTGCGGCGGCGGCGGTGATGTTGTGGTTTAGATGAGACGGGGCCTCCTCACCGCAGGTGCCAGCCTAACCAGGGGCCACTACTCAGTCAAGGGCATCAACCGGCACTGCGGGCCACACTGCCAACCACCCAGATGCAAACCACCACTTGGCAAAGATGCAAATGCTCATATAAGGCAGCACTGCTCAACCCCTGCCACCAATCTGTTTCTGTTTAGCAGATTATATCTAAGCTTCCAGACTGCAAAGTCATGTTTGAAGATGGGTTCAAGTCCCTGTCTGAGGATTTCTGCAGCCAAACAGGACTAAATGTGGTATGTATTTAAACTAATTCTTAGAGGGCATAAACTGTAAATCTGAAAATCCCATATTAAGCAGTTGGATACTATTATTTCAGTACGAAGAGACATGTCAGTCAGGATAATCCTCTTGTTTATGCCAGGATTATGAAGGAGACCATTAATAGGAGAGCAGCTCTGCTCCTTCAGAAAGCCAGGCTCTGATATTTGGCTACGCTGGTGGCGTCTATGATTTTGTATCAACCGAGGGGCACCATTGGATCACCGGCATATTTGACATTTATTTGACATTCAAGCTGGATAGAAATGATTGATGATAAAAGGATGTTAAATAATCAAAGCAGAGCAGAGAAACAGATGTCCAACAGAAATGATGAGGCTGTTTGAAAAAACAAAATGCCATTCCTGCAACTATCCAAACTCCCCAAAGCCCAGCGATGTGGCTTACACAGAGAGGTGGCCAAGTTCAAAACATTTAGTGCCGCATACAGAAAATCCCTATTTCTAAATATTGCTTCCATATCCTATAAAGCCAAGCCAAGTAAATGTGTAATTTCAATTTTGGAGGGCTTTGGTGGTCCGTCTCATTCCAACATAACACTTATGGCTTATATTATAAGCTACATGTGGCTGAAGTGAAATGCATGGCCATAGGTCATAAAAATTGAGCTGGATGTAGTAACCATGCATGTAACATGAATTGAGGAGGGCTTAAAGGGATTTATATGGACATTTCTATATATCTAACCTGTGCGGCGCTAAAAAATTAGTTTCACTTTTAGATTTGTTCTCTTGAAATGCAGCCAAAACAAGTTTATATAGTTGCAGCAGTATATGGCTGATGGCAGGACAAAAGGAGCCTCAGGATACCTCACACTAAAACCGAACAGCAGGACACTTGTGATAAGTGTATGTGGCAAAATAAAAAATGTGGATTTAAATGCGCTGAAATGGACAAGAAACAACTTTCTAATTGTGAACTGACGAGGACAAGGACTGCATTAAAACCACACCCCACGAGCAAATCCCATGTGGTGTCACACCACTCTGCCGTTGCTATGGATACACATATCAAGCTTCACCACCTGCCCTTCCTTCCTTTCATGGCTCCCCCTCTCCACACCCGCTTAAATCCAATCCAGTCTAACAGCGGTATTCACCCAGTCAGCCCTTCCCATTTTACCTCCTGCTGGCAGATTAGGCTTCACTCCTCTGTCACTCCTCTCTCCCTCTTTTTACCACATCCACTGCACCCTCCAGCTCCCTTTCCATCCGTCTCCCTCCTCCGCTACTACTACACACTCTCCCTCCTGCTCCCGGTCTCCCCTACACACCCAATCTCCCTCTCCCTCCCCCTACTGTCTGTCCCCCGACAGTGTAATCTAATCCCTGTAGGGCCAGAGCCAGGGGCCTGACACGGTCCTGACCCAATTAGAGGCCTGCTGCCAGCTAATTAACCCCGGCCCAGCCCTGGTGCCTGGCGCCTGATACTCCCAAACCAACTACGGCGCTAATTTCATTAATACGCCACTACAGTCTTCTGTCCTGTCCTGGTCCCCTTCCCCTAATGTTGCTTCTGCCAAAGCCAAGAGTCAAGTCGCCCCTAACCAGGGGAGGGAAGCTGGCCAGATGCGATCGAACAGGAGAAGATGAACAGCAGTGAAACAGCAGAATGAAAAAAAAAAAAAAAGAAGCTGATGAAAGAAGATGGATGGATGGTTATGTGAGAAAGAGAGACAGATGGGGGGCCACAGAGCAGGTCGAATCAACGATCGAACCGAGCGTCAGCCCCTCACTGTATAATGATACATTACACTGTGCAATCAATAAGTCAATGGGCAACACTTGTTCAGCACCGCTGATGATGGAAATATTAGCCTGACACTACTTTGCTGCTTCTGCACGTATTGACAAAAATCGGACTCAAACTTAATTTTCTCGCAGCGGCAGCATCAGTACGGCTAAGAGCCAGATGCCAGCAGGAGGTTTTGGAAGCTGGCAGAGAAGTGATGGACAGAAAACAAGAGATTCTCACATCTTGTTAGGGCTTGGTGAGGTCTTACTCACTGAAATCTGTCTACATCTAGAATAAAGCGTCTCCACTCTGGAGGAAAGCCAAAGGACAAACATGCATTCCCGAAAGCCACAAAAATGTGTCTGCGTGACAACTGGTGAAAGAAAGTGAGTGATGGACTGCATCTATGCGTGTGTGTATATATGGAACATGTTTGCAAATACATCACTGTCTCCCCTCAAACATGCATGAGAGCACCTCTCTTGGTTCCCCAAGAGCTGTTAAGCAGGGGCAGAGACAGACAGTCTGTTGAGGGGAATATCACCACACCAGCAACAGCCCACTGTGAACTCTGTCATTAAGATAAATTACTGCTAGTTAGCCCCGGCCAGCGCAGACTCGACACACACCGCAGATGAAAGCTCGCTGGCACGGGGACAGAGCGAGCTGGATGCTACTTGGCCTCCATGTTCAAAGATCTCATCATAGAGCTATGGTGTGGCTAATGTCTCCCCCTTCAGTCTACTTTGGGACTTAAGTTTCTTAAGTATCAGTAAACACTCTTTTTTCCTTCTTGTGGACACATTAAAAGCCATAAATTGTTCTAGGAAATCAAACCTCTCAGTCCCTCTACACACTTGGCTGGTTGTTTTGCTTTGTTTTTTTCTATACTACATTCCGCAGACGGTTGCCGGTGCCAGTTTAATGCAGCTAGAGAGGGGCAGAGTCAGACGGTGATGTGGCGAGGTTGGCCGTCTGCGTCGTTTTGTGCCCGTCTATCAGAGGGCCTGGGGGAAGCTTCCTGCCATTTTGCTGGAGAGCAGAGTTTCTTTGAAGGGACAGGAAGGCAGAACTGCATTTCCCACAGCCTGATGTGGGCTGCTGGGCCAGTCTGATTGATACACAGACAGACACACGCAGTCTTATAACATGTCCCTCACGCACATACATACACGCGTCCGCAGAAGTGACAGTTGATTCCCAGCTCACGATATGCCAGAAAAAGAGTCAAGAGTTGGCGCTGTAGTGAGAAAGCCGTCATTTTGTGGCGCGGTGCCCTCTAATTACTGAAAGCGACACACAGGCCACACAGACAGCAAGGAAGGGTATTTCTGAGCCACATTGGAATGTTTTGCAAATAATACTACAGCACGCAAGTTCAAAACTATTTCCTTTAACCTGACATCCCTCAGCATGAAATCGGTCCCTGCATGAATATCACTTGACCAAACTGTTGCTATATGTGAAGTTTCCGGAAAGTGAAAAATGAGGTGACCACAGAACTGCAGCAATTTAGCAAACAAACAAGACCGAAATGTCTCTCTAATTATAGGTAAAACTTCCTTTCCCGCTGTGTGCTGGTGGCTCAGACTGGATGGCTGCACGGGTTCAAGTCACGGTTGATTGTACACTGTGTGCATCTCGTGATCACCACTGATGTGGTGTGAGAAAGGTGCAGCAGTATCACATCATCATAATATTGAGGTCGTTAACATGGAGTTGATGGTTGTTGTTTTCTTGGATGAAATAGTTCTGTCCTTGCCATCACAACACTAATAACAACAACAAAAAAAAAAAAAATCTGAGGCCCAAGACATTACTGCCTCAATTGTTTTTTCCTCCTCTGTGGCCTGATTCTTAATAAGTCCTCTGATTAGATTCCTCTGTCGATATCAGCGGGCAGCCCTACTCACGCCATGGCGCTCAAAACAAACAGTAATTCAGCTCTGCCATTTGTTCTAAAAGGTGTGGGGCTGGGAGTGCAGAGGAGAGGGAGGGTGGGAAACTTCAGCAGGGCTACTGTACATATCTGGGCCTTGATGTGGCAACAATGTGTTCAGCGGAGGACGGGTGCCGAGTGTTGGGTCACTTCCTTCCTACTGAGGCTGAGAAAGAAGTGGGAGACCAGACGGACTGAGAGGCTGTGGCCAGATACTGATTTCAGATCAGTTTGTGGCCCCGTATGTTAGTGGGAGGGATGGGGGGTGAAGCTTGTCCACGGGTTCGAGTGTGTGAAGAAAAAAGGCAATGCTGCCGAGCGTGGGAGAGTGTGTGGGGAGAGGTGAAAGACACCTCAGGCCCCCGTGTGAGCGCCGTTCCCTGAATGGACCCGATGGTACACACACTCCCATATACACACAAACACACACACACAGACGGACCATCTATTAGTGTTACCTAACGAAGCACTTGAACAATGACCAGTAGCTAAACTTCCTCGCTTTGTCTGACTCCGTATAACTTCACAAGAGCTTTCAGACTGTTCTCACACAGACACACAAATACTTGTTTTGTTTCTCACTTTTACACACAAACACTCTCACAAGCACATGTATACACAGATGGGTAGAAGTGAAAAATCAAGCATAACAAAATTACAATCTGTAAGAGTGAGTAAAGATATAAAGGCTTTTATATTGTAGTTACAGAATACAATGTCGAGTAAAAATGCATCGTTAACCACTTCAACTTGCAAAATTTATGAATTGCACGCTTATCAAACCAGTATGAAAGGACACATACGTCCATTTTCTGTGCCAGGAACCAGTGTCACCACGCAAGACAAAAGGGAGCAGTCACTATAATCTATGACAGAGACAGTTTATCAGAGGTGGAGGGCTGCACAGGTCAGTGAGAAAGGAAGTGTTGTCTGTAAAACTGTAATGGCCTCTCTCACCCTGAACATCCATCAGTCATCTGAATCCTGGCAGCAAATCAGCTCCCACTCTGCTCCATCTGACCCTTAACTCAACGAGCCGGAGCGCTTCTGATAAAGTGCTAGCAAGCACACGTACACCCGCGATCCCGCATTTGGACCTTAATGGAAATCGCCGGTGGGTGTTTATGTGACTCAACTCCTGCAGAAGCCCTTTATCTCAGCAGTTCCATTAGATTGTGAGGGATTGGCTGCCTGGCAGACGGACAAGCGGTGACAGAGGAGGGTGATGTGCCCGGCTCTGCCCCGCTGACCCTGGCCTGGCCTCTCTAGACTCTCCCACGGGTCCCTTTCATTTCACCATTCAGTCAAAAACTGGATGTCAACCACCTGATAAAATTGTCAGTTAGAATATGATTTAAACAAACCAGGGTAAAGAAACCTATGGGATACTACTACTGAATTTACGACTTTCTACAACACTTCTTTGTCCACTGCATCACTTGTTTTTTTTCCCACAGAAACACAGACTGCTGCTGTGGACTGACAGTCACAATTCGTGATATGAACTAATATACTTGAACAGACGTTTAGTGGATGCTTATTTATTTGTTACCCTTTAGCTACACAGCATCAGGTCAGTCAGCGTGAGCCACAGCAGAGCTGCACACCTGACCGATGGAAACAGCACAGCACGACCTCAGTTGAAAGCAAAGCAACAAACACTCCAAAAAGGAAAAGACAAAAGTCCTCACCAGGTATCCGAATGAAGGACCATCCATGTCGTGGATAGAGGGCCATCATGCCCCCAGGGCATTGTGGGTGGAAGGCATTGGCCCTCTTATACCAGTCCGAGGCCAGTTCAGGGGAGCCGTAGAGGAAACACTGTTTGAAGATTGTGCCCCCTCCGCTGCGTATCACCCGCCACTCGTACTCTGCGCTACGGTCATTGCAATAACGCTCCATGGGAACTGCTGTCACCTAGGAAACCAAAAAGAGAGATGGGGGGTTTCTATATTTGAAACAAAAGATAATGTGTGGTAGAGTGATAAGACAGATTTTAGGATAATATGTGACAAGTATATTGTTTTAAACTATATTATTAATTCTGTTTTTGTTTTTTTTTTGGCATGTGGCTAATTTTCTAATCTCATAATCCAAAACCATTTATTAGAAAAATGCAACCTCTGACTGAAACCTACAACTATCAGATCTATACTAGAAGGAAGGCTTGTTTCACTGAATCAGCACTTTGTATGTATGTGTGTGCATGTGTGTGTTTGCACGTGTTTGTGTGTGCACAGGGGTAAGGCAGGAACACTTTTAACAGCTGGTGAACAACCTGAGAAAGAAGCCCTTTTTTAGAGGCTGTTTGTTTTAAATGCAGCTGGAAGCACAGTGGTGACCCCCACACTCCAACCACACACAGTCTCTCTCACTCTGACACACATACACACAGACACACAAACACACAAAGGTCAGAGCTGCTCATTGTTGAAAGCCTACAAAGGCAACATGCACAGCGCTTCCCTCTTCCCCTTCCACGACCACCCAAATGCTTGCTTGTCTTACATGGGCCAGCACATACACACAAACTGTTCACAAAAACACACACAGAGGACCTGCAAGGGTGCCTTTATCTGGCCACTTGCTGCACACACACATATGCATATGCACACAGACAAACACACATACAAATATACATATACATACCCTTGGTGTGGCAGCTAGCAGGAACTTAGGAGGCAGTGTGGGCTGACAGGGCCGCAGCGAGGTGGTGGCAGACTTTCGACTGTGGATCATCACATCTGTGAGTGCAATCATGCCGGGCCTCAAGGCTGTGAACACCAGGTCCTAAAAACACACACATACACCCACACAAATCTACATTACCATGCTGTTTCATGAAGGCCAAAACCTCATAAATACAGTGATTTTACCCAAGTGTTTAAATATACATTTAATTGCTGGAAAATTAAATAAATAATTTCATGCTGAACTGATGCCTCCTGAGTCGGTTTAAGACGATCTTACCTTTGAATTGCAATAAACATAAAAAAAACCATGCAAGTAGAGAGTAAAAGGTGCTGTAAAACAGAGGTAAACATACTGAAAGTACCGTGTGCATCATTCATGTTCAATTTGAAAAAATGTTCAGAAAGGATATTCAGGTGTCATTGGTTGACATGTATGAAATGTTACATAAAATTTCAGCCAAATGCTTAGAATATTATGTAAAAGTAAGATTATGTTATATGTATGTAAATTATGATTGGTTATGTACGGTTATGTAAATGTATGATTAGCAGCTTATATGATTTTAGTTGTGTATGTCCCAGGATAAACTGCATCCCCAATCATGTAATCTTTTGAGCATGATGTACATTATACATACAATTAGAGCAAAGGTGGATACTGGGGAGGGATAAAGATGAATAATTCAAGTAAATGCAGTGGTGGAGTGTGAGGAATATATAAGAGTATGTTTATATTACAGTATATGATGCCAATGCCATAGAAATGGTGAATACACAGTGCCATCTAATGGCAGACTTTATAAAATGACATCCTTTCAAGCCAAGCTCAGGCCATTTCCACCATGCAAGTACTCATTTCTCTGCTTCATCAGTCTGATTAACACAAACAATGAAAGCATGACAATACATACAAAATAATATGCAATTACATTAGGGGTCACAACTGTGGAAACACTTTTGATTTCCCAGCTTTTCTCAACAGACTTCATTAATATCAGGATTGACAGGAGAGACAAAGACTATATTTAAATCACAACCATGAAGCTGTATGAATTAAAATATGTTATGGTGATATTAAGAGTTGCCTGGTTGTCTCAATTCTTCAACAGCAGCAGCAGGAAAACTAGGCAACGCTCACCAATCTGTCAAGTACACAGCCAGAGAGCGATGAGCCAAGCAGAGAGAAGAGGCACTGTGCAGCAGCTACACACCGCTTCAAAAGAAAAATGAGCAGTTGAAAGAGGTTGGCATAAGCTGTGGGAATGAGAAATTTCTAGAAGCTCAAGTGGGAGTCTGGGGTGAGCACGGTCATACAGCGCACATTTAGTATTCGCTTTCCACGTGTCTTCATTAAGTTCCATCAAGTTTCTCTCTTTCTCTCCCATTTGAACTTGGTTCTTAAGGATTTTCTGCTCTTTTGTTCCTAAATCTGCTCCAGGGGGGAACCTAAGACGCTAGGCAGCTGCCGGACTTGGTGTGATGAGGCCAGGAAAGAAAGAGGAGGATGGAATTACCCCGACAGACTTTCCTCCTGAGTGCTTTCCAACCGCTAACTTAAGTTAGATTTGGTAGATGAGGGCAGTGTAATACAGATCTGCCAATGGGACCCTGATGGCTAGGTGAAAGTTTTGATGGGATGTGTTTTTTATTGCTTTTATAGCTCAGCAGAATAAATAAAACACGACTGCAGGCAGCAGTTTATCTGCAGGTTGCGGCTGTTCATACTCTTTTGAGGTGGTCTGTACATTTCAACTGGCATCACTTCTTTGTACTGTCTTTTTTAACTAATAAGTAGGTATCATTAAGTTCCTTATAGCCAAATAATACAAAAAAAGGAGAAAATATGAGCTGTCATAATGTTACCCGGCAGTTCTCAGCTGCAGGGGCCAACACTTATGAAAGCATTGAGGGCAGTTGAAAAGAACTGTGGTGTGGTACATTTGCTCAAACTGCTAAGCTAACAGAAAAAGTTCAAGGGAACAAAAATAATGACACGCTCATTTCAAAATCTCACCCTGCCTCCCTTAAATGAGCAGAAACACACTGATGCTGTAAAAGATCTGCAATTAACTTAACACAGTGCAGACTCCAACTATGGCTGCAATCGTCAATTTTCGCCAGAAAGAGCTTTTAGGCATTGGAGCCGGTGCTGAAAGAGCAGCTGGCGGCCAGACTAGTTTCATATCAGTCTACACCATTAAAAATGAGGAGATATGTGTGATTTTATTGGCTGTTTATAATGTGAGCAAGCAAGAAAATAGACTAAATTATTGTGCAAAACAGGAGGGAGTCCGCATTGATGTGACATAGCAGATGTGGCTTGACAAGTTAGTATAAATAGATGTGTTCCTATTCTTGTAGACTGACTTATGCCGACAAAAAATGCTATTAGTGAAGCTTGCTCTAAAATATCCTTAAATGAAAGACTTTTAGTTTTTTAATCTTGAAAATGTGACATGTCAGACAGAAAGGACAGATAGATACTGGCTTGCAAGGACACTGGGGACATGTGAGAGGGAGGGAGGACTGTGTTACTAGATCACAAAGCTACAGAAGGATTGAGTTTCACTCTGAATCACTGAGGAGGGAGAAGAGACTTTGGGCAGAGAGCAATCTGTGTGGCCGAACACTGAGAGACGCTCAGGGGACAATTTCAGTATCGTCAGCATTACATGCTTCAATGCTGTCTGCCACACACTTTAGAATATGGCTACTCCTGTACATGGTTTTCAGAGTGCACGTCCAGTCTTTATCTTACCTGTAGGACAGGGCTGGTGTGCATGTATGGGAAATTGGTGGGTCTGGTTGGCCAGAGAATCAGGTCCTTGCGAGACAGACACTTGCTTCCTGGCTGTGAACTCCTATCGTCCACCACCGAGTCTCTAGTTCCATCCTGACCTTCTTCTTCAAGGCCAAACAGGCGCTGATAGTAGAGCCGATATGCAGCTTTGAGGGACAGAAAAAGGGCTAACCATCTGTGAAAGAAAGTAACATGGATAAAATTTCTAACGTTCATGAAAATAAATACGAAGACAAAGAGAAAAACAGATCTAAAGATGAAAACTTGAAGCCCACCTCACTAAGGTGCCTTGCAGCATGAGATTGGACATCTCAGCTGGGGAAACGTCAATGAAGCGCAGGAAGGAGAAACAGCTTCCTTTGTCATCACCTGGAACAGTTAAAAAAAGGGATGTAAAATAGTGGACTAACAAAGAAAAAATAAACAAGAGGAGTAGAACAGGGAGTAGAGAAACTGGTGTGAATCTGAGGACTGAATATCAAATGAACAAGATCATTTCAGATGAGAAAACAAACTGTTAGTTCCAACAAGAGCTTCAGAGCGTAATATAAACGTACCTTTTCTGTGGAAAAGAGACTGCTGGATGTGATTTGGAGAGAAGGGAGACAACAGCACTTGAAGTAATCTGAGGGGGGGGGGTGCAAAAACAGAGTTACAACACTGAATGTAAGAAAAAGCAAAAGAGATCAGACGGGTCTGATCCCAGTCTGACCCAGAAAATTTCTGAGTATTAATAGCCATAATTGGGATAATGGCCTTCTGTGAGTCTTAAATCAGCAAATGTTCACAAGAATCAAAAATTGCTAAGAAAACAAATATTTGAGAGAGTTCTGAACAGACATTTCAATATAAACTTAACTCCATTTAAAACAGCACTTTGAAGTTTTGTCAGACCTGTTTTCATTGGATTTCATTCATACTTGTAAAGATCAAGAAAGTCTCAGGGTTTTTTCAGTCGGGAAGAACTTACTTGTTTTTGGCCTGATTGTGTGCGTGGATGAGGCCATGACGGTAGAGGAACTTAGACATGATGAAGGGCTTGAGAGACATGTGGAAAGGAGAGCGTGTCTCCTGGCGCTCAAACAGATCAGGGTGGTTACACACCTACACACAATCAGCAAGAGAGAGTATGTTAAGAAAAACAGTCAAAGGGGAAAGAATCATGGGAAGAATCCACACATGCTGAGGTTTGTTTTCAGACTGCTAATATATTGTTTAATTGTACATCTCAAAATTCAGAGTTTTTAATGTGATCCTCAAATCATTAAGGCTAATAACTGTGATTAATCACCAGTACTGCCACACCCAACAAAATAATCAAAACTGTTGTACTTTATTAGATTTCTGTGCAGGAAACCAAGAGGCCTGTACCTTCCTGAATTGCATGACCAAGTTCATGAGGGAGGAGGTGGTGCTGTGGGACTGCTGGGCCGTGCCCATGGAGGACTGCAGCAGATCCTCAATGGAGATCTTGTTCCTCAGGGCCTGGTAGAGCAGCCTCTGACGTGACGTCAACTGGCAGTAGGTCAGGATCTCAATCTGGAGAGGGAAAGTGTGTTTATGAAGTGTTGAATCAATTAACATCTAGATAGACACAGACCTGCTAATAAGAGCACCATCTTGTTTCTGTTAGCTGAGGAAGGAGAGCTTACTCAGAAGTTCCTAATGTGTGTTCTGATTTCAAATCCCTACTAATTTCACGTTTTCATCTCTTTGAATGATTAGAACCTTGAAATGTATTTCTACTGGGCCAATGTCACTGTAACCTCTCAGTGGTTTCTTTTCTTGGCAATTGGAGTGACAACTAAATTACCAATGTTGCCAGGATGTGAAGCATGACAACAGTACATAAAAAAAATGTCCTCAATTGGACCTGGTTGGTAAAAAGTTTAATTCTAAAACCAGAACTTGGCTGCACTTAGAATATGTGGCTACAGCAGAGACAAATGATTCAGCATTACTGCCATGAGTGCCTCTATTAGAACACACATGCTATTTTGACATGAGCTCAACCAAAAAATCGATTTATGTGTGTGGGACTTCATGCCCAGCCTAACCCACATTCCTCAAACACACATTAAAAACCTCTGGTTTTATCTAGTGTCCTGCTTCAGTGAGAGCAGTGTAACTGAACGACAACAAACCGTAAAAACCTGACCATGAACCGCGGGTGAACTGTGCTGACAAAACAAGAGAAACCAACGAGAGAGGAGAAGAAAAGAGGAAGCGGGCTGGCAGGGCTGCATGTGGGTGCGAGGGGTGGGAGAGCGAAAAAGACAGGCGCAGGGGAGCCGTGAACTCTGCCATCCCTCTGACTCAGTGAGTCCAGACTCCCACAGAGCATGAGTGAGTATGTGTGTGTGTGCTGCGTGTGACAGCAAGAGACCTGGAGTCAAACATCTGTCAAGTGGATCTGCCAGCACATGCATCACTCACAAGCTTTGTGTGTCAATGAGGTGTACAGGGAGACAGATGGAGGAAGGGTGCAGGTCTAAACAGGATGGGATAGGAGTAGGGCTATGTGGTATTAACAAAAAAGAATATGCCACCTTGTTAACTAAATATAGTTACATAAACTGTGAAATTTAGTGTAAACATGGCTCAGAATCTAAATGTTAAAAAAAAAAATGCCACAACTTTTTGTCTGATTGAGTGCACAGTTTTGAACAAGAAGCATGGTTCAGCAAACACAGAGAGGGAAGTTTGCTCGTCTACCTTGTCCGAGAGCTCGTTCTCCACATCCTTCTTGATTCGCCGCAGCATAAAAGGTTTAAGGATCATGTGCAGTCTGGAAAGTTGGTCTGCAACACAAACATCAAACAATCAATGTTTAGCTACAGAGCGTATCACATGCGACAGCGAGCAGAAATAAAAGTTCAGTGCTGGCACACAAATGAGAAAATTTTCCATATGAATTGACCGAAAAATAATTTGAGTTGTCAGCTGGAAAATGGGAGTAAAAAACTGGAAAGAGCAGTGAAGAGGAAATTTCTTTTTCTCAGAGAGTTGTACTCACTCTCATCGATGGCTGACTTGTTTTCAGCGTGGCTCTCGATGTCCTTAGAGAACCACTCATTGAACTCTTCGTGGGAATCGAACAATGTAGGCATGATAAAGTGCAGCAGGGCCCACAGCTGAAAGATGGTAATAACATACAATCGTCAGCAATTCTGTCTTGCTCACATGCGTGCACACACACACACACGCACACATACAGGCACGCACACACACATGCTATTCACCTCAGCCATGGTGTTCTGGATGGGCGTCCCGGTGAGCAGCAGCCTGTTTCGACACTGGAACTGCAGAAGAATTTTCCACCGAACACTGAAAACACAGAGGGGAAACGGTTATTGGCTGGAGATCTACTGCAACAACTGCATGAGTTAATCATGTTTATTTAACTTTTGACCCGACTGTAATCACACCCATAACTTAAACAGTCGAACAGTATTTGTATGCAAGTGTATGTTTCTCATATCGAGACATTTTGTGACCGGTTTTTGTAGTTGTTGGACAGAGACCAAGAGTGAAATGACACTTTTTTCATTTAGTTGTAGGGATGATTTAATATATTTGCTTAGCTTTTCAGACAGTTTGTTGATTCTCAAAATGTTTTAAAAAGACATTTTGCTGTTCCTTATGTTCCAGAATACTTTTACTGGGTACTCTTTATGTTCAGCTTTGTGACTTGAAACTCACCCTCACATGATATACCACTATGTCTTTTGTGTGTTTAGAAAGTAAAGCAGAACAAAACTACATCAGAATAGGAAAAAATTATTTTGTTGTTTGTGTTCTTCTGCTACTTGTTGAATGTGAGGTAGGAAAAATGCAGCTGTACCTGCCAAACTATGATAAACTTAAAATGTATATTCAATGAAAAGTAATTTCAACTCAACAGTTTTTTTGTTTGTTTTTGCACCTCCCTTAGTGAGAGGACTGAAACATGCGAAAACACAAGTGCGTACTCCGAAGAAGTATCAACATAATTATCAAGTTTAATAAATAAATCGAGTATTTGCTATCAACACAATTAAACACACGGGAGCTCTGTGGTGTGTTTTGGAAATAGAGTTTTACATGATGACACAGCAGCCATGTTAACGTTTTACCTGGTGCTGCTCTTTAGTGCCTGGGCCTCATCCAGAACCATGTACTGCCACTTGACCCTCTGGAAGTACTTGACGTCCTGGACCACCAGCTGGTAGCTTGTGATCACCACGTGGAAGGGTGCGTTTTGTGTGTAAAGGGTTTTCTATTCAAACATAAACAAACGCAGGTTTACGGACAGTCAGTTACAGACTAGACTGTCTCTATTGTATCTCCTCACTCTCTGTTTACAGTCATCATCTTCATCACCTCTTCCTTACCTGGCTCCAAAATTTCCGAATCACCTTGCGATCATGAGGATTCCCCCAGTATGGCAACACCTGACAGGGGATCAAGTTAGAACAAGAGCAAACACTGAGCTACAAGTTGTTTGTGAATCTGCTTCACCTGACATACATGCAAACTTTTCCAAAAAGCTTAAATACACACAGAGGAATGTAAAATAAAAACAGAGCTGCGGTGATGTTTCCCAGAGGAAACTCTGAAGCATAGCATCACATATGAATCACTGCTCCAGTTGATGAGTAGTCGATGTAAAATGTGATGTGAAAAGATTTACACATCATTACATCACTCAACACACACTGGTATTCCATTGTTTTCAGTCAGTCTTGCTCTGAGTGTTCAGGAAGCTTATCTTCACATCGTGTAATAGGCTCTTTTCACACCTCATTAGAAAAACAGACTGGAATTGATTTATTTTCAAACTTGCAGAGAAAAATGGGAATAGTTGACTGCTGAGCACAGCAAAGAGGTATGCGAATGATAGTCTGTGTGTGTGTGGGCATGTGTGCATGCATGCAAGCATAACTGACATATTGATGTGTTTAAGTTTTGTTTTTTATGTTGAAGAATGCAGACAGCCTGTCAGATGTCTGTTAACGTGAGCAAGAGGAAGAAACTGCAGCCAGGCAAGGATCAAAGCATCAACTGCTTTAGAGTCATGTGTCAACACGGGTAGCGCTAACACTGTCCTAATACAACACTGCCCCCTAATGAATAGTTTAAGACATGTTTTATCCTTATGGAAGCACAAACATTTGTGAGATTCTCTCACATTAGCAACACAGTAACAGGTTGATTAGAGGAGTAAAGGTGACAGAGGAGGAGTGTTCAGATGAGGATGCCAGGAATCCTGCTGAAATGTTTGTGCAGGTGTTTCCGCTGGTGTGCTGACTCAGCGCAGCTTCTCACCTTGAATTTGGGCACAAAACGGGTGAACTCCTGGTGCCAGTTGTTGAGTGTGGATGCAGGGGAGATGATCAGGAATGGACCCCAGATGTTGTCTCTCTGTGCAGGAACAGTAAAGAGAATACACCGTCAGCCATCACAACAGGTGCTCTTTGAATGTGCATGAGTGAGCACCCAATAACAGGAAGCCTTAGAGGAACACAGCATGCATCCTCCTGCCAGCAACAGTTCAACACTGAAAAGCACACATTTCCCCTTAATACCATTTTTTGTCCTTTTGGTGTTATGAGACCAAACAATCAACATATCACTTACTCACAACAATGAAATAAGTCATATGAGTCATTCAATGAAATGCACGTCCACAAATATCAGACTCTTAAAAGGATGCAGGTGTGTGAAAAAAAAAGCTGGATGTTAGATGTTTTTGTAAGTCAGTAACAACAGCAAAGACAATTGAATATTCTACAAAGCTTTTTGGAAGTGCGCTGTAAAAGAAAACCTCTGGCCTGGTGCTCTCTCTCACCTCAGCTAGGTGAGCCAACAAGGCGATACTCTGGACAGTCTTGCCGAGACCCATCTCATCTGCCAAGATACCATTGATTCCCTGCAGAGAGAGAGGAGAAAACATGTTGTTCAATTTGTATAAATAAACACAGAACAACATGAAATGCCAAAAAAAACTATCTGTAATGACAGTAAGATGAAAAGTATCCAAGAAACAGTGAGTTTTAATTAATTGATAAACACCAAACTGGGCATCCATGCATCAACATCTGCTGGCCATAAAGGGCACTGCAAATAATGTATAAGGTAAGTGGAACAGAGGATAAATCTTTCAACACCAGATTATTCTGCTGTCATAATATTAGCATACCCTCACCAAAATAAACAGAGGTTAATGTTTTACATCAAACATAATACCAACTGACAGCGAGAAGGGGATGAAGACGATGTTACATAAAAAACTGCGATGATTTAAAAACACAAAAATCCTGCCTGCAAACCCTCATGGGTCTCTTATGTCAGAGGCAGTGTGGGTACCTGTTCATAGAGGTTGGCCAACCAGTTCATGCCCTTGAGTTGGTAACCCTTCAGTTTGCCGTTGAAGATAGTTGGCTGAGGAATGTCTTCGCCTGCGTGGATGGAGGGGTTGGAGAGGCTGTAGCTCTCTCCAAAACCAGAGCCGGCGCCTGTGGATGAGCCGCAGGCTGCATGGAGCGACGCACAGCGGCTGTCCTTCGCCTCTTCATCAAACATCCGCGTCTGCAGGTAGAGATTTGGGAATCAGAACAATACGGACAGGGTAGAGTGTGTGTTTGGGTGTATGTGTGTATGTGTGTGAAATAGTGCACCTCTGAGGGTGCGCATGCATCAACTTACTCTTTCTTGGTGAATCTGGTAGGCTTCTTTGGCATTCCTCAAAGCCTGGGACTTGTAGTGTTCACTATCTGAAATCCCATACAATCAACTTATGCATAAAACAGAAGAATCCAATTCAATTCTACAGCTTTTCATATAAAAAAGGCATTTCATCAAGTCTAGAAGAATTCTAAAGGAAACATAATTAATCCAAAAATGTCATCACTGGCAGACAAAGGGGCCCCTAAAAGACCTGCTTCATATTATTTATTTTAAAGTAGTTCACTGCTCAAATACCCCTACTGCTTAACAGTCTATCAAACAGTATGGAGTGAAAAACTTTGATTTAAAGAGGCAATAAAATGATGATGACTAGATTGTTTGCAGTTTAATTTTAAACTGGAATATTTCAGGATACTTGGTCAACAGTACCTCAGTCCAACATCAATACTGAGATTCAGTCACTAAATGACTGTTCTCCAGTAACAAAATAAACTTGACTAAGCCATTCATACCGTAGTCCTCCTGTCCCATGTTGACCATTACGCCTCCTCCAATATCAATCTGTCTCTGGGCCGCATTGTCTTCCAGTTTTCTCAGAATTTCCTCCTGAGCTGTATCTCCCTCTGGGCCGCCCATGCTTGCTTTACCGCTCATGAAATGAGCATACAGCTCAGTCTGGGTGATGAGGAAATTCAGTTTACGCTGCTGCCGCTTGGCCTGCAAAAGAGGTAGGAAAGCAGAGAAAAAAAAAGGTGTAAAGACATTGTGTAATATATTTTAAATCTTTACAGTATGAAACTTGTGTTTTTATGAAAATATGTCCAGAAAAGTTTGCAGTTAAAACCAAAAAATTAATGAGGCAACTTTCAAGACAACAATTTCCTTTCCACCTACTTCTCTCATCTCTTCGTCCAATTTTCGTTGCTCTAGAGCCTCTTTCTCTGCCCTCTTCCTGTGCTCTTTCTCCACTTTGTCATATTTCTTCCAGTACAGCATCATCTCCTTTGTGAGTCGGCGAGCCCGAGGTAATGTCTCCTTGCAGTTCTTCTGGGCCTGGATAGCTGCACGCCGAACCTCTCTCATGCATTGATGCGCCAACTGGGTGAAACAAAACAGAGGTTAAATGTTATTCTCCACCTACCAGTTACACTTGTGCAATCACAAAATGAAGCAATAATGTCATATGTAACCAAGCAACATAATTACAAAGAAACAAACTAAGACTAGGTAACAAATTTGAGGATTTCAGAATAAAATCTTTAAAAGGTCATTATTACGGCCACAGTTGTGCAATATCCACCACTTACCTTCTTTGCATTGGTCAGTACTAAGTTCTTAGCAGAGGTCTTCTGCTTGAAAGTCTGCAAAATAAGTATAAACAGGATAATTAGACTAAATAACCTTTAATAATGGTGTTGAACATTTCACCACAAAATTATGATAAATTTTTGATAATCTGTTTATCAGTGTCATCGACATTAACCTTGGGAATCTCTTTTTTAGCGATAGTGAGCCAGACTTTACGCCGCCGTGCATTCAGCTGCTCAATGGTGAGATGTTTCTTCTTAACCATGGGCAGTGGAGCATCATGAGAGAACTTTGCAAAGATCTTGCTAACATATGGACGCTCCTCATCCAGAAACTCCCCCTCTCCACGTTTCTTCTTTTTCTTCACCTTTTTTAGTTTGGCTATAAAAAAAAACATGATAATGATCCATTTGAAATCTTGTCAACTATTTTAGCAGTTATTCTGTTTTGTTTGTGGTGTGTGACATTGAAGCAATCGTGACTGACTGACTCCAGAGATTCCTTTTTTGTTTTTTACCCTTGAATTTCTTTTCATCTTTGATTTTCTTCTTCTTTGGGCCCAGTAGGTGGCGCTGTTGCTCATAGAAAGGGTCATGAGTAGAGAGAAGTCCAGTGCTGTAATACTGATATTGGTGAAGCTGCAGGGAAAGTACACACAGATGGAGAAAATAAAGAAATTACACAACAATAACACGTCAGACGTGTCTAGGCATTTTATTTTTGTGTGTATGTGTGTGTGTCTGTACCTCCCGGTCTGAGTGGAACTTGCTCTGGTGCTGCCTGGTGAAGCGATGTAACCTCAGCATGTCATGCAACTCCTCCCGAGACAAACTGAAGTCAGAGTCATCCGAGTCTGTGTCAGAGTCTGTGGTGTCGTCACTCAAAAGGATACTCTGCAGGGGACAGAGGAGCAACATGGAGAAAGGAAGGTGAAAGGTTAGTGTATGTGTATTTGGAGATATGGTGCTGAAGAATAAAGGAGAACATAACCAACTATTCTGAACAAGTTGGCACAAAGATGGACGACAAAAGTAGCAGAGTTGCAACTGTGATCTGTATTTCCTAATCTGTTAGCTATTTTGTGTTCTATTCATAAACTGTAGTTGTAAATCTTAAGTATAATGGAGAAAGAATCCTTAAAGTACCTTTAGCCATTTCCTGTTCTTCTTCAGCTTTGAGAAATTATAGAGGCTAGTTTTATCCGCCTTTTGGTCTATGAGGTTAACAGGGAGAGAGGAAACATCACATGGTATGAATGTACATGAATGATATCTTCTATAAACAGTTAAATGACACCAGTGAGCAGTGCATGTGTAGTTATGTGTAAATAACATGGATATTACTCTTTCTACATGTATCTTACCTTTACCTTGCAGTAGAACACCATTGAGAGGCTTCCCTTCTGCCAATGCATCCCCTTGCTCACATGGCTCACTCTTCATTGTCAAAGCTGTATGCTGGGTGGAGGGGTCCAGGGATAACCCTGTCCCCAGTGCATCATCGCTGTCCTCGCTGTCATCACTGGACATGAGGGAAATGCAACTGTAAGGTCACCATTTTCACAACAAGAAAATATTGTTTACAGCACTGATCTGAACATCCAAACATGAACCATCTTTACACTGCAGTGCTCACTGAAACTGATCTTTGAATGTGCTTAGAACAAACTGAGTCTACAGGCAACAAGTGTTAGCATACTCCTTCTTTAATGTGTCTGTACCTGGTTATATCTCTGTTGAAGATGGCAGAAGTCTGTCGCAGGAAACTATCCAACCTCAGTGTTCTTTCCAGGCGCTGCAGGTAGAGAGGTTTAGCCAGGGCAGAGCTCCCTGACGCCCCAACCCCGAGCTGGCCACCCTGACGTGACGCCATGCAGCACAGACACCTCTGCCCGGCAGGGCAGCAACTTTTACTAATGAAAGACAGAAAGAGAAAGCAAGGGCTTAAGGTCAGAGAGAGCAGCAAAGGACACTACTGACTATAGAATGAGTAAGACTATTTAACCATAATTCACCTAAATCATAGCCAGAACTTGCATGATGGCTCATACCAATCAAGCAATTTTTGAATGACGCATGAGATGTTCTTAAGTTTATGAGAATTGCCTTCGCTATCCCTATACAGATCTTCCCAGCTAGTCCCTCTGGCATATGAGAGATACTTTCCCTCTAGCCTGATTCCACACCTCTTAATTTGTTAGCTTTGTACTGGTATGAAAATGGCCGTTCGATTGAAATATTAACACTACTTTCCTTGAAATTGCTGGAATGCAGTAAATGTACCTGAACATGGCTCATTGTGCAAAATACGGCATGAACAGAGGACCTACCTTCCCAGTAAGGGATGCCATTGTTCTTGATTCCAAGATTATTAATCAGACAAACTTGAAAGCCCTTTCAAAAGAAGAAGCCCAGAGTCACACATTCATAGTCACATGAGAATAATTAAGTCTCTTATACATGTTGGAACTTATATCATTGTGCAACCCAAAAACATGTGTATTACACATGAGCTCATTATTTCAGATATTGATATATTAAGTATAGAATATATTTGCTCAAAAATCTAAAAATAAATAAATAGATAATTGGCAGCTCCTGTGATATGTATTTAAATTGTAAACGTGATGCTCTCATGTTTATAATGTTTATTCCCATACATAATCTTAAAAAAACAAATCTTATAATTAAGGAACATATACTGGCTGAATCATTTCTTCTTTTTCAAGAAGAGCTTCTTTCCCCTTGTTGTTTGTGTAACATGAGACCGTTATATTATATACTCTATTATTGACAGTCATTTTGGTTTATTAAAAGATCAGACTGGACAAACAGTTGCATTTCATCAAGTCTTCTAAACCTGTGACTTAACCAAGTACTTAATGTTGATCAAGTTACCATTTCATATTTAATGGTGTGAGTGATTGTTTGGACAGACAAATTTGTGCCAGTTGTACACTGTAATTAAAACTCATTACATATTCACTTGACTTTCTGGGACATTTCCGATGCTTCGCGAGTGAGAGGATGAACTAACGCAAAATTGGTCTTCTTTTGAAAATAAAGAAAAACTGATATCTATGTTAGCCTAAATAACATATTTGTTCTGTCGCTAAGGCGCCGTTATGTTATCATTAGCTAGCTAGCAAATCCAAGCTAGCGTTAGCCGGGGTTTCCTTGCTAACCTTGGATGGTGCAGCGGGATGTAGCTTGTCAGCTAACGACCGTTAGCTACCTTGCTTACAGCCAGTACAAGTAGCATAGCATTCGATCAATGATAGCAAAGGGTCAAGGTGCTAGTTTACACACGCGCACATGACAGCTTACTGGTTTAAGTAAGCCTCACTAAATATAATAATTATCGCTGTTTGTTGTTTTTTCCACACCGATTGTTACAGGGCAACGGCATCTTTGCTATCTCTTGCCTCATGTAGCTTTTCATCATAGACGTTAGCTTATGAAATACTAAGGCGGCTTTTACACAGACGTCCTCTCATACCATTAATATGAAGTATTCAAATCGGTTCTGTCTCTTTAAGGCCACCACCTCCATGCCTAAACAATGCATTAAGATATGATATTGGTTTAATAGCAATTATTTTAACAGGCTAGCCGCAGTGCAGCGACAGCAAGGCCCTCCGCCCGCGCCTCAAGAATCCTCACTGCGGACACGAGCGGGGACTCGGTTGCCTGGTGAACGAATGATCCCCATGTTTTAATTCTTTCTCCCTCCCGGCCATCTTCCCCCTTTGCTCCTTCGCCATAACAACCACCATGGAGTCTCTCACCTCGGCCCCTTGTCCCCCTTTTCGTCTCTCTCTTCGTTGCTGTCGACTCTCGGTTCTCTGACTCCAAAATGGCGGTTTCAGACGCCGAGCGAGTCTGTGAGCTTTGAGTCGGCAGCAACAGCAGAGAGGCGGCCACTTTCTGTTACTGAGAGAGCAAAGACACGACGCCATGGCGAGGTTACAGCAAGGAGCAGGCGCAATAATCAATCGCAGATAACGGGGCGGTCGCCTATTGATGTCTGCGATAATATGAGCGTGAAAAGAAATCAAACTGGTATCTTTTTGTGATAAGATAAGGTACGTTTATAAAGTTAAAGTCTTTCTGGTTCATGAATACACAACTAATAAAAATCATCGATTATTTTCCGAAGTCGATTCGTAACGTCTGCTCATTGCGAAGATTACCGAGCTACGTCTTACGTCATCAGAAGGGAACTCCGTTTAAGGTATGGTGAGGCAGCTGGATATCTACAATAAAATGTTACAACTATAAATATATGTTTCGATGTTGAGTGATCACAGTGAACTGAATGGAAATGAGAGAAGATTTTATGTTAATTCACGTTTATGTATAATTGTATATTTGATTCATTTTTTGTCCACCAAGGTACTAGCAGGGATCCTAACTGATGTCTCTATCAGTGTCCCACACCCAAATGTTTCTGTTAATCCACAGGTTACATCCAAACTTAAAGTTTATTTTTTTGTATAACTGCATAATTTTGGTCTTTAGTATGAACTGCTTTGGCATCCTGGTGTTTTGCTGTAATTTCTCGTGTGATGAAGGTACTAATGTACAGTTCTGCTGGTAATTAAAATCATTTATCAAATATTTATTACACTTGAACAACAAGAATATTCAGTTCATTGGTACTGATCAGCTTTAATGTACCACATTTGAAATTGCAAAACAGTGAATATATGCAACAACAGTTCATTAGTCAGCCCCATACTATTTTTACATTAACAAAGCTCTGAAGAGTGGAGTGACTGAACTTAACAAAGGAATCACAGATATTGTCTAAGTGCGGGTAATGCTTCCAGTAGACAAGCAAGTACATGACCAATTGCAATTAACAGATGTATAGTGCAGTAACATACTGATTCCAGCTTTTGAATCCTTTTTCTACCTTTATAATTAGAGGTTCAGGCACATTGTAAGGACTTTACAGCCCTGTCAATATTTTACATCGCATCTTGTTTCGTTGCTGACATTTTCTACCTTTTAGTCCATGCGGCCATAAAAAGTGCAAAGGTCTTAATCAGCTTCAAATACTACCAACAAAATAAGTCTATTCTGTAGAGAACAACTGAGGCCAATACAGATTTCAGCAGTAGGCACGACCAACAGGCAATCATATGACTTTCTGTATTCACTTAAAGAGTCGCTCCTATGTATGGTGCAGTTTGATCGACATATAAATGGTGGGCTGTCGTGTTTTCACACTGAGCAAAGAGGAGGCCTCATTCATAGCCAGCTGGATTTCTCTTCCTCAAATTTCTGTGGATCAATGAAAGGCTTGTCAATGGACTTGATCATCAGTTCGCCACAGTATACGCATTCAGAAGCAATTAAGTCATCAATGTCTGATTTTATCTGCTCGCGGCTTGTGCCTGCATTTCCCTTTCCAAGACTGGAAGTGTCTCCTTCGTCTTTGGGCACTTGGCGGTGGCGTGACTTGGAGGATTGCGTTGTTGCAGCCAGCTTTTTCTGCAGTTCCTCCAGACGACTCTGCTTGTAGGTGGACAGGTGCGGGGTCACTTCCTAGAAGATAAAAGAAAAAAGTGGAGATTACTATTTCACTGGACTTGCTCAGGAAGCTTTGAAATTAGATTTTGAAACAAGTTTCAAGCATGACACGTTTTAATAAAGTAAGTCACTTAAGTAATTAAAGATAGCAAAAGAGAACAACATATGTACTGATACGTATCAATAATGAAAAAGCAGTGTGGAAGCAGCCTTGGAAAATTACCTGGAAGAGGCAGTCATAGTGGAACATGTGTCCACACAGGAACAGATAGAAGGACCGGTTGAGCAATGGGAAGTCACAGGCAGAACACTTATCTTGGGAATCCACCACACCATATTTATTCCTCATTTCCTGGATGTCTTCTCTGATGCGTTTGGCGCTCTCAGTAGCCTCCTCCATTTCTTGTTTCAGCTCCTCGATGTGCTGGTTGTACTCCTCCAAGGAGCTGCAGATGGCCTCCTGAGAAACCACAGTGAGCAGAGGATTAAGTATGTAAATTTAAAGCAAAACGCTGAATTTTTTTTTAAATACACATACATACACATGGGTATACATGACATCCATCCTGATTACTGTGATGAAATATAATTGTCTGTTAGGATTTTTTTTTTTTTAATAAAAATTACATTTATAAACAAGTACAGGCAGGTTACAGACCTTAAAGTGGTCAATGGTGACAAAGTCTGGGAAGAAGGGCAGGATGTCTTCAATTTTGAGCAGGTTGCAGCTGGACAGACAGTTCATGGCTTTCTTCACATCCTTCTCTTCCTGCACTACATGCCGGGCGATTTTCAGCCAAAGCTTTTTCCTGAGCTCCTCATCATCTTCTGGCAGGTCAGCACATGACTTAGCCAAGTCTACATCTACCTTTGGACAATAAATAATATAATTTAAGATTTAAAGTCTTAATATGCAGAATATTCCTAAAAAATATATAGATTATTAGAAAAGTATTCCTCTCGATCATCAACACAAAGGTGTTGTGGTGTCTGTATCTAAGGAGAACCATCCCTATGCCTATATATTCTTGTTATGCTCTTTTCCCTTCATATTGTGCCTTTTCAGATAGCATAACTACCAAATTTATTTATTATCTAATTTAATTTGACCCTGAAATAGAAGATACATATGTTTTGTGACTGAATAGTATAATCAAAACATGCTGGCTCTCAAATCTGACATCACTTACTTGTAAAGCAAGATCCACTGCTTCCTCATACAGTTCCATAATCCTATAAACCAGGACACAGGCCCGGAGGTAGCCATGTTCTGCACACAGCCTGAGTGCATACTTCAAGTCATAATGGATCTCTGAGGCGTGTGTGCCTGCCTGCTCCAGATACCACAGCAGAGAGTCTGGCTTATACTTGGCGTAAAGGGACAGCAGGTAGTTATGGATGGCCTCCTCTGTCACAGTCAGCTCGTACACACAGAACTCCATATAGCGGATGGTTTCACTGATCTGCTGGGTGCTGCCCATCTGGCTGTAGTTCATCAGAGCTGGGATGAGCTTCTTTGGATCCAGACGCTTGCCCATCTGAATCCACGCATCCACCACTTTTTTAGGAATGTGCTGCATGAGGACTGGGGAGAACTTGTAAAAAAGCTTCTGATCACAGTGTTTGGAGAGCACTTCCAGAGCAGCGCTGTAATCGTCATGTTGGCAGTAGTGGGATATTACTCTCTCATAGTCTTGCATGACAACTGAGAAGTAAACCATGTCATCCACGTTGCCGTGGCTGGCCAGCAGGTCATAAATGGTGCTGCGGTTGTTGAAAAGGCACTCCTTATGCTTGGAGTTGCTGAGGAACTCACGAAACTCCTTACGGGTCTCCTGGAAGATGATGGTGTTACCGTCACTCTCCAGCTGGCCAAGCCGGTTCAGGTAGAGCTCAGCTAGCCAGGTGACCAGCAAGGTGATCTGTGTTCTCTCATTCTGTTTCAGATTATTTAGTTTCTTCAATAAGAACTCCTTTAGAGCCTCCTCTTGTTTGGCCTCAATGAACTTTAGCGCTATCTCTTCAAAGTAGTTTTGCGTCAGTGCATAGCACTTAGCGCTCTCAAGGTATCGCTTGTTCTGGAAGCAGTGCTCAGCCTCCTTTGCCAGCACCATGTCCGTACACTCTGGCCGGTCACGGCAGTACTCCTTTGCCAGATCAAATTTATTCATGCTCATGTACATCTGCCAGACATCCCTTGCCTCACGCTGGACGTGGTACCGGAAAACTGCCCGCTCCGTGTAGATCCATACCAACCCACCTACTGGGTCCTTGATCATCTTCTTAAGGGAGCCAAATTTATCTGGGAACACATCCTCAAATACCACCTGTCCATTCAGAGTGCAGATGGCCTTAACTCTGTCATGGAGCAGCAGCAGGAAGTGGAACTGTGTCAGCACAATGGAGATGGGTTTGTTGTCAACAAGGTCAATTTCAGGAGTATACTCCCATACCTGTTTGATTGCAAGGGAGGAAATATTGATTAAGAATTGAAACATAGAGATAAAGACAATAAAGGTGGATATGAAGAGGGCAGAATAGGACATTTGTTTGAGCTAGAACTATTGAATGCTAAACTTTCTCACATACAAAGACATTTACCTGCACATCAGTCAGCAGGGAGTCAGGTCTGACATAGTCCAGCTGACCATAAAGAACTCCATTACCCATCATCCAAGCAAATGCCTTAGGGGAGGTGCGAAGCTTTGACGTGTAGAAGGTGATCTCGCTGTAGCCCATGTTGGCTGGAAACTCCTGAAAACTGGGCAGCAGGTCCTGGTTCTGGCTGAAAATTGAACTGAAGCCTTGCTGCTCCATTCCCTCGGCAACCTTACCCACAAACTGGAAGAGTCGTTTGCGAGTGGTGGCGATGATGAAGTACTTGTTCTCCAGACCACGCTCGACCTCCAGGCAGCAAACTGGTGCAGGCTTCCCGTCCTCCTCCAGAGAATGGATCTGTCCAAGGAAGAGAATATCTTATTGATTAGTTCTAGTATTGCAACGTATTTCACTTTCAAGTATTGGTCTAGTGTGGAAGAGTTCAAACTATCTTTGTAAACAGGACCAACTATGTGTATTGAGACTCAATAACAGATGCTTAACACTGTATGTGACGAATGACCACACATGCAGTGACCTGTCTGAAGTATTGATCTGGATTGGTGTTGAACAGGCTGCCCTCAGTTGCAGAGATCTCAGCCTCAAAGATGATGCCTTGACTGGTGCCAACCAGGATGGGTCCTGTGCTGGTTTCATTGCCCAGCAGCTTGTTCCAGCCTACGCTCTCAATGAGGTGGCCTCTCCAGCGGGACAGACTGCGCACCTTCTGTGTGTTTCTGTTGAGGTACAGACACTCACTGGTGTTCAGGCTGATCAGCAGATGGGAACCTGCAGTGGAAAAATATGGAGGAGGATACAGCTTCTGCTGTTAATAAGTTACATATTAATGCAGAGTCACATGAAAGAAGGCAGACTCACAAAGGATCTTAATAAAATACACAATGTAATGTAGTTGTTTAATCGTGGCCTGCAGGCAGCAGTTTCAAAGAGGATTTTTCTCACCAGTTGGATCCAAGAACAGCCTGTGCACTTTGCTTTCATCTTTCCTCCCTAGTTCAATCTGATTAGGCTGATCTGGCTTGGCCAAGTCAATCCTGGATGAAACAGAAACATCAGTATCAGCACCTACTAACAGCTGCATTAAAAACTTTTTAACAAGGCGCAATAAACAAGAAAAAAGCTGACAACAGATGATTTGTAATCACAGTGAAAAACACCCATCAATTCCCACTAATTCAATCGAAACCATTCAAACACTTGTAACCATTAACATAGTGTTTTGAGTGCTTATGATAGTGTTATTTGCCTTAGTAGGGTGTCTTTTCCCAGACTCATGCAGAGCTGGTTGTTGCAGACTGCAAGATGGTTTATCCTCTCAGGCGGAGTGAAATCGATCCTCTGCTTGTTGAATATTGGCTTCTCTTCCTCAAGTCTCACATTCACAAAGCCTGACGTAAGTAAAGAAGAACAGAGTATTAATGGTGAAAGCTTTGAGTCAACAAAATCACAACAATGATAACATCCTTTGGACAGTAACAACAACGTTAGGATGCTAAACAGACAGAGCATTTAAAGAGAGGAGGGGGACCGAACGTCACCTGAATGTGTTATCCCGATGTTAGCTGATGACAAACGGCCATGCTGCTGCGCACTTTGCCTGGTGTTTTGCGAGTCCTCGTACTCGTCAAGAATTGAAGCCATGGCTGAATATATCTTGTTTCACTTCCTTCAATTAGAATTCTCTACAGATAAAGAGACTGGCGAAAAAACACCTAACACGACATGGCTAATAGGCTAGCAAGCGACATCGACTTCCAACCCGTTAAAGGCACGCAAGCATACTTCCTCTCTACGCACGCGTATCACTTGAGAAACAAAATGAAGAAAATAATAAATTACGCTGCAGTAAATAAATGAATAAAAACTATTTCAACCATTCATTCTAGCATAACAGTTAGCTTAGCGCCCGACTACACAGGGTGGAACCGGAGAATCAGGTGACACTGGAAATCACGTGATAATGTTCAATGTGTTTATTATATCGGGCACTAGGGTGCGCAGTTCGTCCAAATGTAGAGTGACTGATTTGTTTTTGAGATGCTGAGAGGATTAACTAGTACAGAAAGTGATTGCAAACAAACTTATATGAGCCTCTGTGAAAGTACATTTCAACTCAGAACTGTTATAGTGCACTTAAATTTTATTTCAGATTGTAAAGGCTTTAATCCCAGGATTATTTTTCTTGTTTTTCATTTTCATATTTTTTTCAATAATGCAATTACAAACGTCGTGGCTTTACAAACCATTCACATTACAGTTGACGTAACGTAAGAGTAATATAAAAGAAAATACACTAAAATGAACTTAGATTGATAATAAACAGACACCCAATGGATTATTACCTCTGAACACTGCGCATTTCTTTCTATTTACTTTTGCACATTCCGTGATCAATTTTTCTGCACATTCCTGCATAAAACTGTGTAGCTGTAAGATGTCATTTTTTATTTTTCTAATACATGTATGCTTTTTATATTTTAAAGTTTCCATTTTGCGTACCATGATTTTTCTAATACTTGCATTTTATCCTTTTGTTTTTTTTATTATTATGTTTATTGTTATGCTCCAGAGCACCTCTAAACCCCCTAGCAATAAACCTGAAAATAAATAGGCCAGAATTAAAAAAAATCTATCTATGTATCTGCCTTCTTGGAGGCTCTTTCTCTCTCTTCTCTCGGTGGGAGTGTCTATGCAAATCGCAACCTGTTTGAACACAAACTTACCCTTAAAGCGTCCTGCCCAACACATGTCGCCCGTCATTCAGAACAGGACAGGCAGGTTGACTGCACGGGCCCGTATGTGAGGGACAGACTCGTCAGCTCACTCTCAGTATCCAGTCTCAGTGATCAGGAAGGGCGAGAGTTTTTTACACTCACAAGTTGAATGTGCCACTCGTCATGCCACCTAACATGGATTACTTTTACCACGAGTCCCGAGTCCCTTCCGCTTGCGGGCTGACCCGGGAGGATGAGCTGGATCCCGATGTCATCAGCTGTATGCTGGTCGGTGACGGAGCCGTCGGGAAGACCAGCATGATTGTCAGCTACACCTCCAATGGATATCCGACAGAATACCAACAGACCGGCTTTGACGTGTTCTCCGGTGAGTGATCAGAAAGTTTTAATATGCCTTTCATTAATTTTATTAATTTTTTACAAAAAATGTAATAATAAGGAGTGACTGCTTTTGTTAAAGTAAAAATAAAACAAACAAAAAAAAATGCATGAAGATTGGTGTCTTTGCTTTGGTTAAATGCAAAGTTTAGAAAATTTGGATTATGAACTTTTAGGCCTAAAGAATAATATGTCAAAGCTTAAGTTAATAAAACATTAAATATATGGTTTGTCGTCTTTGTTATCTTTTCTTTAAAGAGTCACTTGATGGGTTTAACATTAAGTAGTAGCCTGCGTTTAAAAATGTACATGCATGTTGTGCACTTTACGATATTCACGTTTGACATGTTTTTTTTTTTTCTGTGATTAGTAAGAAAGTGAACTTAATCCGTTGTGACTGATTCATGTTACTGTTTACCAACAGGTCAGGTCCAAGTAGAAGGATCTCCGGTCAAAGTTCAGCTTCTGGACACAGCTGGACAGGTAAGAGTCAAAGTTTGTTTTGGTCAACAAGAAATTATGTAGACAAAGAGCACCATAAATATTCTATAATTTTCTTAATTCGAAATTCTACAACATCACATCCCCATTGTTATTAGAATATACTGAATTATTTTAATGTCACTCATGATGAACTACGAAGGTTCAAACTCACATACTTGAGTCATCCAATATGTGACTCAGTGAGAATATTTCACAATGAATGTTAATGTATGATTTCTTCCTGACACATTAGTGAGTCAGTCTTCTTTACTTATTTCTCTCTCATGTTTGTACATGGTTTGATTGACACTAACTCATGATTTCTGTCCTAAATGTTTCAACCAGGAGGAGTTTGATGAATTCAGGGCTCTGTCCTACGCCCACACGGACGTCTTCCTCCTCTGCTTCAGCATGGTCAACCCCACCTCCTTCCACAACATCACCAAGAAGTGGGTCGCAGAGATCCGGGCTTACAACCCGTCCTCGCCCATCGTCCTTGTCGGGACTCAGTCGGACCTTTTGCTGGACGTGAACATCCTCATCAACCTGGACAAATCTAATGTCAAGCCTGTTCTGAGCTCCAGAGCCCGGAGCATGGCGCAGAAGATCAGGGCTGCAGACTATATCGAGTGCTCGTCACTCACGCAAAAGAACTTGAAGGAGGCGTTTGATGCAGCCATCTTTGCCGCCATTAAGAACAAAGCCCGCAAGACCAAGAAGAGGAGGTTTTCTGACAGGCGCACGAAAGCTTTCTCCAGATGCAGCTGGAAGAAGTTCTTCTGCTTCATCTGAACTCAGAGAGACTGTCAACCCTGTGGGTTGTGGACAAAACTCTTAATTTATTTAAATCCTTTACTTCTGCTTAATGCCACAGCTCAAACTGTGGTAGTTTAGCATCCTTTCCTCTTAAGTATTTGGCTTGTTTTACTTTGGGATGCCAAACGGTGCAAGGGAAATTGGACATGAGCATAGTGGAATTAACATCTTTGGAGACAACAGAGAGGATTCTGGGTCATGGTTAGACGGGCTCTGGTTTCACACCCCAGCAGACAGATTCAGGACAAGCCTGTGTTGTTTTTATTATATTCAAATGTTTGGTTTTTCCAGGGCAAGAGGAAAACAAAACTTATGTGTTACAATTAAAAGTTATTTGTTTGCTTTCTTGTGTATGCACCACTGGTGAGCCACTTGAGAAAGAAGGTCAGTGAGTTGGAACAAACATATAGAGTTGACTCGATCAACATACTATCACAGAGAGAAGGGACGGTCTGTCATGTAAATGTTGTGGATTTGCATGATGTGCATTCAATGTCAGCGAGAGAGAAACAGAAAGTGTCAGGGCTGTGTTTGAAGGAGATGGGCGTCAGCCACTTCCCTGTTTTACACTGGCCGTCTGGCTGGCTGGCTGGCTGGCTGGCTGGCTGGCTGGCTGCAGCAGCCTGTTAGTATGCAGCAGCTGCAAGTTCAGGTTGCTGTGCCACTTTCTGTATCTGTGTGTGAAAACTCCCCTGGCTGGTTTCGCATGATGCTCTCTTGTTTTTAAGGTAAACCACTGAGCATCCTACCTTCACTGACCTTCATAAATAATTTGAGCTTTATTGAGCAGCTTAACATCAAAAAGATGTTAAAAGAAACACAGCTGGATCATTTATTAGAGAAAAATCCAAAACAAATTTATTTCCTGTGTCGTTATTGTCATATTGGCACAGGAACTTGTTTGAAAATCCTCTTGTCTATGTTGAAAGGTTGCATGGGAGCGGTAATCAGCGGTAGCCTTTGGCTCTTTGTCCTCGTCTCCCATCAAATCTGCATCTGTGAAAGCAAGCACTGCAGGAGTCTTCACTTCTACCCTGTGAATCCTCCCACCGCCATCCACCATCAGCCTGGCTTTTGTTACTCTCTCCTCATTGTTTATATGCTCAATACACTCCTTATCTCCTCAATAGCCCTGTGTGTACTAAGTCAGAGGAAGCTAAACTGCCTCTGCTTGAATGTAAGTGTAAGGTCACTCACTTTAAAAGAAAAAAAAAGGTCTTGCCTGGGATTTATGTGTAAAAAGGTCATATTTTGCACTCCAGTATCTGGTGGATATACATAAGTGTATATAAGCGTCCAGAGCAATGACCAGGCTTTATTATGCTTCTCGTGGAAGTTAACTTATTGTATATGCAATTCTGTTTGTTAAAACAGGTCATTTGACATGTTAAGGTATATAAAATATAAGAAAAGACATGGATTGTGAATGCATTCATGTACTCTATTAACATTTTGTATCACTGTCACTAATCTTAAGTCACCATCTCTTTCTCTAACTTGTCTGTCTTTTTTACATGTTGGAATGATGTGATGCAAATAAATGAAGTGCAAATTATATCCTCTTTGTCATGTACAGTTTTTGGAAGAGTTTGCAATTCACAACCTCATACTTACCAAGTCTGATAGCAGCGACTACTTTACATGCAGGGGAGAGTTTTTAAAAGAATCACCAGAAACAGCAAAAAGCAGTGAGCACTTTCCTCTGCAGGGAGTCTGAATAATCCAACTCACCACTCCAGGTATTTTTCCTGAACCATCTTTCCATCTAAAGACATGATAAGTAACCTCAAGGCCTCCAGCTGTGCTCCGGGTCGACCAATTCTAATGCAATCCACATGACCACTGATGGTGTGTGGCAGTGTCATGCTGTGAACAGCAGTGGAAGAAGCACTCAGATCTTTTATCTAAATAAAAGTAGCAATTCCGCTCTGTTACAGCTGAAAACCCCACAATCAAGATTAAACTTATGTGAAAGTACAGAAGTATTGACTGCAAAGTGTATTTAGGTAGAAGTAATTTTGACTCAGAGAACAACATTACAATGAGAGAAATCATTACTGGAATATTTTTACTGATACCTTAACATATAAGCTTTATTTTAAGTGGTGGGTAGAAAACTTCAAATCTATACTCTAGAAAAAATATAATCACTCTTGTGAAAAAAGACCCATGTAAAAGTGAAAATTACTAAAAAAAAATATATATATATACTCAAGTAAAAATACTTAGAAAAAAGACTTACAAAATTATATAAGGTTCAAGTAACTTTGTTTCAATATTAATAGTATAAATAATCATTATTACTTTGTCTTAATTTTTTTTAAATTTCAACAGATCACAACAAGGTTGGTTCATTTCATTGATATATAAACAAAGATTTACATCACAACCTAGTTAACATTAGCTTGTAAACAAAGAAGATTACAGGCTAAAAAAAATGACTTGAGTTAAGAGTAGAAGTACAGCTTTAAAAAAGGAAAATTAAAAGTAAAAAACTGCTTTTTACCTAGAGTGCTTCATTCCCCCCCCCCTTTGTATTTCAATTGTACTTCTGTCTGAGGGGAATTTTTCCATGCTGTTAAACAGCGCAGCACTGTATAAAGCAAACATATGTTTTGTTTGTAAGGACTTGATTATTAAAAGTTACAAAGAAGTCAGATAAATAAATGGAGTGAGAAAAACTGAGCACTTAAGCCAAGTGAAAGTACCTCAAAATTGCACATAAGTACAGCACTTGAGTATTTGTATTTAGTTACTTGCCACCAGTAGCTGTGACTGATTGCTGTGATTGTTTATGCCTTCTTTTGGAAGCTCTAGAGCCACGTGAGAGTGGCACTCACGAGGGTGTGATTGAGTTAGATCCACTGATTGAGAATAAACAGTAGCAGTCTGCCGGGTTTATCACAACAATGGACTCTGCACATGATCGTTGACATTTGCCTGAAATTAAGGCGTGACATTGAAAAGTTGCCTGAGTTTGTGAAAAATACCTGGACAGAGGATTCTCTGTGCAGCAAACTGAGGTAAACATGACATCGGGAGACATTGAGACGGACGCTGTGGACGTCGTGGACCTGATGGCCCTGCGGTGCATTTGTTCAGGACACGGTGGATGAGTCAAAGATGAGCTCACCTCAATACATCAGCAATCTGTTTGCCATTAGTCAGCGTCCATCAGCAGTCATGTGACAGGCTTCTGTTTGAATGGCCGTCATACATAGGTTAAAGCAGGACATCCTTCGTCTTGGCCAAATGACCTCATAGGGAGAGGACACCGCAGACACAGCTGGATTCATGATGAACTTTGACTCAGGGACCAGTTGGGTGTAGCCATGACAGTTTGAACAGCCTGACCTATTGCAGTTCCTTAGAGGGATATGAGCAGAACATATGAATTTAAAGCTGCTGTCTTTTTTATAATAAAAATGAATCAATTGACTCTTTTTTGTGGATCGGGTCCTTGAAGTGGTTGAAAGTATCACTCAGCTCCGTAGTTCCTGAATCACTGGAGCTTCAGCATTTTTTAGATTATGTTTTTTAATGTTCTGGTTCAGTTTTGCTGCTTTGTTTAAGATGAAGCAGCTGTTTTCGTAAAAAATTTCTACTGCACACTACCTGCAAAGCTTTAAATGAAAGACAAAGTTAGAAGCTAAATAGGCAGATATTTTCCACAGGAGCTGGTGGAAATGAAAAACAGAACTAAAATAAGAGTCGATTTTAAACTTGCAATCATAAATTGGTTATAAAAAGGTCTTCTTCTTGTCTGCTTAACATACAAGCATCAAACCACATGAAGTTGTGTCCATTAGACTTTGTTGCAGCAATGTTGCCACACTCTAAAATTACATTATCCCAACTAAGAGAAATTATGTACAAAAAAATCAGAATAAGACTAAAGTTGGAATGAAGTGCGATGATCCAGCATGGCCCAGCATCTTACAGCCTCAAGCTGTTTGCAGGGCTCAGACGGGACAGAGGAAACACTTTGAAACACGATCACTGTTAAACAGGAGGTTCATCCTGTGTGTGAGGGCAGGTGAAGGTCAGGAGCACTATAGTTCTGACATTTTAAAAGGCGGCAGCCATGGGTCAGTGCAGGCTGAGACTCCTGTAGGAAGCACACTCTAATGTCCTGTTTTCTTTATAAATCTTCTCCATTGGAAAAGTTCTCCTGTCTTGTCATTCAAATGCGAAACACAAATGCTTTGCAAGGTTCTTTACACTAATACCAAACATATTTCAAATATGAAAAAGGTCCTGTCTTGAATGCATGTGATTATACACTCACACCTGATGCAAACATGGACACTTGCTCAAGTCATGCAGTCATTGCACACACTCATTGAGCAATCATGAAGGCCACGTCGGACAGGTTTTAGGTTCCCAGGAGTTCAGTAAACTGTTCCTTGTTCTCCTCCTCCTCCTGTCGTTTCTCTTCTCATGGTTAGTCATCTATTTTTTTTTTCTCATCTCCACACAGGGCTTGTCCTCCTCCCAGGTTCCCCTGCTTTTCACGTTTGTGTCAGGAGTAGTCAACCAGGTCTTCCTCTGGCTCAGGGCCAGTTTCACTCTTGCTGGGTTTCACTGTAGTCAAACTTTGGCAAGGAGGCCTGGGAATCAGCAGGTGCACCGACAGGTCTGCCTGGCCCGAGACAAAGCCTATTGGCTCACCACTGCTGCTCCCTGGTCATCCAAAATTGGCAGTTTGAACAGTTATGCTATCGGGGAGATTTGGCACAGCTTAGTGTTTTTATTTCACACAGATGAAAAAAACTCCTGTTATTGTTGTTTTTGGTCTTTTTAAATTACTGGCAGATGTGTTTATGAGTTTATTGGAATATGTGACAGCTGTGCGTGTGAAACAGGGCTGTAATGTTCAAAATGTAGAGGACCGAAATTACAAAAAACATCCATGTTTAAAAAAAGTCGCGATGCTGCTAAAAAATTCATTTTATTTTGCCACTTATTGATTTGTAAGTCAATATTTTCCTCAACAGAGATGCAAAACATTTTTTTGGCTGTAAAAACTGTTTTGATTGCCTTCTCTTAACCATTTCCCTGTTTCTCATTTGATTCACTGAAAGAGTTCATTTTCATAACAAAGGCGCACCTGTCAGTCACATTAACTGTACAAGTCTGTTGATTAAAGAAAAAAAAAACTGTCAAAACATAAACTGTCAGTTTCGGTGTCGAGCAAAGCCAGTGAGAATCGTCCCAGTTCCTGACTGTGACTCTGCCTGCAGGCAACAACGATTATTTCTGTCCCACAGTCAACAGCTTTGTTGCCTCTATTAATCTGCTAGGCTCGTCACTCACACGGTTGAGTAATACAAGGGGAGGGGAATATGCAAATAACCCTCCAACACTTGCAAACAAAAAGTCAGCAGCCGTGGGTAAGCCTTTGCTCGTTTTTTTTGCAGGGCACTTTCGAGTCATTTCCAACGGTTTAGAAAACACTTGCGTCATTATCAGATACACTTATTCCCACTGTGTTTTATCAGTCAGCCTGCATGTTGACCCGCAGTCATCAAAGGAACATAATAACTTCAGAGTGACTGTCAATAGTCAGACATGATCAAAGTCATGCACAGCTGAAGTACACATGCAGATTGTGAGATGGAGAACTGAGGTGATTAGCACTTCAAACAAGCCGTCTCAGGGTTCATTATGTCACTGAGGACTTAAACACATCCAGTACACTCCCTGTTTCTCTGCAGCTCAGATATGAAAAGTTGCGGTTTGAGGTCTACGAGGTGAAGGCGGGCGTGTAATTGATGCAGCTTTACTCTGCACTGAATTTATCATCATATCATGACACTTGTTTGTTGATTTGGAGTGGAGGCGCATAAAAAAAAAATGCGGTGACACCCTAATGTAGCCGAAGAATATAATTAAGTGACAAACTCTGCAGCACCAACCTGCAGTGATTATATAAGTGATAATATTATCGTAGGTTTGAATAAAAAAACCACAGCCCTACACATGGTGCAGGCTAATAACAGGACTAAGACCCTACTATGTGCACATATGGGCACCATTGTTGCAACCCATGAATGTGTGTTCACACCTCTATTCTAGGAAATAATGTGTTTCATACTTCACTGCATTTGACATCCTTTTTTTCAATTTTTTTTTATTAGAGTGCATTACATATTGAGCCATTTGTTCTAAAACACAATAATCTGAGTCTAGAAATGAGTCCTTATTTTTGTGTCCTCTAATTCAAAAAGTTGAAGAAATTGCTTGTGTAGCAGGTACATGTCGACATGTTTCATCTCGTACGGTTCCTCCAAATGCTAATAGTTCACTGATTTTAATGTTGCAAATGAAATTTGATCTAAAATTATGATTCTTTGAGTGTATGTATTCAAAAAGTGGCATTTTTCTTTGAATACAAAAAGTACTTTTGGAAAGACTTCCATAAGATTATCCTGTGACTTCTTCAGTTTTACTCATCACTTGTACTTACAGTGAAACTTGATTTTGTTTATTGTGAAATCATCAAGCCCTGTGTGTTTTGAAGTGCAGCCTTGTTTCGATGATGAAAAAACACAGGTAATCTGAGGAAAGGTTTACTCACCAAAGGTGTCACAATCTCAATCACTCACTGTCCTCTCTGCAGGTCACATCTGCTAACCCATTCTGTGGAAGATCACCAGCTAACGACTGTATTATCTTTCCAGATTAGAGAATGAGAGTATCTACGTCAGATCTTAGCATCTGATTTCTGATTTGAATTAAAAGAGTCAGTGTCTATCTGTTGTGAGAAGCTCTCCATGTCTTGGTTGGGGGCTGTGAAGAGCGCCACCACTTGGCTTCATTATCAAGAAAGATATACACTGGTTGTGGATCTAAAATATACCAGCCAAAAACATGTAAGCTATTGTGTCAAAAGTCCAAATGTAAGTTTAGACTGATAGAGGTACATAACAGGGCTGACAGGATATTTAGATCACAACCTATGAAAAAATTTAAAAATTTATTTTATGTCTGCTTAATTCGCAAATGAATTAACTAAAAAATACAAGTATAGAGAGGTTTAGAGTCTTACAAGCAGAACTGTCCTAAGGTGTATAAAAACAACTATTATACTCTTCGATTTAGGGTCATGGCACAAAGAACAGGGCAAAACAGAAAAAATCAGAGGGAATGTATTATTTATGAGACATTGCCATATGTGTAATAATAAAAATATATGAATATTTTATGAATAACAGTTGTCATCAATCCCCTTCGTGATTTTTGACCTACTCAGATAGTCTGTATGAATGTTTTAACTAATTGAAACACAACTGAGATTTCAAAATAACAAAAATAAGGTGCAAAAAAAATTGATAAAAAGAATAAAATTGCCTTGGTAGGTAATCTAATATCATAGGAAAAATAAGGAAATATATGTAGATTTGTTAGCTTATCTAGGTGAGTATCATCTCCTCTTTTGCCCTTTACAGGTATATGTCAAAATAACCAAGGTAAATGAAATACAAAAAAAATAAAGCTGGCGCCTTAAGCAGTGACACTGAGTTTGGTTTTGTGCAGTTTATCAAGTTGCATCTTAATCTTTGGTCTTGCAGTCGAGCAGCGAGCTGGAGAAGAGATGGGCAGATAAACAGAGACTTTGTAACTGTGTCACTGATTTTTATTCAAAGGTTTAAAAAGTGACAGTTAACCATGTTTGTGAGACATGTTTGTGAGTGTCATTTGCATATGGGAATAGTAATCTGATTGGTTGTCGGCCTGTGAACTGGGTGTGTCCCACGTCTGGGAATCAAGGGGGTGAGGTGTTCTCACAGTGGCGTTGGGGGAGTAAAGAGAGGAGGGAGGCAGGGGTTGTTGTGACATCCACACAGCACACATGGTGGCAATGAAGCAAGTGAGGGCATGATGCAAGGAGACCGAACCCTTCTTGTCCCATATACCCTCTCCCATGTGTTAAAACGCACACATGCACAAATATACAGGAACCAATATGCTAAGGTACAGTTAAATGATACATGACTGTGGGAATACTGTAGTACAATAGGAAAAAATGGCACATAGGTACACTCACACTTCCACCTTTAGAGTCAGAACAGACAGACACTGATGACTCTTTGCCAACACATGATGTAGTCTCATGGCTAAATGACAATAGATATTGTGTGTTTCGTTCAGGACAATCAGGTGTGTCTGGACTTGTTCAGCAGAGAGTGACTGGTTGCCGTCCGGTTACTCAGAGCACAGTAAATCGGCTTACTCAGCCTGTTTGTGTCAACATCAAAGTAGTGCGTCTGTGTGTCCTCATCAGGAAAGGGAAAAGCGATAAGACTGAATTCATATGAATCAGTACTCCTTAACTTCTTATGAAATCAGTCTAGTGGGGGAACTAAAAGACTGATTAGAATAAAGTCAGCTAAGAGCTGCTACGTTCTGCTACGTTCATAACAAAGTTCTCTGCGTATATTGTTTACATTTAAACCTTTTTTAATATTGTTAGCAAGAGTAGTAGTAGCTGTAGTAATAGTAGTTTTTTTAGGATTTATATTACTATTGGCTAGAGAGGGTGAAAGAAGTTTTAAAACCCTAAACTTATGGGAAAACTCTGGTATTTTTTAAGCATATGTTTAACATACATACATTCAATATTTTGGTGTCCAAGTGATTAATAGGTATAAAAAAATTTAAACCAGTCCAGTGACAACCTCATCCAGCAGCTGCAAAACGGACTGCAATAGTAACCCTGATTGTAATCCTCGGGGGAAACCGCACTGTCAAAGTAGCCTTTGACCAGTAAAAGTGCTTGTGTTTGCCACCGACAGGCTCAGACTGTTATTGTAAGTGTATGACAACACTTTGGAAAGTATCCCCACCGAGACCGACCTTTCTCAGTGAGAGTAACATCCTTGTTGCTCAACCAGAAACAGCAGTTTTATGACTCCGTCTGGAGCCACCAGCCTCATTGACGAAACCAGTTTTACACTTTGACTTAAGGCTGCTTACCTGCCTCCACCTCAGTCTGATGGGTTGTTTGCTTAGTTTATTATGTTTGTTATAGTATGTTAAAATACCTTAATCACACAATAACACAGACACACTTGTGCGACCATCTATCACTTGAGAGTGTGATATCAATCTTCTCATCTTGGCATATTCCCCAAAATGTCTATTAAGGCAAAATTTGAAATACAAAATGTAAAACACTCATTTTCAAGTAAAAGTTCTGTATTTGAAAATCTTACGCAACTAATTGCATGGACTATTATCAGCAAAATGTGCTTAAGATTACATAAGTAAAAGTATCCATCTAGTCCTATCTGGTTGTTACATCTCAACACTGATGGTAGCGTGAGCAGTATTTTTACTGCAGCTTCCTGGCAGAGGCGGAGCTGATTTTACCAATTTTTTTAAAGTGTTTAATCTATGAACATTTTTGTTTCACTTCTTAAAAACCTTGTTAAGAAATTATTGTCTTTATTTTGAAAAAAAAAAAAACAGAGCAGAATGTGTCACTGCAAAATTGGGTTGTGGCAAATTGTTGAAAACAGTTATTACCTTTAAGTATCATAATATTTCGATTGCACAATATTTCCCTCTAGCACTTGAATATATGTATGTAGTACTAGTCATACAAAATGCTCTGATTCAAGGACTTTATCATTATTTTCTACATCTAGCTGGTTGTCCTTTGCATACTCGTTTATGTGATGATCACATATTTGGGACATATGTTACCAAAAACAGACAGAGTTTGAAATAATAGGATATAATGGGGGTTGATTTTCTCTAATTTATACAACAAGTGTTTGTCCCTTCCTTTCCAGTAGTAATAATAAGTAGAATAGAAAGAGGAAGAAAAGGAAGAGGAAGAAGCCTCAGATGAAAATACCCTCACACCTCCACAGAACACTGTCTACATACTTTGACATTAAGCAGTGTTAATTTATTCAATGTCAACACAACTGCGGTGATGTAAAGCAGGTCTGCTGACAACTGTTTACCTTAAGAAAACATGACCGAACTCAAACAGTGGATTCATTGGATCACATAACAAGACCTACATACACAGGACTGACCGACATCCTCGCCTGTTTTTCTTCTTCTCTGCTCATTAACTAGTGAGATGTCCTCAGATTTGATAGTAAAACTCCTCATATACGTGCTGTTCATTTCTGTGAGGTACACGTGTCTTCTGGGGAAAAGGGGGACGCGTCATGTTCTTCATGATGTAACAGAAACTTGCTGCAGGGTTTTCCAAGCGTCTGGATACTGAGACAACTAACAAGATAATTATCTGTAGTTACTTTCCAGAGAGTGTGGCCTTCGCTGCTGATTCCAAGTACATCTAAGAAAGCAATTTTAATTATGTCATTACTCTTTTTAATGTATCCCCAAAAAATCTCTTATAAGCTGTAAGAATGGATTAAAAAGTACTTTCTTGACACATATGTTTTTAAACAAGCCATTTGTTCTTTAAATTAACAGATTTGTTCTACTCGTAGTGGCATATTTGAGTTGTATGACATCATTTCATAGTTTTTAAAGTGAAAATAGTAGTGAAATTCTGATATTTATAAAGAACAAAAGACAGTATAATAATCCTGTCTTTCTTCTTCTTCTTCATCTACGTGCTAATCCTCATACACTCATTCCATCAATTGTCTGTCACATGTGATGTCATCTTGCGTGTGGAACGTGTGGCATTGGTATGCGGTGACCATGGGGGATCTTCTGTAGGAGCGAGCATCGTCAAAATTCCCATCTCTGCAACAGCTGATTGTAGAGCAGCCGTACTGTATTTATCCTTGACACACATACAGTACCTGTGTATGCCGCTCTATTATCATGCATACAGCCCTGTCATTACATCAGTCACTGTCTCAGAGCAATTTTTAGCATTAGGATGATTCATTCACAATTAGAATTGACACAAAAGTTAAAGATGAGACTTTAAGGATTATTGAGATTAAAAGTATTATTGCATTAAATGACATCACTAAGATCTTACATGCTGGTGTGTTTGTTCGAGGTCTGTTCCTTCTGCCTGATTTACAATTAAAACCATAAACTAAACAAACACTCCATAAAGACCATCTTTAAAGTCACATTTGACAATTATTAGTCCTTTTTTAAAAATTTATAGCCTTCAGAATTCAATGCAAACCATATTATTGTCTGACTCAGTCACTGATCACAGACACTGTGGCACCACTAAGAGTGAAGAAACAGAGAAGCTGTCATCACTCCACAACATATATGACTGATATGGGACTGGAAAAAAGGACACACAAACACACAAACACATGCAATCAAAACACTCAACAGCCAAATCACTCATTTCCAGACCACTAAATGCATCAATATGGATTTGAATATGGCAGTTTAGAGCTGTATTCATATGTTCACACAAGGCTTCATGCTCATACACACTCATCACAATGGCCAGGCTCTTTTGACTGTAGACAAACAAAGCAAACGGATGTGTGTTTGCGCTCTTTGCCGTCAGCTCCCCCTGACAGACCTGTAGAGCAGCTTTCTGGCTCTCTTATCTGCTGCCAGCTGGTCTGACTGGAAGTTCGTTTCACTTACCTCACATTTACCAGGTGACGCTCTGCAAGGGGCGTGGCTTTCCAGGAGTCTTTTTCATTGAAATTTTGAAAGGTAATTTGCATTTGTACTTACTGATAGGCTTATTTTAAAAAAAAAAAGTCTCAGAGCTTTTGTTTTGTGTGCATTTTTTATTTATCCTAGCTATTTGGTATTAGTAGGGCCTAAGTTTTTAACCTAATAAGTATAATAACTAAACTTTGTCTTTGTACAGGAAGTAGTTTTTGCAAAAAATTATGTCCTCATATGGGGTCAATGGGTAAAAGCTTTAAAAAATGAAGTAACATGGTGCACAAAGGCAAAAAATGTAATGTCCTCATATGAGTACTCAGGGTCTCAGGAGGACAAGGGTTTGATTTGGCAGCAGCAACAGGTTTGTTTCGGGAATGATAACTTAGGTAAATACAATTTGGCGGCCTCAACATGGTCACCTGTGATAGAACAGAAGGAGGGCAGCTCTGGACTTTCCTGTCCAGAGCTGCAAACAGGTTTCTGAGTAAATAAGTCTTCCCCTGAAGACAGAGAGCCATTAGTCACACAGGTTACGGACATACAGAGCAATATAGCATTACTTCCTTAAGTTACGGTGTTGATGGAGTCTGAAAATATACTCATAAAGTAGGTACACAAGTAAAGTTTGCTGCCAGAAAGTCCCACAGTGGTTTATCAAGGCTTCTGTAGGCAACTTATTTCAATACTCCACAGCCATGTATTCAAACTACCCATCTGGGACAAGCTTTAGATTGAGGACACAATGCAGCAGTTGAATTTGAATAGTGAAAGTAGAGATAAAAGGGTGGTTTTTCGGGGAGGTGGATGAACTGCTCCACACAATATCATAAAACTATGCGAGATGCTCAGTTTGTGCTAGCCTGCAGCTAAAAGAAGAAAAACAAGAGGACTGGATTGTAATTACACTTTATTCTTTTCCCCTCATGGTCCTTTTTTATGTGATGTGCTGTAGTAACCAGAATGTACCTTTGTTAAGTGGATCATGTTGCCACAAAGGTTCCAGAGAATTCGATGTGTTCTTTCGTGCCAAGACCGGTTTTACAATGCCACCCGGCAGACCAGGCTTATCCTTTCACCTGCAGCTCAGTCTTATCTGCTACTCTGTTGTCCTTAACACTGTCTTGTTTAGTGAGGAAGCAGTTGAGCACCTTTGAGCATGAATAGATTTCTGATTTCTGTAAATCTGCACATTGATATGTATCTGTTAGTGAAGAACTATATTTTTTCTTTTAGGTTGAATCTTTCCAAGCATTTTAAAGCCTGAAAAACAACCGCTCTAGACATTTTCTTCCCAGCTTTTTCTCTTCTTCTTGGCTGAATTAGCCCATAAGATGCACTAATTAAACAAAGAGGAGCATGTGCTTGGATAGAGAGGTGATGGAGTACGTTTTGAACGTTAGGGTAAGGAACAATGAGGTTTTTCAGTTTGAGTCCCTAAGGTAAGCTCGAATGACACAGTCAAGGTAAAATGATATGAAACTTAACATTATTACCTGCCAATGCAAAAAATATTTGCTTTAATTTGAGAAATAAAATCTCTTATTAAGCTCCCATGATAGAGAGTGTAAAATCCTTCATAGAGAAAATTACCTTAAGGGTAATAAGTCCCACAGAAAGGTACACGAGGGTTCAACAAAAGGGAGAACAAAGTGACAGATAAAACTCCCTGTGACGTTACCGGAGAGAGATTTTTTTTAAAATTCAAATCCAAACAGACATCAAGTTACACCCGCCTGTGTGGACCGGTAAGAAGAGTGGGTAAAAACCGACCATTGCAAACAGCACCACTCTTTCTTTTCTTCTCTCTTAATGCACAAGAATACTGGTACAAAGATATAACATCGCATTTCGTAAAACAGTTTGTGTTGCGCAACATGTCAAGCCTTTGCACACTAGGTTAAAGGTTAGATTTTTAAAAAAAAGTTAGATTCAGGTTAAATTTACTTGTGCATGTATATTTTCTGTTAGATTAAGTTGTTAGACCTCTCAACTTTATAAGCAGTAAATGTTTGACATGTGAAATGAGCCTATTAACTTTCTGGCTAAGAGTTAATGAGAGGATTGATACAACATGTAGTGTGTAGGCTGTTATGGACCAGCTGGTTAGCTTAACTTAGCACACACGCTTGAAACAGCGAGTCTGGCTTTTGTGGGAAGGTAACAAAAATCCATCTACAAGCACCTGAAAAACTCACTAAATAACATGTTATACCTAGTATTTGTAATCCATACAAAAAAAAACAAAGAGTGTAATAAAAGTGTGCTTTATTTTCAAACAGATTAACCATTTTCTGAGGACAGCTGTGCTAGCTAGATCTGATGCTAAGCTAAGCTAATTGACTGATGCCTGTAGTTTTAACAGACTATTGTAAAAACTGCAAGCAACCTTTTAAACTGACTTAAAAAAGTGAAAAAGTGTATATTATCCAGAATGCTTTGCCATCCCTTTAACTGACTTAACATCCTCTGAATATACTGTTGTTATAAGTTGATGTGAGCAGATTTGAGTGTGTGCACATGTGTGGGTGTGTACGTGTGTGTGTGTTGTGTGTGCACTGCAGGTGGTAAAAGGGCAACTCCCTGTCTCAGTGGGGCTCCAGTTCCTCTGCTACCATCATAAGGTTCCTTCACCCAAAACACTAAGTCGTCCTCACACACCCACCATTTTGCATCAGATAACCACAAGAAGTACATAAAACACAAATTTAATGAAAACCAGCAGTGGGAGGACAAGCAAAAGAGCTCAGTATTTATTCTTGGGAAATGTTTTAAGTCCAAAATCTTCCTAAGTTTAAGAAGTGAAAAACAAAAGTAAATGTGCAATTACAGTCTTATTACAAATAGGGGTAATTAACAGTCCACACCTCTAGCTAAAGAAAGCCTTACTGTGTTTTTGACCTGCCAAACCTCCACACTACCTGTAATTTACACTCAGAGGGGTTTCTGGTTTATGAGGCTTATTTAGAAAAGGCCTGAGGTGTCACTCCCAGGTTTTTCTCCTCTGCTTGGTTCCTGGCTGTTTCGCACCTCCAGGAGGGACTATTATCCTGTCAGAGGGCCACTCTTCACAGCAGCGTAACGCTTCGTGCCCCGTGAAAATCACACTCTTCTGCTTGTTTTGTTGGCCTGTGGAGGATGGAGTTCACATGCAGGTCTAACCGGGAGCTGCAGATGGTCATCGAGAATTAGGATAGATGGAAAAAACAAAGCCTGGAGGGGAAACTGAGGCTGAGTGGTGGTGAAAACAAGGGCTGTGAACTTTAAACTTTGGGCAACAGTGACCCATTAAACTTTCAACTATATTGTTACAGATGAGTTGCAACCAGGAAGCCTTTGAGGCTTTTGCTACTTGCAGAACTTGAATGCCACATCTTCTATATTTGTATCATATGACTTAATGTATTTAGATAGCAATTTTTTTAAACAGTGTTACAATTTGCTTAACATAAGCACTGAACATATATATTCCTTACTCAAAAACTATTGCTTCTTTGCTTGGCCGTGACTTGGTTTTTAACATAGCAGTGAGTGGAAAGACAAACTTCTTAAATTAGGATTAATCTTTGACAAGATACTGACTGGGTCAAGAATTATTTTATATTTTTTCAAAGTATAAGAAGGTTATAGTAAAAAAAATTGTCAGTTCTTTTATACTTCTTGATACCTTGTAACCAGATGTAAAGGCTCATCAAACTGTAAGTAGTATCACTGCAGCAAAGTTTATTCTAAACTTAATGCTGTATACACTGTTACGATTGTCACATTGTCAGTGTAGTAACCCTGTGCAACATTTCTGAAAACAGGTCTGATTTATCAAGTTACAAGTAAGGTGACAGACAATGAAAGGTATATGAAGTTATGAGGAAGTGAAAATATATTTGAGGAAGAAGGTGTGGATCTCTATTTATAAGGTTTGCACTGTATATACAAGACATTTTGACACTACATTTGCACATCTCCTTTGACAGAGGAGATGTAAAGTTTAAGTTTGCTTATGTAATTAAAACAAACAGAGAATCAAATGTGCTGTCTGTATATCTGAAGTGCTTTGGTCTGAACCAATTCAAGAATCTAAATCTCTGAAAGTTAACCTGTGGCTGAGTTTGAATAAGTTAGATGCTGCCCCCTACTGGTAAAGAAATATAAAGCCTCTTACAAACATAACCCCTTCACTATATATTCTCTACCAGTCCTAATAAAAGGGGACAGAAAAAAAGAAAAAAAGGGTAAAAAAAGAAACAAGTTAACTGTTTATGTGTTATTAAAAATGTTTTATTGTAAGAATACAGTGTAGGAATGTTCATAAAATTCAGAAATTTGCATAATTAGTCAAATAAACTTTAAATGCATAAATAAGAAAAAGAGCGTGTGATTTAAGGTAAAGGTAAAGGTAAGGGTTAAAGGTAATTTAATCTTTTATATAAATATCTGTTAAAAAGGTATGGCTCCTCTGGTTTAAACAAGTAATCCAAGATCAGTGCTATTAAGTTATTCAAGTAACTATACAACAAAGTACAACTTAAAGTCATTATGGCACCAATATAGGTCTTTCCAATGCTGCACCATTTTCTTTTTTTGTGTTCTTCAGGATATATTCACATTATGAGTGATGTGTGATTTATGAAGTTGTAAAAAGGAAACAAAATCATATTCAACACACTGCACATCGAATAAAATTAAGATGCATTACCAGAAACACAGTTAATGCATAACGTGTGTCATCAACACTTTAAAAGAATCTCCTGACAGCTTTTATAAACTTTTACCAAACAGTTCAGCCTCGGCTTGGTACTCTGAGAAGGAGAAAAAGAGGGTCACTAGAATCATGTTGTGATTGTTAATAACATTGCATGTAATAAAAGCTTTTTTACAAAAGGGAAACTAGAAACAAAAAAATACAAAAAGTAACTTGCAAGAAAGCACATTTCTCCACAAGTTGAGCACACTTTTTTGCATTTAACCTCACCTGAAACAAGGGCACAACACTTGACACTGCATCAGGTTCTGAGGGGTCCTTCAACAGCACACAGAGGTAATAGATGATTTGATGCTGAAATAAAAACATATGACATCAATCCACTCATCAAACAAAAGCATAAACTCAGAAAGCCTTAAATAATGCAGCATTAAATGATTTGCACAGAGGTGCTGGGCAGGGGGATATACTCACCATGTAAATAGCTTCATTGATGACAATATCCTTAATCTTGCTCATCTCAATGAATGTGGTGGTCTCCCTGCCTGAGGCGTAGCTGGAGGACACCTGAATGCCTAAGGAGCCAATGACAAGCAGCGACTCATGGTCCACCTTCACAAAGTGGATGTGAAGCATCATGCCGACCAGAGTGATGAGTATAGCACCGGACAGAACAGCTGTGTTCTGCAAAAGAGGCAAAGAGTCACACAAATGTTTCATTTGGCTTCATATGATCTCATGATATGTTCATTTGAAACACCGTATTCTACTCATAAACAATGCCCTAATCATTTATATATATAGATCAAAAGAAGAATTAAATATATTTTCTCCACAACAAGTATCTTAGTCTGGTTTAACACAGTCAGCATACTCATTAGGAAGCTTTTACTGATACTTGAGCTGGACAATGCTGTAAAAAAAACACTGTCATATATTTGACTAGATGCCTCAACAGCAGGTATTTAACTATTACAGTTGTAAAGTTTAGACAAGTGTATAATTTACATGTACATGATGATATGTTTGTAACCATTAAAATGATAGGCTTTGAGCAGTATATTTCAATTCCAGAGGTAAAATTTTTTTACATACACTGACTTAATTTTAGGAATAGTAATATTCAGAGATATATATTCATCTGACCTCTGTGAAGAAGAAAACGGTGTAAGCCAAAAGCCAAACACAGCAGGTGTATGTCAGCACTTTGCCTATGGACACTTTAGAGGAGCTGACTGTGAACTCTCTGCAAAATTTGGAGTGACTCTGGCAGTCCAGAGATATGGCTTTGCCACTGATGTCAGTGAAAGTTTCATCTTCCATCATGAACGCAACAAAAAGACAGAGAATCGAGAACGTTGGCTACGGGAACTTTCTAGGTTAGCTTAGCAAGCTAACGCTAAAGACAGGCTACTAGCATTGATCTATCTGAACAGGCAAGGTCAGTCACGAAGGAAAACATAAAAGTGTTGCCTTTTAAAAAAGGAAAGGCAGATTATTTACGCATACAGCTAAAACTGAACATCTCTAATTAATTGTCAAGAAGAAAAAATTATACGGAAGAAACGTAGAAAATTTCTAAGCCAAGTACAGTAACGTTGCGGCTTAATTGATGCCAAAATCAATTCCTACTTTGGATGCACTCGATACTAATACCGTGTTGTCCAGACTGAATGTTGTTAAGTTGTAGTATTGCTAAAATTAAACATAAAGGCGTCGAGTAATATCGATTTGCATTTTTTGAGATAATCTCTGGCATCTTAGTATTCAGTACAAGCAATTAAAAACATTAGACACCACCACTGATGTGTTTTGTTGAATTAGTAACTGTGTCCGTCTGACCATTTAAGCGTCGGTGTACGCCGATTAATACATAAGTGGACCCCATAGCAGCTGGAAGGTGCAGAGCATTATGGGTAACGGTTTGTAACTTTTTTTTTATCTATGTTAAATTCGTTTAAATTGTCATGTACAAGCTACATTCTTGGAAAAAAATCAGGATTGCCAATTGATACATCCAACATATAATCAAAAACATTGTTAATGAGTAGAATAAAGCTACTCATTTTACTCTTTGTCTTTTCAACTCACAAATCCTACGTTTCCCATAATGCAATGAATTTCATGACTTCTGAACTCTGGATAAAAACAAGCCGATCAGCTGGTACACGTAAAAGCAATAACATCTATTTGAGACTGACACAAAATAGCTCGGCTAGCTAACTTTGTCACCAACGTTAGCTGTAGCTGTGGCTGTTGGTGTTATGATGTTAGAAGAGTCTACGTGTCCGGCTTGTGATTGTGATGAGGTAGCATTTCAGTTAACGAGTCGTCGTCCATCGGACTGGTAGCTACTACTGCTAGGTTAGTCGATTGAATAGACGGTTGTTTGTTTCTTCAGAAGTGGGTCCCGAGTGTTGCTAAAGATATATGAAGTATTTATTACTGAGTTCAGACCGTATTTTTAGATGTAATGACAAGTATACGGGGTTTTAAATAGCAGCTGTACAAGTTGCAGGGCAGCTAATGTTAGCTAGCAAACTGTTGTGCCAAAAACAAAGTAGTTGTTTATTTGGACAAGTATTTTGAACTGCTGCCTTGACGTGTTTTTTTTTAAGACTGAGGACAGTCATCACTAGTAAGGTGCAACAAGGCCCTCAGCTGAACGTTTCATGATACTTTTTGAGTAAAATATAAGTGAATTTGCTGTTAGGAGGATTCCAACACAAAGGCTTGTGTCACATCAGGTCAGAGATTTGCCCAACTTAGCCTTATCTCTGTGTCTTCCACTGCATTGCTTTCGCAGTACCACCTGTCTTGACTTGACCTGTTGGGTTTGAGATGAGTGGTCAAGGTCCAACTGTAGATAAAGGAATGAACACAGTCCTGGGCTGTCAGGAGAGCTACGCCTGTGGGGGTTCAGATGAGGCTGCGTTTGAGTGTGATGAATGCGGCAGCTTGCAGTGTGCTCGCTGTGAACTGGAGCTCCATCGCCAGGAGCGGATGAGGAATCACGACCGGGTTCGGATCGCACCAGGCCACGTTCCTTTCTGTGACTCGTGCAAAGGGGACAGCAGCTGCTCTGTCAACGGCGGACGCCTCAGAGCGGTGGTGCGCTGTCAGGGCTGTAAGATCAATCTGTGTTTGGACTGCCAGAAACGCACCCACAGCGGAGTCAACAAGAGGAAGCACCCTCTGACACCTTACCCTCCTGTCAAAGCTCCCCAGGATAACAGCATCCCAGCTGAGAATTCACAGATGGAGATCTTAAAAGCCGAGCTGGAGAGGGTGTGCAGCTTCCTTTTGGTGGATGAGAGGGAGGAAATGCAGGTAAACGGTTTAGAGCATGTTTAATGTTTTGATAGCACCTCGTTTAGGTGGTGTGTTCATGATGGGGTGATCTTGTGTGGGTTCCCAGGTGAAGGATGAGGAGGACTTTGTTATCAGACTGGGCTGCAGGGAGGATGAGCTCCTCAAGGTGGTCTCCATCTTTGGAAACACCGGGGAGGGCAAGTCCCACACCCTGAACCATACTTTTTTCCTCGGTCGTGAAGTTTTCAAGACCTCACCCACCCAAGAATCCTGCACCGTGGGTGTGTGGGCAGCTATGGACCCTGTGCACCGGGTTGTAGTCATTGACACAGAGGGACTGCTTGGGGCTGGTATGGCCAAACAATGGATTTGTTTAATAGCATCAGATAAAAAGAGGTAGTTGAAAATTAACAGGTGTTCACTGTGTTATTCCTTATTAGGAGCCAATCAGGGCCAGCGAACCCGGCTGCTCCTTAAAGTCCTGGCTATCTCTGATGTGGTCATCTACCGAACCCATGCTGACCGTCTCCATGACGATCTCTTCAAGTTCCTTGGTGACGCATCAGATGCCTACCTTAAACATTTCACCAAGGAGCTGAAAGCGACCACCACCCGATGTGGCCTGGATGTCCCTTTGTCCACCCTGGGTCCTGCTGTGATCATCTTCCATGAGACAGTCCACACTAAGCTACTAGGATCAGGTACCTGAAATAAGCACGTTGTACTGTACTTTTTAGGGAATTAATGAGCAAGGCTGTCTCACTATATGCTCTGTGTCTCTAGACAAACCCACTGAATCGGCCGAGCGTCTTCTCCAGGAGCGATTCAGAAAGCTGGGTTTGTTCCCAGAAGCATTTAGCTCCATTCAGTACCGTGGAACTCGGACCTACAACCCTCCCACAGACTTCAGCGGTCTGCTGCGCAGCCTGGAACAGCAGCTTGATAACAACACCACCCGCTCTCCACGCTCTGCCAGCGTCATCTATAAGGCTCTTCAGGTAATAATACGTAAATGTCTGAAGAAGTGTGGATCATATATTAATGCTCTTATTTTGTGACATGATGTATTGAGAACACATTTGTGTGTTTGTGCTATGAAGGTGTTCATGTTTGTATTTTTAGCTGACAGAATTATCCAAATTTATTTAGAGTAAATCTTGTTGACTCTTTCTGTCCCTCCATCATCTTCTGGCTCCTTCCTTCAGGCCCTGAGTGAGAGCTTCAGTGGTGATATTCCAGATGAGCATATGACCAGTAATTCATTCTTTCCAGATGAGTACTTTACTTGCTGTTGCATCTGCCTCAGCTGTGGGTACGTGTCTTTCTCTTATCTTAACATACTTAGATTTCACAGCAGCTTCTGAGGCATAATGATGACGCCTTTCCGTCAGACACACAGACCTGTTTATTTCTCAGTTTCAGTCAGTTGTTTACAATGAATTTGACTGAGCCTTTGGTAGGAAAAACAGCCAAGTTCGTATTTATCGCGACAATGTACAATGATTTTGATATGTGTTTGTATTTTACTCCAATGGTTCTCTAAATGACAACATTGTAAAATAGTATTATAAAACCAATAGGTACTGTAACAATATTTTTTTTAGTTAAGATTGATAATGTTTCGAAAAACATCCCCCTGTATAAATATAAACATGTCCCTTAAATATTTGAAATCTTATTCTGACCTTTGTTTCTGACTTTTTGTGCTCAAACTTTTAGCTCAGGCTGCAAGAGAAGCATGAATCATCTAAAGGAAGGACTCGACCACGAAGCCAAACATCGCTGCCGCTACTCTGCACAGTATGACAACCGCATTTACACTTGCAAGGCAAGTACGAACCACGAAATGCCCCACATGCTTTTGTTAAAGTATGCCTGCTTGACAAGGTTCTGAGTGTCTGTGCTGAACTTCTCAGGCTTGCTATGAGGGAGGGAAGGAGGTGGTGGTGGTTCCCAAAACGACAGCCTCGTCTGACTCACCGTGGTTTGGCCTGGCTATCTACGCTTGGTCCGGGTGAGTCCAGCTGCCACAGAACCATTTAGAAGATGACTGAAAATGTCTTCCATCCTTACGGAAATAATTCAAATTATCTCTGTAATTATAGTGAAAAATGGGAAAATATCACTACGTTGTAACCCACCTACATGTAAATTATAACTCTTTTTCCTTTCACTGTCAGTTAGCTCAATTAGAACAATAAAAGAGGATGTAAGAAGCAAATTGTATGGGAGCTGATTTATATGTTTTGGCCTGAGGCAGGAGGAGATGAGTCATACAGCTCTTGTTACATGAACTTACAGTTCAACTCTTTAAGTGATTATGCAGAAACTTAGACAGTAATAACAAGTCGGGACTGTCTGAGAAAACTGACAACACTGGCTTTTGTGTGGTTGTTTCTCTCTGTCATGTTGTAAATTCAGCAGCCTACTTCTTAATCATGCTGTAAGTAGGAACACCCACCTAAAATGTTGCCTACTTGTACCCTTAGACCACTTAGGGTGAGCCCTTGAGACAAATTTAGCAGATGACTACACAGAGGGTGATATTGTTCATTTTCTCAGACAGTGCTTTTTAGTCATTTTAATTTATGACAAATAAAATTAAAACAAAAGTCATTAACTTCAAAACTTTCTGGACACTCACTCAGAGTTTAACTGCACATGTATGTATTAAGAGCTGCAAAACTCATCTCCTACCTGAGGTCACACTCTAACTATCATGCCTCATAGTTATCCTTGGCTATATGTAGATGAACATAGCATGAGTAGCTTGTTTGTGATGTAAGCTGCTCCAGGACAAAGAGGCACCATGATCTTTCTCCTTAACACTGGAACTGAGATCTTTTTTGTCTTTGTCCAGGTATGTTATCGAGTGCCCGAACTGTGCAGTGATCTACAGAAGCAGGCAGTACTGGTATGGAAACCAGGACCCAGTGGAAACAGTGGTCAGAACAGAGATCCAGCACATATGGCCAGGGGTAAGGCCACAGTGGAACAGCCTAAATGAGAGTCTGCCTTAACTAGTAAAACAAAGTTGCAAGCTAAGGTTTCAAAGGTTTTGAGTGGAATTTAAATTGAGCGGCATGTTGTATCAATTATATTCCTGCTGCAAGTTGCTTGTATGTAGATATGAGGAAAGAAATGCTGGTTATGTACTCTTCCATTATGATTCAAGCAAGGCTTAGTCAAAAATGCTGAGTGCAGAGGCTTGAATGCCATGCATAATACATGCTATATGTCAGCCGTTAAGGCTGTGCTATTGTATGTTTGCAGTTTAGTGAGAAGTCATTGCACTGTCAGCATCGTGGCCAGTATTCACTGTTAATAGTGAGTCACAATTGTTAAAACATGACTAAAACACTGAATGTTACCTCAAGATTTTCTAACAATACATAAATTATGAGTGGTATGAATGTGTGAAGGAGTCAGTTAGTACATTCATCCGTATCTTAACTGTTTCTTTTCTCCTTTCCTTTTTAGTCCGACGGTTTTTTGAAAGACAACAACAATGCTGCCCAGAGGTTGCTGGATGGAGTCAAGTACATTTCTCAGTCAGTGTCTGAACTCAGCGTCAAACCTGCCAAAGCAGTCACCTCTTGGCTTACTGACCAGATTGCTCCCACCTACTGGAAACCCAACTCCCTCATCCTGGTACATAACTAACAACTGGAATTGAAAAGGAAGATTTTGGAGATGATGTTTAAAGTGTTATTTCCAAAATCTTAATATTACCGAATGAAATGAATTCTACAATGTTGTAGTAGTGACGTGACCTTGATGTGTCATCCTCATTGCGTTTGATGCAGAAATGCCATAAATGCGGTGAAGAGTTTCAGCCCAACGACACCAAGCACCACTGCCGTGCCTGTGGGGAGGGCTTCTGCGACTCCTGCTCCTCAAAAACCCGGCCGGTCCCAGAGAGGGGCTGGGGCCTTGCTCCTGTCCGTGTCTGTGACGCCTGTTTCACAAACAGGGGAATCCCCACTGGTAAATCCTTCTTAATGTTTCACTGTGACATCAGTTGTAATAGTTTTCTGGATGTGAGCTTATGTGTGTGTGTGTGTGTGTGTGTGTGTGCTCTTCCCTGTCGCAGAGTTATTGGATGCTGCCTTGGAGGAGGAGGGAGGAACCCTGATAGCCAGGAAGGTTGGGGAGGCTGTTCAGAACACTTTAGGAGCTGTAGTGGGTGCTATTGACATACCTCTGGGTGAGCATTAAATCTATTTACATCATAAAAACAATGCAAATTAACCTTTCTAACTGAAACTATCACTTTATCAAGCTATTTTTAACAAAAAAACAGCCCAAAAACTCCTGAGGCTGTAAATATGGTAGAAGATAGAGATTTTTTTTTTTTACTTTATTCTCACTGGGTCAATTTTGATTGAGTCAATTTGAAAGCATTTAAAAGGAGGTAATGATTTTATGTGTGTGACTCAGAATGACTGTAGTTTTCAGTTGAATATCCACCCATCCAATGTCATCTTTCACCGATGATCACACAATGAAGATTAGGTCATTAAACAATAACAAACATTATTTCAACAAATGACTCATTCTCCTAATTAATCATTTACTTGTTTGTCTACAGAGTGTGAGAAAATAATTAAAAGTGCTGAGCACAATTTCTGAGAGCCCAAAGTACAATCTTTGTCTTTTTGTATCTGATCTACTGTCCAAAATCCGAGTATATTCAGTTTATAATCAGATATTAACATTTCAGAATTTTGCTTAAAATAATCTAATCGAAAATGTTCTGTCAACTAAGAGATTAATCAGTGAATCATTTAAAAGTTACTTATTTTTTATAAGCTTGGGTCTACTTGACCACAATTTCCTCCTTGCTTTGTGACTATTTAGCATTTTAATACTGATGTTGGAATAATCATTTACAAGCCCTGATGCAAGGCAAAAATAACCGGGCAGTTTTGGCTTTTCACAGTACCAGCTGTCTGTTATTCCTTAATTTCTGAAGTCACAAATTGCTCTATTAGTAGAAACAGTTGCCATAACAACTGCTGCATCCTCTCCTTTATATCAAGGCCTGGTGAAGGACGCAGCTCGCCCGGCCTACTGGGTCCCAGATCAGGACATCCACTCCTGCAATGAGTGCCAGAAGGAGTTCTCCCCGCGTCTCTCAATCCACCACTGTCGCTCCTGTGGCCAGGGCGTGTGTGACGACTGCTCTCAGGAGCGACGCGCCGTGCCATCCCGCGGCTGGGACCACCCAGTGAGGGTCTGCAACAGCTGCAACCAGAAACCCGGGGAGCTTTAGCAGGATGAGGAGCACGAATGAAAGGAGAAAGAGTTAAACCGTCCTCCATGAAAACTGGAATCGACAACATTTGGACTGAAAGGCTTCAGTTTCCTGTTGTCTTTTTGTGGTGGCGTTTTCTGGCTGCCACTAGACTGTCTGTGGCAGATTGGACTCTGTTTATTGTTTTTAACACCGTCCTCATGTCACTTCAGTCCCTTGATGCTATTTCACTTTAATATGCCTATATTTTACACTGTGAAGAGTCAGAGTGAGACTTGAAAATCAAAGAGGTGGGAGAGATAAAACAACTTGAGGTTTTTTTTATGAAAGTGAATAATGTAGATGCTTGCTCACAATTGAGTTCAGGTAAACTTCCGTATTACCCTCTTGATCCTTTAAAGTTTATATCGATGCACATGAAACCCTGACCTTCCCTCTGACAATCCTTCTCAGTGTTACACACTAGTATTAGCACCTTTTGTAGTCTGGGGCTACATGTGTAAAGCCGTGTATTAATAGAAATACTGACTGAGGATCTTAAGCTGATATCCAGGTAAAGCACATGTATTCTTCTCTGCAGGAACCCTGGATATAGCATCCAGTGCTGGCTTTAGAAAAATGGATGGAAAACTTCTGCTTGTTTGAATGGTTGTACAGTAGTTTTCCTCTGCTTGAGCTCTGCAAGCTTCAGCTTCCCTGCCACTCTTTGGCTTCAAGGAGGATTCAAACAATCAGACGCCAATAATGTACTGTAGCACCAAGATGCATTCCACCTTATAGAAGTACTTAGTAATAACTACTTACTTAACCCCTTTGTTCCTCTGTGGTTGTTTGTGCATATGAATGGGCAATTAATATTAGAGCAGCCTTAATAATGCTGTCCTCGTGGACTGTTTAAATTTTACATATAGAATTCACATATATGGGGAATATAAGCTTACTTTAAATAGGGAAATTTTTAAATGGCCTCGTTTTTGTTTTTAAAATGTCAAAACTACTATCAAGACAAATCTGAGTGCAGTGGGACGAAATGCAACATAACCTGCTTTTTATAGAGTGGCTGGCTCACAGTAGCAATATGGTACAGAGAAGATTTCAATTCATCTTTGAGGCTGGCCCCTCAATACTGGAAGTAGTTAGAAGAGTAATCCATTACTCTGTCAACTCAGGCTGTGTAGTTAGTTAGCTAAAAGCACCATGTGAGCAACGTTTGAGGTTGCTTTTACTGCAACAAGACAATAACTGTCAGACATATGATAAATGTCACATATGACGCGGCTCGGATTTCTACTGAACACAAAGGCATTGTGAGATCTGACTTTAGTGACGGTTAACATGGAAGTTTTAACTATCTGATTGGTCATGATGTGGAAAAATAAGCTGGAATGACGCAATCTGAATCAGTGGACTATCTCACAACTGTTCGTATCTCAGAGAGAGGTTCAATGAATACAAATATCACAAAGAACAAATCAATACCTTTATGTTCATGTATGCTCTTAAAATATGAATTAAACTTCAGAAATTCAGTCTGCATGTGTGTCTTATTTGGCAATAGATCATGTTTTCTCATTCAAAGACAGAAAATGTTTTGATTTACAGTGTAAACAAAGTATCGTTCTTTTCAAAGTCAGACTGGTGATGTTCTGAATTTCATTAGAAACTAAAGTCATCAATCATGTTATGAGTAAGTGCACTTTTTTGGCAAAGGTTACAGAAAACACTAACTACAGTAATTGTGTGCACTCATCTATGTAGCACTTTGATTTCCTTTTGGCACAACTAAGTCTTTTAAAAATATAATTTCCCCTGAGACTTTAATGTAACTCTTTTTAGATAAATTTCCCACACCAAAGTTCAGTTTAGCCTTCTGGAAATGAAATGAACTGCATACTGGCCAAACCCTTTCAATTATAAAATATGCATTTAACTCCATCCATAAATTTGGAAAAAAAATTAGTGTCCTTTTTTCAGAAAAGATCTGTGAGATGAATAATTTTTCAGTCTTTCTTTAAAAGCCGGCCTGCTGCTCTCCTTCCTGGTAGTCAGTGTTGTATGGGAAGTAGTAAAGGTCGTGTTTGACAGCCATGAGCAGGCCTGGGAGCCCCCTGCAGCCACCCAACTTGGAGGAGAAGACGATGCTTGGGATCAGGTCATTTGCGGCTGGGTGGGGTGATGGGATGGTCCTCAGCAGGTGACCGTCTTTTAGGCTCCATAACCTTGTGTAGCAATCCTGACCAACTGGGGAGGGTGAAGAAGGGGAGAAGTGCAAAATGATTGTTTTGTTTTTGCAATCAGAGTTGGAAAACACCTTTGAGGAGACATGAGACATCTTTTGCATGCTTCAGTTTTCTCAAAGTCTCTCTGAAACGCCTTATTGATCATGGTGTCCTCTTGTTTGCAAATGTGTAATGGCTAAATCTTGAAGCTTAAGTTGTCTGACACTATTTATGTTAGAGCACAGCAGCTGTAAACCTTGTCCTTCTTTGATTAAGTCAGTTTACAGCTTTTTAAAATCTGTTTCGAGTAGTTTCGTTCTCTCCTACCTGCCAACAGAAGCCCCTCAGGCTCATTGACATGGATGGGAAGGTAGGCGTGTTCGTTATAGTGGCCTCTGTACTCCTGTACTGGCTTTGTCACTCGCACATCCCACAGCTTAATCTGCACATAAATGAGAGTAACAGAACAGTTAATAATGCAATGATAGTAGAAAAATTTTTAACTGTGTAAAAGCACGATTCTGAATTTGGATCCTAAAGAGTTCCTCATGGGTTATGGGTAAAAGGTTAACAGTGATTATTCTTTGTACCACATCTGAATTACAGTCTGAACAGTGCTATAATTTATTCTAAGAGAAACTTTTCCAGGAATGTCGACATCCCTCTTGCCCTGTTGTGACAAATTCATGGCAGCTGTCTCCTCTTGGGATACTAACTTCACCTCAGGACCAAAACATAATCAGCATATAAGTAATTTAGTATTTATGAACCACTTGTTTTCAAGCCAATAATCTGACCTGGCCATGCATATCAGCAGCTAGCAGATAGTTCTCGTCCTGCAGGACACGTATGGATGTGATGGATGACTCCTGATGGAAGCGGCTGGCCTTCCAGCTATGATCCCTGCGGCCGCGCTGCCGCAGGTCGATGCTGAAGATCTCCCCTGATCGGCAACCGTTGAACAACACAGGGACCTGTGAAAATAAAGAGTTAATTTATTTTGTCGGCTTCTCTTTTTTCCACATTAATCAATACTATGCTGTGGGACAAGTGAACTCAAACATGCTTAAACATAAGACATAACTCACTCTCAAAGCAAACTGCTGAGCCAAGACGCTGCTGCTCGTGCTGTACGTCTGCGTTCGGCCCGTCTCTGCATCTTTCACTATAACTCTGTGAGACAGACCTGCCAACACATGCAAGAAGAAAAACATTTTGAATTTAAACATTTTTAGTGAATGAAATGTATTAATGCAAATTTCAGCCCCAAGATGGGCCTTAAAAATGTTTGCTTTTCTGAGTAAATAGGTTTTAAAACACTGGCTGTTTAACAGCACAAAACTGAAGCCAAGCTAACAAACTCAAGACTCCTCAGAGGCCGATGATGATGATTATCACATATGAGATGATTTTTGCTGGACATACCAGTGCTGAAAGTCTTGTCAAACTGAGGATTCAGACACCAAGCACACGACCAGGCTGAGGATATCTTAAAGCTACACAGCATCCCCGGCTGGTCTGAGGAGAGAGGATATATGTTAAAATGGTGAAGAAAACAAAAAAACTATCTTGCAAAATAGGTGAAATCTACCTTTAAGAATAATACAGTATAGAGGGCTAGTGTGAAAAACCTTTAACAGTTCTCTTTAATACAACCTGGGTTGGAGTTGCTGAAGAGGGAAGCAGGAAGTAAACTGACGCAGCCAGGGGTGTCTGCCATTCCCACCAGACACAGCCTGACAGTCAGCTCAGTTAAGGAAAATACCGGCAACGTCTGAGCAGCACTCGAGTTTTAACACATGCAAACTGACTAAGATGAGCTCTGCTAAAGCTGTACAAGGATACAAGACGTGGGAGTCCGGGTAGTTGACTGAGGCCCAGCAGATGGAATTCACCTGAAATGCATTCAGCCAAAGCAGAGCTGTCACCACACTTTTTCAACATAAACATTTTTACTGACAAAACTAAATTTCCTCGCATGTAATCCCTGAAATGTGCGGTGGAAGGTGTGTACAGTAATGTTCATGATGTGTCTACATGTTCAGAGTCACTGCTCCAGCTCCTGTGAAACACTCCCACCTTGCGGTTGGTGAAGTAGAGGTTGTCACACATTTCCACAGACAGAGATCCCTGGCTGCTGCTGCTGAAGTTCATAATGCCGTACTTGCAGCCTCCATGTGACACATCATTGACTGTGAACACTCGCTCACATGCCGAGTCTCCCTGAGAGACAAGAGAAAGAATTGAGTTCACGCAGGGAAAAATTATTTTACAAAGGTACTAATGATTTTTTTCCAACTGCAAAACAGGTGCAAAAAAAAAAAAGATTCTTTTAGGAGCATCTGTTATGATTGCAGTATTCAGCATCAGGGTGATGCCTAAGTACTGTGTGTGTGTGTGTGTGTGTTCTCACCACTATGAGCCTGAAGTTGTCAGTGTTGGGGTTGCTGTTGTCTGTGCTTTGGATCTCTACTTTGTGGCGTCTCATTGCGCTGACCTTCACCTCATGCACAAGCCTGGAGACACACAACAACCATGGTAACACACCCACAATAACCATCCACACCCAATTCACTCCACCAGAATCATTAATTCTCTCTCCTCTCAGCTATTTGAAAACAGGCTTCTATTTATTTATAGAAATGTTTGCCAGTAGGATGAATGTCAAACATTTGGGTAACTCTTGCGACTGTAATGGATTTAACTTATCTAACTGTGAGGCAGCACAGATCAGCATGTGTTTGTTTTTTTTTTCTCTCTTTTGTACTACTTGGAAACTCCTGTCAAGAGAGATCAGCATCATTATTAGTGGCTGGCAATGCTCCAAAGGAAACTCTCTCAACACATACAGAACTGATTATCATTAAAGTTAGACTTTGGTTGGCTTTTTTTGTCTGTAATGTCTTACAGCTGTGGGTGTTGTTATATGTTAAGGACATAAGGAGAACAGCCATGCATATAAGTTCATGTATACATGTGCACACATTCAGTGGAATACAGTACTTGCAATAGGAGTTCTCAGGTAATAGACCAAGGTGTCTTTTTTGTAGCAGCAGCGAAGTGTTCAGTCCTTTTCTTGGTGCTTTCTGTAGAGAAGAAAACACGTGTCACATCCTTATACAACAAGAAACCCACAGAGTGTGTGTGTAGAACAAGGCAATACTGCTATTTAGATATTTATGCATTTCAGTTGACTAATTGTCTGCGATGTTGGCAAAAAGAAGTAATTTACTTTATGATTATTTCACTATGTCAGAAAATATCAATTTCATCTACTGAAATAATCCAGAATTGACAAATGGTGAACTCTGATACATTCATTTACACAACACCAACACAGCATTGACATGCCATTATAGCAGATGCCATTGTTATAGACATCATATCCTGTCTGTGACTCTTATAATAAGCTCTTATTTGAAGGAAAATGACAACTCGGGCATTTACAATTTCAAGCTCAAGGAACAACATCACAAACACTGAAGGCTAGAGAGGCAACAGAATTATTTTCTCCCACTACAAACTCACTTTTCTGGGGTTTTCATCCTCTTCCAGCATCTTGTTTCTTTGTTTCTCTCTCTCTTTCCTCTCTAACTGCTCTTTAGTCAGTGGGTTACAGTTGTTGTGTCCAGGCAACAGGCGGAAGTAGCGATTTTTTTCCGAGTCAAAGTAGAAACCAGGCAGCTCTAACAACAGAAAAGATGTTAAAAATAAGCATGTTTTGTTCCCAATATTCAACTTATATCCTTAATTATTCCATTTACAGTGGAAACAAGCTGATTGTGGGTGCCAATAAAGTCTTTATGTGGGTTCTTGATGAAAATTGTCTGCGAATGTATTATTGAGGTATGGAGAGGGGTTGTGCCTGGTACTAACCTGGTGCAGCACTATTGGCCATAGAAGAGGAAGATGAGGAGGACGAGGAAGAGGGGGTTGAGAATGACGATGAAGAAGATGACTGGTTTTCGTGTCTCCTTTCAGATTCTCTAAATGACTGCTCTGCATCATGTCTACCCCTGTAAACAAAACAACACGCAATAATGACCTTAGACGAATGACACGTTACAAACACTGTAAATATTGGGCAATACCGATGCATCGACATCTTTAAGTTAAGTCCCTTGAAAGTCTTTCAGTGTTTCGTTTAACATACCACTGTGCATCCTGTGTTGATCTCTGCCGGTTGTCTCTGTACCAGCCGTGGTGTTGATTAACACCTTGTCGCCGATACGGTCGCTGGCCCTCTCGCCAGTTCCACTTCCTCATCCTTGCTGTTTTTGCCCTAAAGTAAAGATCCTAACCCTGCGTTGTCTTTCAATCGTGTCCACATGTAAGAGCGTGTGGCTAGTCAATACATCACGTTTACATGTTAGTTGTGATCACTAGCATACTTGAGCTAACGTTCGCGACACTTGTTTTTCGAGACCTTTATACAGACGTTTGACTTATAAAATGAGAAAACGTAAACGATAGGTATCGATTAAAAGGTCAATTAACACGCCTCCAGCTGAGGACATAGATTTTTTACTGTCCTATCACACTGTTAAAACTTTACTGCATAAAACCACTCATGAGCTAAGGCTAACTGTTGTACAATGAGTTCCTTCCGTGTTAGCCCGCCCTCGAAAGGCATTCATTGGCTAATCGCTAACAATAGTATATGACGTTACAGGCATTCATTGGTTACCTTCTTCGCGAATGTATTAGTCACGCACGTCACGCACTAGACTAATGTTGCAAGAATTAATGTTATTTTGTTTGATTGACAGATGAATGACATCCCAAATAATCAAAAACCAACACCAAACATGTGGATTTCAAAGTCAGTGCATATTATTTTAACGTCAACAATTCTAATGAGTTAAAATAAATGGTCGTATTAAAGCCTGGTGGTTTATTGTTCCAGTAACTATTAAAACCTCCAGCCCAATCAATACAATAAAGGATAAAATGACATATTTCATCTTATTCGATATTTTTATTTCTATTTATGATGTTGTTGAAACTAAATTAAAGATGAATTGATTATATTTCTCTCAAGCTTTACTACTCTGAGTACTGGGAGATTGATTTTGACAGATTTCTCTGAAGCCACGCCTAATGTCTTGATGCTGGTGTTGTATTGGTAGGGCGCACAGTGCCCAGGACCGCATTGGCTGTTATGTTTTTTTTTTCATAAGGGTCCCAAACTACACCGAGATTTGGAATATTACGTTACAGTCCAGCAGGAAAATGGCGACTGTCATTCATAATCCTCTGAAATCGTAAGTAATTCCAAAATAATTATAAAACTATTTCATTGTTTTTATGCATGCAGTGATGTTCACAAGACCAGTACGCTGCTAAACGCGTAAATTGCTAAGTAACGTTATCACAAAAATTAACACTTTTGTCAGATACTCGGACATTCTCCTTGTGTGCGATGTCTGCAGGTACCGTTGCTTACTTGCTATGCTGTGCAATACTAATCTAAAAAGCATGCACTTATGCACATCTGCAGAGAAAACATCTCTAACCCGCGCGTAAATGTCCGCACTTTGAGCTCGTGCACTTGGTTTCACTTAGACAGAAAGTTGCTATTGTCCACGTTCTGCTTCGGTAAACTCGGTTGACAGAAGTTTGCATGCAGGGTTCTTTGTCAGTGGTTGACGGTTGAATTTGCATAGATAAATCCATGCAATTAATGTCATAAAGCGCACAGTGAGAGGGGGGCGACTCGCTCACTGCGCGACTCGTGCTTTCGCTGCGACTGTTCAACGCATGCACAATGCACAGCAGGTCATTATATAGTGTAATACAGCATTAACCTCCTTTCTTGTATGAAAAGGAAGCTTTCAGTGTGATATAAAATGATGGGCTCTGCAGTTTCCCTGAAGTTTAGATTTTAAAACTTAAAACTGATCACGCTGACATCTATACACAACCATCGTAGATTTGTAGAAACATTATTATGATACTTTTGAAATGATGCAAAATCATGAAATATGAAAACCAAATTAAAATGCAAAAGTGCCCTGCCTGTAGTGCACACATAACTTTCAGTTCAGTCCATACTGAATGCATGTCTGTCTTCCTGCTGGCTGACAGCAGATGTTTACCACTGGACATGTGGAATTTGCAGAGTCCGTCAGTTATTACAGAATCTGTTGTGCAAGAGATTTAATCGATGTTTACATAAATGTTAAAAAAAAATGCACACAGTGTGATCTGATCCTTTTGTTTAAGGAGGCAAAAACCATCAACTTGCCCCACTTAAGGCTTTTTTTGATATGATGTGACCACATATGATTTTTCAGAAATGTAAAAAAAAAAATTCACCACTCATCAGCTGTGAATCACATCAAGCCTTTTAATACAAAACCAATGTGCTTTTTTAAACATTTTCTGCATTTTCAGAGCAAAAAAGGAGAGGAGGATGAGAGAACTCGTGATGCTCTTGTTTTGTAGAGCTCTTTGTTGACAACCAAAAATATCTTACTGTACTTGGGGGGAAAAAAAGCTTTAAGCTGCTGTATTCTACCAAAACAGATTAGGCTGCAGAGAAAGTATGAATACATGTGTGTGTGGGTTTTTTTCTTCTTTTTTATTGGATAGTGCGTGTCTGCAGTTGTGCATTTGGAGCAGCAGATTAGGAGCGCCCCAGTATTCTCCTGGGTCCATCTGTTTAGATAGGAAGAGGTACATGTAAAGACACACAGACTGACGCTGGGTTAGAGACAGAGATGGAGGGAGGGAACCCTGTCCATCTGCCCTTCATATATGGTTGGACTTACTCAGACAACCCCCTCCTCACCCCCTAACCCCATCCAGTATTTGGAAACATGGAAAACAATGCATGTGCATGTAGGATGGAGGCAGGGCTCCACCTACCAAAACGAACATCAGCCTATACCACAATATGGTTAAAACTGTCTAAAAATGTACGTGAGATGATCTTGTATGAGCCAATAATCAGTAACATATGCGTTAGGACCATGGGAAATGCAGTTGTGGTCTACATTTCAAGCTGCGCAGTTGTCTGGTTGAGACAATAGGGCCTGCTTGATATCTGTCCTCAGGATGTGGATGGTAAATCATAGGCACTCAGTAAGGACATGGTAATAATCTTACCCACTCTCTTGCCAGTGCTCAGCCCTGAAAGACAAATTACAGCCATCATAAGGCAGCAGTAAATACGTCCGGCTCTCGAGACAGATTCTGTCATGTTTAGCCATGCATATTTATATGATTTGTTTAAACGCTCAATTTTACGACTTCTTTGTGACTGAAACCTGGGCGGCTGTGCAAAATGGGACTTAATGAAGAGCTGACATGAGAGGGATTCAAATGAGCAACGCAATTCATATGCAGAACTGTGTTTATGCGCATATTAGGTTCTCTTTTACCTTCTGTCTTATTATTGGGTTTGGGCTCCTAATGAACAAAAGAGCTCAGGTGGAAAGTGGTTTGGTGTGTTTGCACAAGGACTGAAAGGACATCGGCTGAGATTTGGAGACATGTAAGGGAGATAGTGATGTGTGTGTGTGTATGTGCATGAATGGGGATGAAGTGTGTGGGGTTGTGTTTTTTATCATGTGTGTTTGTTGCATGTGTGGGCGGTTGTGGAGCTGCCCACCCTTCCCCCAATTTGTGAGAGTGATGGAGGTTGAGGGGGGGGTTGTCTGTCTGGCTGCATTTTACTGCATACATTTATACTACACCCTCAGCACAGGGGCGAACTCTGGCCTTTGTCTATCTGAGAGCGAGGAATGAGAATGTCCACGAATGGTTTCCAGGCATGGGGAATTAAATGGCCAGGAACATTTTTTTATAGACAGCTCCATGCAGTGATCAATCCTACTTCTTCTTTTCTTTTCTTTTTTTTTTTTCCTGCTCTGCACATGGAACTGGCACATGTTTCTCTCTTCATATGAATTTTGTCCATGTGAGATTTCTTAGAGCAGAGAGGAGAGGTGAGACATGGATGTTATTCTTCTAATTTAAAACAGTATCTCTTCCTTTGGAGACAACATTTTCTCAGATTTCCTCCAGTGGTCCCATGCTGGGTCCAAGCGCGTTATCATTCAGCCCAGCTCTCCAGCTTCCACTCCTTCACCTCACCAGCCTTCAGTGTCTCTACCTCCCGCTCTAGAGGAAAAACAACAGCAGCATCTGAATCAGGGTTTCCCCTTTGCAACACCCTTTCCTCCTTTGCTTGCTCTACCTCTCCCCTTTCCTCCACCTCTGACTACGCTCTGCACCTTTTCCTTTCATTTCCTTTGTGTGTCTGTTTGAGCACAGACAGCCCTATGTATGTGTGTGTGTGTGTGTGTGTGTGTGTGCGTGTGTGTGCGCTCGTGCGTGCACACATCCGCGTCTTTCAGAGAAAATGAGTGTGACAGGGTTTGAAAGGGAACACGTGTGCCCCGGGACATAACAGACCCCTCCTATTCCCTCCCATTCTGCCTCCTTGGCTCCTCCTCCTCTTGGTCTCCCTCCGCTCTGCTCTGCCTGCAAAGTGCCACAAAGACACCTATCAGTGCCCACATGCCGTTGCCCTGCCTGAACTTCCTATTCCTGACCAAAAATGAACTTCCTCTCCCCTCATGATCTTATACATCATTTTTGATAAATCCTCAACCCTTTGACACTATTAGTGGAAGTGATATTTATCCCCTGAGACACAGTATGCACTGTGAGCTTTATTAAAAAGATGTTTCAGTGTGAGGTAATACATGTCAGGCTGTATTTGTAAGGGACTTAGTCACCTGTACAGTTTTTTTCTGACTTAGTGAGCTGGTTTAGGTGATGAAAACAACATTTAAAGACTTCAACATGTTGAGAAATGCTGTTAAGTTTGTCAAACAGGCTATTAACAGCTCAACAGTGGGAATTTTCAGTTTGGTATATTTCCGATTAAATGTATGTTAGAAGTATAGTAGTTTGTACTGTATTATAAAATTATAATAGAAACTTAGATTTAAACACTTATATTGGCTGTCTGGGATTGGCAGAATCCATCAGTGGTAGTTTGTTTTAAAGCAGTATTTCCTTTATTTTGCTAATTCAATGTATTGCTTTCAAAAAAAAGCAAGAGTCACTGCTCAGTGACAGACTTGCGTTCAGCAAGCTTACACAGTAGCACAAGAACAAAACACACTTCTTGAACTGAAGAGAGAAAAGCTGTGTAGATCTAAAATAATTTCACATCCACTTAAGTTTTTTTTAAGACGTGATTTGGACTAAACCAGAATTGGGTAGTTGTAAGATGAGAATACAAAAACTGAATGAAACCAGAAATGACAAGTGGTGCACAGGCAAGACTGAAGAACGGATGCAGGACTAAGAAACCAGGGAGCGAAACAGATGAACAGGAACAAACTGTAAAAAAAAACAGGGTTAACTGACAAATGGCAGGTAGAGAAGAACAACACCTGGACTAAATATACTGGGAACTAATAAACTGATAAGCAACAGGCGAGGAAGAAAAGCAGGTGGGAGATGAACAAAGACAGGCAGTGATAATGAAAGCTTGGCTGGAAAACATAACGGATTAAAACAGGAGATATCAAAACTAGAATGCAAACCACAACAAGTCCGTTTTAAAACCATATTAGCTTAAAAAATCCAGTGGCTGATGAATGTAACTGTTTCCATATATATCACACATAACACATTTTATCCTTCCCATTTTAATAACAAAGCATAAAGGGATCGGTATATGTCACCAGAATCTGTGTCTGTGGTTTCGATGCTCATTAAAATGATTGACAAAGGTGTGATTATGGTCAGCTGAGGCGAGAAGGACAAGACTGAAAAAAAAATAGCTTACATTAATATATGACAGAGAAAAGATTGAAGTATCATAATTGAAAGGTTGGAACCAGTTAATATTTGACATTTTTTTGCTTGCATTATGGAAGAAATGCTTGATTGAGTATCCCAGTTGTGTAATTATCTGTTAAGTGAATAATTGACAAATCATCTTGGCTCTTAAATAAAGGATTAAATGGCAGGAAGTTGAGATATCTCAGGGTAAACTTGTCAGCTGATGAAATATAAAGGAAACAGCGAAGATGAGAGTGTAGAGAGACAAACGCGACTGCGGAGAGACGTATGACAGTGATTTATTATGCAACTAATGAGCTCCATCAGTGATTAATTATTCTGTTTAGCGAGGAGGAAGAGAGAGTGCTGAGAGCAATATTAACTGACAGAAATACATGGAAATTAATAATAAGATCGACGGAAAAGGATGACAGCAGGCGACCAAAACAAAAAAAGACGGATTAATAAAGCCGCCTCTCCCCCTCAACTAAGGATTGAGTGTGTGTTTGAATATTTATTATGTCCATAAGCACCATCTCTGTGAGCTCCTAAACATTAACCACCATTGCATCTGTACTTGGCAGTTATAAGACTGACCATAACACACAAAGCTCCTCTGTGCTAATATGGGAGCAATTGAGACAATCACAGTGGTATACACAGGCACAAACACACACACACACACACACATGAACAGACACACATGCAGCAACTGCAGATTCCATCAGTATCCAGGAAGCTGTTGACCAAGAGGAATGCGTTCCCCAACATGCAAAAAAACTCCACTTACATAAGCGCCATCACTAGGATCAGTCGTACAGTCAACTAATGGGTACAAACAGGAGCACAGTGCAATCTCTGGAGGTTGAAACTGGTTCAGAGGGGTAGGGGGGTGGGGGTCACACAACCCATAAACGGATTGCCTAGCAGGCATACAGATACACATATATACACACATTCTTTTATCTCGCTCAGTCAAACGCACCTCTCAAACAAATGCACGGCAGGCATACTTGTTTATGTAAGAGTTTTTGAAGCTGCCCGAGGACATTATATGGACGTTTTGTTGCTGGAAGTGGGACAGAAATGTACAGGCAGTATGGGATGACACAGGCAGGAAGAGAGGGAAGAAAAGTAGGTAAGACAGATGAGGAGAAATGCCTGAAGTCCAGCCAACAAATAATGACAGCAGGGACAGCGATTCACTTCTGGGAAAGTGAGTTATGTGACAGGAAGTCTCTTGGATTTGTTTGGATCATGGTGACTGCTGGTTTGTCATACTGTAAAAAAAACATGCGATGCCTGAAAATACCAGCTGCATTCCTCATCTCTGTAGGTCTCCTGACAAAAACCTCAGCCAGCAAATGCCACATGTGTTAAGGCCCACATGTTTTACTGTACGTGCACAGACAGTGAAACACACAGAGTTACTGTAGAGCTTTTTACTTTCTGCACGAGTGCTCCTTCAACTGCCTCCTTACCGCTGTGATAGGTTGTGAACAGATTTAGTCACTGATTTTGATGGCTTCCAGTACATTATTAGCACTAATTTCTCTGCCAGCCCCCTAGTATAATAATAGTATTTGAGATTTGAGTGAGAGAAAGATTTCTATGCCATAAAGCGATAGTTTGTGATTTGGACTATTCACTTTCCTGCTCATTAGATGACAGAACAGATACTATCACACAGCGTGCTGCAAATATGAACCTGGAATCATGAGACATTTAGCTTAGCATGAAGACTTTAGCAGGGGGAAATAAAATGTGGCCTTTAAGCACCTGATATATGAAACTATCAGACTGTATCATCGATATGAAGCTAGAGTCAGGGGGACTGTTAGCTTAGCTTAGCAGTTTAGGACTGTAAGCAGATATGAACAGCTAACCAAGTTGAGTCCAGAAGAAGAAAATCTGCAAACCTAAGTCTTACTAACAAGCAATTTGTATCATGTGTTTTTAATCAGCTCAAAACATGAGGTGCAAACATTGACTTTTTTATGGGGGATTATGTGCTGGAATTTTTGTAAGCTGGTGACAGTCACTTCCTGGAATTTGCACTGGTTTCCTAGATAGATAAAATGTAATGTGTAGCTGTACAGTGTTATTATATTAGATTTTTGTCCAGCAGTAAAAATATAGTCACATGGAGTTTTATCACAGCATATTTTATGTTCATAATCTTATCTTCAGTATAACTCAATTGTCATGACATTTTATGTATCTGCAGACCACAAATATGCTGACGGTTCAGGGTATTCTTATGTTTCTTTTAAATTTTTTGATGTTGTTATAATGCTGTGTTTAAGGTCTGGTTAAGTTTATATACAAAGCAACATGGTTATATGGTTAGGAAAAGATGGTTTCAAATCATTTTTCTCCCTCGCAGTATTTATTGTTATTCTCCTGTCTTTTCCTACTTTAATTTTTATTCATTGCTGTCATTTGAATAAAAGCACTATTCATTTTGAACCCTCACCAATCTGCTATTTAAATGTCCAAAGTATAATAAATGTCCCAGTCATCTCTGATCTTTGTCCAGATGTGGCACTAAGTTGAGGTGTAATTCATGCTTTAGAAGTATGAAGACGATGACATAATGCAGAAGTGAGATGGTATCCTTCATCTGCTCTCCACATGTCCAATAATCCCATTGTCCCTTTTTTCCAAATCAAATTCTCACTTTATACCTGTCTCCTTCTTTGAACCCCTTCAGTTTTACATCTACTCCCTGTTGCTTCCCAAGTCAACCTCTTAACCCTCACAACCCTCCTTCCACCACAACCGCTCCTCTTCCTCCTCACCCCCACCCCCACCCCCCCACCTCAAACACTGCACATCTTTGTGAGATTCAGTGTGACCAGAGTACTGGTCTTTGTCCAGCTTGGCATTCTTAACATATCTTTGTAGAGAATCCACAGAGCCGGTCAGAGAGACAGGATGACGGACAGGCAAACAACAGACAGACATGTATGGCGCATAAACAGATCCTGCTGATTTGAGAAAATCCCCAAGAGCAAAAGAGATCATTGTGGCATTTTCCTCTTTTTTTTTTTCATAAAGTTTTAGAAATGTGTTTACACATGCACGAGTATCCTGTTTTAGAGTCTCAAGCTGTTTTTGATCAAAGTCAGGATGTGACATTAACATGGAACATGAAAAACCTGCTTATTCTAATCCCTCCTTACATGATCATAACACTACCCAGGTTTCTTGTCATCTGTCTGCAGGTGTGTCTTGAGTTCTTACCATCTCAGCCAATGTGTTCTGTATGGTCTTAAACCAGAATAAGGTGTTTACATGCCACAGTATTCTGGTTTCTATCAAGAGTTCTCCAGGTAGCATAAACATATAGGTTTCTTTAAGCCAGAGTAAGATCATATCCACATTCCTGAAACTATGTTGTGACATTTATATGCACTCACTGATTATTTTGTCTCACTTAAAGACAATATTTGGAAATCATAGAGAGGGGAAACTAAAAGCAAATTATTCTTCATGGCTGTCTCTTTTAATAAAACAACTAAACAATAATCTGTGCCTAGCGTTGGTTGGCTAGTTCAGTCCTCTGAAGCCAAGCCATGTGTGCCCCTGCTGACTGAAGACCAGACCCCATTACAACTATCTAGCCTCCATCTTCCTCTCCTGATGTCAGTTATGTAATAACCAAAAAATAAACTACTTGAGGTGCATATTTTATCTTTGGCAAAAGTGAGTTTGTCTTGGTTTGTTCTGTCTGTCTCCAATGATCGTAGCTGCAAAAATCTTCCAACCAGACAGAGACTGTGGAGATGGATGGCTCAAATCCTGATTTATACTCTCCTGTCATTGATAGTATGTGTGTGACTGCATCTGTGTGTAGCCCATCTGTTATGTGGACTCCGTTACATCACTCTCACTTATCTATCAGTCTGACAGGATGAAGCATTTCTTCTTTTCTTACAGTTCATCATTGTTTCCTGTAATCCTTGTTCCCTTATTGTGCTCAGCCTGGTTCTTTTCTGCTCCGTTGTCTTTGTGCTGCATTTGATATATGCTGTAAATCCGGACTTCACCCAACAGTCTGAGCCAAAATATGAAGAGAAGTCTGGTCCTGTTACATTAAGCTGAAGGACTGAAAATGCCTGCTCGTACTTGATTTGCAGCTCGTACCAAATCATCAGCGGCCCAGCAGCACATGTTATTGCCATTAACTGCTGAACAATGTTAACGTTTAGCTGATGGGCCTTCACCAGCAGGAATGACTCGATGTTCAGAAAGCAGAAATGAAAGCAGCATGCTGCAAATAGCTCGGATCAATGGCAAACCTAGGACTATATTGTTACTCGCGGGTAACTTGAGTTCAGCGAAAAAATTATTTTTAAATTCACTTCAGATGCTGAATGAATGGAGCAGTTGTTGTAGATGACAATGATAATGATTATGATGAATAACATTAAAAAAACATCACAACTGATTTCTGTCTTTTGTTACATTTTGTCTGACTGTTTTACCTGCCACGTTTTCTGACCGTCTGTATGTCTGTGTTCAGGCTCGGTGATCAGTTCTACAGGGAGGCTATCGAACACTGTCGCAGCTACAATGCTCGTCTCTGTGCTGAACGCAGCGTGCGCATGCCCTTCCTGGACTCGCAAACTGGGGTGGCACAGAACAACTGCTACATCTGGATGGAAAAGCGCCACCGTCAGCCAGGTACTCCACTGAGCAAATTTCTATGTTCTAAATACCGAAGACATCCATGTTATATAACATGAATTACCATTCCCATGTTATCTGGGGAACAGTTGAACATTTTGTGCATTTTTTTTTATTACTTGAAAATTGACACCACTCATATATCTGTACATTTAATATGCAGCTGTAGCCAGCAGCTGGTTGGCTAAGCTCAGCTTTGCATAAAGGGGAAAGCAGCCGGCCTTGCTCCATCCGAAGTTTAAAAATATGTTTGTTTAATCCATGCAAAAACCAAACTGTACTGAAGAAAAGTCAGGTTGTGGTTTTACAGGGGTGTTCTGTGCCAGACTATTTCTGGTGACTTCCCGGAGACCATGACTGGCCATGCAACTGATGTAGACTTCATAAAGTCACTGTGATATTTGATGTGTTATTTAGCGAGCCTTAGAGATGCTGGTAAGCGGATTTTGTTTACCTTTGGACAATGCCAGGCTAGCTGCTTCCAGTCCTCTTGCTATACTTAGCTTAGCATCTGCTGGCTAAAGCCTTATAATAAACACACTGAGAGTGGTTATAGTTTTGCTCTAAAGCAAATAAGCAGAAATGCATAAATGTGGATGCATATAAAGAATTAATTTATAGACAGTCTCCTTAAATGAAACAGCAAGTCAACCCCTCCTCTGTTTGTTCTATGAGATACCACTTGCTGATTTATCCTGAGACAAGCAGCCAGAATGCTTTATGCACATCTGGGTCGCCTGTACAGCCAAAGGGAAGAATCTGCTCTTTACTGAGAGCTGGACACAAATAGCCTGCTCTCCATCTTGTATGCAAAGCCCTTCAGGCCCCACCCTATACTTTGTGGCAGACCTAACTCACATCATATGCATTTATTCTGGGTTTATCCCTCCCCCCTCATTCTCTTGATTTTTGTTTCACTGCTCACACTGAAAAAAAAAAAAAAATCTCATCTCCCTCCATCTCTAAGCTAATGGCAGAACATGATTAGACACAAGGGCAGAGACCATGCAAGAGGTCTGCATTACTGAAATAGTTAGAGGATGAATTTATTTAAATTGTTCATAGGAGTAAAACTGAAACCATCCTCGATATAAATCACGGTTTTTTTTGGGTGACAGTTTCTGGAATCTGACCATAACGGCAGGATTTTTCTGAATACGTGGCCATTAGCCTGAGCACTGAAATCAGGACATATTAAGTGTCAGGAAAATAAGACCAGTCCACTGTGTGTTTGTATGTGTGTGTGAGTGTGTGTTTGTGTGTGTGCGTGTGTGGGTGTGTGTGCGCGCAGGGGTCTCAATGCAAGTTTTGTTGAATGGTGCGCTTGCCAATGGTTGTTAAAATTCTTCCTGTGTGCCCGTGTCTCTACATGTTCCTATGTCTACATATATATGAATGTGCCTGTGTGTGTGTGTTTCCAGGCCAGGCAGCAGGACAGATGTATACCTACCCTGCTCGTTGCTGGAGAAAGAAGAGGCGACTCCACCCACCTCTGGATCCCCAGCTCCGCCTGTGTGAGCTTCGACTAGGTAAGACAAACACATGCAGCATATTAACATGCATGCACAGTGAATGCCACGGCCACAGCGGTATTGACCCCTCAGTTGTACAAAGCAAGCTAAATGGTGCATCCACAACCTTCATCTAAATGCACTTATACATTGTGTGCATGCCCTCTGTGCTCCCATATAGCTGCAGTGAGCTTTAGGCGTGCTCGGTGGCGTTAATAATTCGCTATCTGACCATCTGGCTCTGGTTAGTCCGTCGCTCTCTCGCCAGGTCTCCAGGTTCATTCTCTCCCCTGAATCAATGCCTCCTCTCTCTGTTCTCTGGCAGTAGACACACACACACACACACACTCACACATATAAGCGCACAAACACCCCCACTCATGACTCTCGCTCTCAGTTGCAGCACAGAAGCACCCTAACTGGGCCTCTATAATCATTTGTCCATGAGGCATTAGAATGTAAGTGAGTCTTATGAGGTGGAAGTGTGTGCTTTTCTTGTGCGTGTGTGTAAGTGTGTGCATCCATGCATGCATATGTGTGTGTTTTTGGGGATTTTTTTTTGCAATGGAATGCCTCAGGAACCTGATCAGGGGGAGAAATAAAGGCAAGTCTTTGTTTCGACTTTGCCACACTATTGTTTCCCCCATTTGCTGTCTTCCAGACGCAATATAATACCCCAGAGCTTTCCAGCGAGAACGATTCAGCTCTTAGCAGAGGACATTTTTGGGGACAGAAAGAAAAGAAACACCCCTGAGTGGCAACCAACCGCACAACCCACCAGAGCATTAAAAAAAAAGGACAAAAAAACTAGCAATTCGCTGTAGTTAACAAGAGCAAGGGAGCTGTTGTAGCTGAGAGTGAGACAGAGAGCACAAGTTTCCAGCTTTGTTTTGCAGAGATCCAGTTCTCCAGTTTGGCCCAGATATCTATCATAACACGACAGAGGAATGTGAGTGCTCCCCTTTCAGGCTTTTGGAAATGCTTAATGTTTATTTAATGCTTCCTGAGCAGAGAGGTTTGTCTGTGTGTGTGTGTGTGTGTGTGTGTGTGTGTGTGTGTGAAGATACACAGAGGCGCTGTCACGGGGTTAACTTCAAAGAGTTTGAAGGCAGAATTGAATTCCTTGTTTTGCAGATCTTCTGCTTTTGCTTCATATCACAGCTCAACATGCGAATGACCACGCCTCAGTCATTTCACTCTCCCAGATGTATATTGTTTCATCCGATGAGGGTTCAGAGTTGCTAGCGAATGCTAAAAGATCCAGATAATTCTGTGATACCACGCAGTTACCAGTTATTTCTCATATTTAACTTGGTTCGTATACCCTACTGTTGACGTTAAAAGCGATTTATATTAAAAGATCACTTTTTAAAAACTGTTCCTGTTGTGCATGAATGGATTGCTGCACAGAAATGTGCATTTAAGCGGGTGTGGGCAATAAATTTCATGAATGAGTGTTCCAAGTCACATCAAATTCATCCATATCGGCACCTGAGTTACACAAGTTTTCATGACTGCTGGTATTTGTGAGAAGAGGCATATATTTGTGGATTCAGCAGGCAGTTTTTGGGATTGGGGTGAGGGCGGGAACCTCTGTGTCAAAGTCAACCCACCAAATAGACACAAAGAAGTCAGAGGGGGAGGAGGAGGAGGGAAAAGAGGAGACATGGAGGTACAGCAGCTTTGTATTCAATAAGAATAATAGCCCTGCTCTCCCTGCATTTCTTATCACATCCATACTTTCATTCTGTTTTTTATCCTGGTGTTAGAGTTCAAAGACGAGGACAGAGTCAAAGCTGCCGCAAGTTCATCTGCAAGGAAATGAAAAGAGGGAGAGAAAGAGACATAAAGTAGAAGCAAGAAAAAGAAAATGAGATACTAGAGTTGTCATTGAGCTTTTTGGGTCATTATTTTCTCTTGTTTTACTTGGATACTGTCTTTTTTATGATAAACCTGGCATCATGCACTGTCACCCTGCATATCTCACACACACAGAACATTTACACAATATCCATATTGATACTTTCAAAGTTCTGATTGGGTGATTTAGCACAAAGCTGCAGATAGCCGGTAGAGGAAATGCTACTACATCAACTTTTGTGTTGAACACGCTCAGCAAACATGTGTTAGCTAGCATGCTGAGCTGCAACACTTACACACACACACACACACACACACACACACACACACACAAACACACACACACACACACATGCACACACACAGAACTGCTATCTCAAATACGCTTTCTTTTTCCTCCTCTGCCACCGCCTCCACAGAAGCCGAACTGGCCCCGAAGCGTGAGGTTCCCCCAGGGGAGGCCACAGCCTTGGAGGCCCTCCTGAGGGGGGACAGCCTGCTGGAGAAAAAAAACAACCTCTGTAAGGAAGAGGAGACATTGCTGGAAATTCAGGTTTGTTATTATATGTGAGTTATGTACGGTATTGAATGTATGTCTCATCTGTTTTGGTCCTGTGAATGAATAAAACAGCAGGGATTTTAATGCAAGCATGCAAATGAGAGATGTGAAATGTTTCAGATATTAGCCATCCTCTCTAAACAGACATATTTGTTACTTTTATCTGAGCTTTTCTCTATCTTTATGTGTGTGTTTGTGCTCTGCAGAGAGTTCTGGAGGCTGAGGAAAATGGGGACGGTTTCCATGATGACGATGACTTTGAACTGGATACTCCGAAGAGAAAGAACAGAAACAGAGGCAAAGTGAGCGTGTACACAAGCATCTATGATCGTGTGTGGTGTAAAAAATAGATACAGATTTTCATTCATATAAAACTGATACAGTGAAAACCTACAGCATGTTTCGGTTAAATTTGAGCAATATCTAATGATCTTGTAATGATCACAATAAACCAGGATAGGAGATATATGATTTTACATGGCTATGTGTAACCTTTAAATATAGCAACTGTACTGTAATTAGAGCTAAAATGTTACATATAGTACCTTAAATAACATTTTATAAGAAATATAAAAATGTACACAAAGTATATTATTTGGAATCAGATCTTAAATATCATTAATTTGTTCATCTGAGGTTTAAATATCAGACGTGTGTTGCGTTTCCTCTCAGAACAGAGGATCCAGTCGCAGGAGGACAGAACCCATTAACACGGACGACCAGGACAAACCTTACGTCTGTGACAGTAAGGAAAAAAGAAAGCCTTGTACATCACGTGCCATCATGTGATCTGTGTCCTTAGTTTTTGATTTACACATTAGTTTGCCTAAATACAGAATCACTGTATTGCCAAAACTCAAGTACAAGGAAAAACTTTTTCTACTCCATAGATTCAGCCGTTACAAAGACTTCCTTTATTCCTGTGTGATATATTGTCAGGAAACCGTTCTTTACATGCCTGCTCCAAATTCTTAGGTTATGGAAGCATCTAGTCGTTTTCTCTCATCTTTCAATGATAGCCCCCTCTCCTTCTGTTCTAAGAGCAGTCGTCTGCAGCATGAAGAAAGAGTCTGCTGTTAATCCAGACCTGACCAGCATGCCACTTTTGTGCGCGGGCAGAATCCCCCAAGAATGGATTGCCGTGGGGATTGTGGATAGAGATAGCCACGCTCGAACAAATGAATCTCATCCTCATTTTGTGTCTTGTTCTGTCTTTCCTTTATTGTTTGCTTTTGTGTCTTCTCTGTTCCAGATAGATACAAACAAAAGCATAACTCAAAAAAGGCTGAAGAAGGTACCTGAACCTGTCGCCATCTTGTCTTTCCATGAACTTGTCTTTATGTTGGCCTTTTTGCTCATGGGCATCTGGTGTGGAAATGGCTGACTGAATGTTAATCCCTCAGAGATATCTAATTGCCAAAAATGCTTTACGCTAGTACAAGCATCCATTCCTGATTTCAGCGCAAGCATTGCATGACACTAACGCGATGCCATGTGCCCTCATGCTTGCTCTTAGCAAGGCATGCACCAAATGATGCTTAAGCAGCAGCTAATGTCGCACTGATGGATGCATGTTTCTTCAGGCCTCACTAGCTGTGATGTGATCCACAGATGCAGCCATCGTAGAAGTTTTTACACTGGGTAGAATTTCTTTAAATATTTCATATGGTTCAGTTTTTTAACCACAGGACTGGTTTAACAGTGAGTTCACTAAGAGGTGGCGAAGCTCTGCTGCGTTCTGGGAAATTGTCTAATTTTGGTTTCAGTAAAGATAAGATGTTGCTGAAGAATTAGCTGCAACAAGAAAAGCAGCAGAAATATAAACTACTTCAGCTTCCAGCTTCTATGATGGCTACAACTGTAATGTGCTCATTAATAACCCCAAGAACTGCTACAGTATTAGATTCTAGACTCCAATTTTCATATTAGCAACAGCAGAGTAAAAAGATGCCAGTCAGTATCTAACATTATGTTAATTAGCTCTAACAGTCGCAGATAGATACTGAACCTTTTACACACCTCTTGTACTCTGTCTTCATATCTAATCTACTTCCTTGTGAAAGACTTATCAACAAGTCTGTGGGTTTTAATGTCTGTTACAAAGTGCGTTCAAAAACCTCTGAGATTGCCATTCCATCCCGTTCAAAGTAGTAGTAGCACAGTGAAAACTTGCTTCAGTGCTCCTGCAAAGCTTTTAACACCTAGTTCGTCTCCTTCTTCAAGTATGTCAAACACCATCTGCGATACGTCCTACTCACTGTATAAATGGTGACTGTGTTGTTGAGGGTGGAAAAACCTGCACATTTTTAATGCACTGTGTGCAGCAGCACTGTCACCCAGTTGTTATCACACCACAGTTCAGGTCGTTTATGCCAAATATTCTCTCTCAGACACCTCAGAGAGGGACTGCATGCTCTTCCAATGTGAAGACTGCTGTTTGGTTTCTGGGTTTTAGCTGCAGACCCAAATATATCATCACTGGTGATGATCCTGTACATAAAGTTTGTGTAATCTGGGGCCTGTTGACAGGGATCCTTCAGCATGGTGCTGCTTCTGTTTAGGAGTCAGAAAATCCCAAGTACGCATAAACCAAGCATGTGTAGCACAGGTGCTGATGTTGAACAAGCCATGAAACCCGGAGTACTAACTCACAAGGGACTAAAAAATTGTTCAATTTGACTGCAAAAGGAACAATCTCAGAAGTTTTTAATCACACCTCATAAATGCCTGATTTTACATTAGCCAGTTAAGCATCTTTCTTCCTTTTGTAGCAGATAAAGCCTCTTTCTCAATGTCTCAGCAGCAGTTAGATATCCTCTCAACAACACTGTCTTTTAACTTATCCCATGATGTACTAATGTCAGGTGTTAAGGTTGTTGTGGCCAAAAATGAACCCATTAATACATTGGCTTTTTTTAATTTAAATAAAAATATCATCTACAGAGGTGACATTTTATATTCTGATATACTGTAACACTACAACAGTGTTTCTTGCTTTATTTGTAGATGTAAGACCAAATCAAAGTGATGAAAAGAACAACAATTTTTTTGGTAAAACTTAAAATTGTTCATATGTGGAGTTTGGGCGTATGTATTATATCAGTTTTCTGCAGTACGTATGATTATTATTCACACAGAGCAGGTCTAAAGCAAAGTGTCAGCCATCAAACGTGACTACTGACACTTAGTTAAAGTTTTTGCAGATTTTCTCCATAAAAACTGAAAAAATGATGGTATTTTATTTATTTTTGGTCCACTGTGCTAGCTGCTCTACAGTTGTTGTACAGTGTATTATATGTTTGTCATGAAGCTGTTCGTTTTATCCGTAGTCTGTGGAAAACGCTACAAGAACCGGCCTGGCCTGAGCTACCACTACACCCACACTCACCTGGCAGAGGAGGAGGGTGAGGAGGAAAAGGAAACTGAGATGCCTCCGTCTCCTCCACGTTGCTCAGACAACCACAAACGTAAGATGCCAGCGATCTTTTAATTGCTCAGAACAACAGAAAGGTGTGAGAAGATAAATGGCAGCTCACATACCCTTCTCCTTACATGTGACTGTTTCTGCTGACAGCTCAGAAGGGCCCGGATGGCGTCATCGTCCCCAACGACTACTGTGACTTCTGCCTGGGAGACCAGGACTCCAACAGGAAGACTGGCCAAGCCGAGGAGCTGGTGTCCTGCTCTGACTGTGGACGCTCCGGTGAGTCCCAAACCTCCGCAACATGGAGGGTTTACGTTAAAGCTTCTGGTTCATTGTTGATTACAGCTATAAAGTGGTAGTTTGACAGCAGAGAGCAAGATAAGAGAATTGATACCACTCTCATGTCTGTGCAGTAAATATACGACTAAGGTCAGCAGATGGTTAGCTTAGCTTAGCATAAAGACTGGAAAGAGGAGGACAGCTAGCATGACTCTGTCAGAGTTAACAAAATCTGCTCAACCAACTTGACTTAATTACATCATATAGCTTGTTTATTTATTTGAAACAAAACTGAACTTTAATAGGATGCTGTAGGAATGAGTCATTAAGCCTGGAAATGAGTTAGCATTGTTTAACTTCTTGTTTCTGTTTCTTGAAGTCAATGGCTTTTGTGTAGGGATTAGCATAAGGTCCATGATAAACACAATCTTTACTTTTTTTTTACATAGTTCAGTTTGCATACCGGACCATGTCTTGGCCCAGTGCAGTCATAGAGTACATAGGCAACATAGGACATGTTAGCCACTGAGCTTTAAATGTGCTGGTAGGTAGTTTGAAAGCTTTAGACTGAGGCAGGCTAGCTGTTTTTCTCTTAGCCAAGCTCACAATCTCTTGGCTTTAGCACTTTGGCATGAAGGTGGTAACAGTGTTCTCATTTAACTCTCAGCAAGAAAAAAAATGAGCGATTTTCCTCAAAATGTCAAACTTTTTCTTTGGGAAGTTATTAGGATTTTCAGAAATTAGTTGTTTTCTAGTCTCACACTTTAATTTGTGTCTACTACACATCTCATTTTTGTTTCCCTTTACTTCCTTTTTATCCACAATCTTGTTCATGTCTATTCCTCGCTTCCTTGCGATGTTATTTTTTGTTACATGGACTAATATGGTGCTTCCCTAATGGCCACAAACGGGATGCAGTTTAACACTCTACATCACAGATCTAATTTAGCATAACAGTTACAGCATTTTTTTGAGATAAAATCATTTGGATCAATAAACTATGATATTTAATTAAAGTCTATCGAGTTTCTTTCAGTGGTTGGCAGCCTCATGGCTTTAGTTACTCATCTATTTTAAACCTGTTTACCTGATGATAAAGTCTTGATCATACAGTGATGTTGTGCAATGAGGTGAGCTTTCATGTTGCTGCAGTGTCTTTTCAGTGGGTTGTCAATGAGCCATGTAAAATATATGAGAAAGAAGAGCCTACTCCTCAAGTCTTGGCATTTGCCTTCCTGAAAATAATATTGATTCCTAGGTTCCACTGCTTGCTTCCATCCTGCATGCTTCTCCACGTCAGCCTCATAAATCAGCGAGGACTTCTGCCTTTAGCCGATACATGCATTCACTGTTTCGTTGCTCAGTTTTCATGCATTACCTTCTGGCACATTCGGCTGCATTTATGTTTCTTTTTCCCCTCTTTTTTTTCCCCACACTTGCCAAAGCTGCCTCTGCTGGATATCACGGGCAAAAACATTTCTCGAATCATCTCAACCGTTTTGTGCAATAAAAGAGCAAGTAATGTGTTTTCTTGCTACGTTAAGAGTTTGCTAGAATAGTTGCGAGAGTGTGTGGCCTTGTCTGTGTTGCTCTGACGCTGATGTTTTCATGGTAGCTGGAAGAGGAGGAGTGAAGAAGGATGGGAGGAAGCTCAGTGCTCTTGAAGAATTGTTCGGCGACGCGTCAGACAGCGAGGCCTCCACGTTTCTTGGCTTTGAAGACGCAGAGCTGGAGGACATTTTGTTTTCAGATGATGATGATGATGATGATGATAAAGCTGTGGCTGACAGCTGATGATGGAACTTCTTGGCTGGCTGGACCTTGGGGCTGTAAACAATCTTTTTTTGAGTAAATGCTTTCATTAAAGGAAAAGACGTTGAGGGTGCAGAATGGACCACAGTAGCTCCCCTTGAAGGCACCTCAGATTTATTTTGAACACTTGGAAGACACTTTTTCATGGAAATTTTCATCTAATGAAAATTCTGTTTGATGGACACTGTGGCATTTTGTTTACCATGCTCATGTGGATTTTACTGCTCAACACAATGAGACATTTTTTTCATTTTCACAAACAATAACCTCCTTACCTTTGACTTTGCTCGCTTGAGATAATCAACATCGTAGACTAAACTTCACAGCTACATCCTTATTGATTGTGGACCAAAAGGGTTAATAGCAGGATTAAAGGACAAAATTGCATAAAAGGTCACTGATGTGGCAGGGGGAGGGATGAACATGGACTCTTGAGTCACTCCATTGGCTAAAGAGGACAGGTAGCTGAGAGGTAAGAGCCAATTGGCACTTCATTGCTCCTCTCTTTCTATAAGGACCAGTTCCTTTCTCTCATCAGTTGATGCTGAGTAGAAATGCTTTTCCTCCTGCCTGCCAGCCTGCTGCTAAATGGTATGCATTTAAACAGGGAGGGGTCATCTTTCAAACAGCCTCAGCTAATTATCTCAGAAAACTCAGAGGGCAGGCAACAGCTTAGACATATTTTTCTACATTAGATTTTATTCAAGTCACATTCCTCTTTGTCCTTCCATCACAGGCTGATAGAGAATGTTTTCAGTGTTTCTGGCTTCTTTCCCTGGTCCAGATATAAATCACTTCTTCCCTGATTATGGCTCATTCATGGCTCATTGATACCCCATTGATACCAGAGCGATGCAGATAACTGTGCGCATGAGATGCCGACAGCACTGCGGAGCTGCGGAGAGACTATAAGAGGCCATTATCAAGACGGGGGGAAAAAGAAGACAGTTTTACACTTATCATCATTCTTTTGTTGTCACAGCTGTAGATTCATGGCTGTGATTTCCTGTACGCACAGTACTGCTTGTGTTTTGTTTTCCAGACAAATAATCACTTGTCTTTTGTGGCTAGATTGCTTTTGATGCTACATGTCATCCAGCTGTATGGGCTGTCAACACTACAGGGTGCAATTAAACAGACACAGTTTTCACATACTGCTGGCTCTAATGAAGACAAAGGAGTCTTATTTTGAAGGAAGAAATAATATAAACCTTTTTTTTCAATTCCTCAAACAGCGGTTTTCTTACAAAAAAATTAAAGCAAATTCTACATAAGAATCTATGGTATTAGAAAATTATTTAAAACTAAATGCAGCAGAATTACATACAAACATCTGAGCCCAGTGGAAATACTGTTATTTCTTTTCATTGACCTACTTAGATCAACTGATTTTTCACTAAAATCAGTTTAAGCTATTTTAAAGTGGCTAGGCGTTGCTAAAAAAAGGTTTAAATGCTCAAACACTTGTTCTTTTTTGAAATATTTTAAACTGTTCAATTTTTTAAATCATCTACTCATGGATCCACTTACATTTACATGCCTTTCGACCTTACAGTTTTCTATTTAAGTTTTTCCATTTGGGTTTTTCAAATAAGCCAAAAAATGAGATTTCTACTGGTTAAAAGAAAGAAGATCATTGCCCCTCAAAGCCTGAAGCAGATAAAGTTGCAATTGTAAATCAGCTTTTAAAGCATTATGTAAATATGTGTATAAGTGTGTCAGTTTGTGTCTTTGTCTGCTGTCGGCTGTAACTCAGAGCTTCCGCCACACGTCTTTAAACTAGTACATAAAATATGACCACTGACTTTGCTTTGCAAACTGCTCTGGCAATCCACTCTGTCACCCCTTCCTTTCTTCCTCACTTCTCTCGTGTCTCTTCGCCGTCCCTTTCGCAGGTCACCCCACATGTCTGCAGTTCACTGATAACATGATGCAGGCGGTGAGGACGTACCAGTGGCAGTGCATAGAGTGCAAGTCTTGCAGCATCTGTGGCACCTCGGAGAACGATGTATGTACGCTGTAGGAGAGGGAGGTCTTGTTTCCTGTGTAATATTGTGAGATTTCCACAGTCAGCATTCAGCCTGTCATAAGCAATACATTACAATGAATTTAAATTACTATACATGCTGAGCAGATATTACACTGTATAAATCACCCCTATTGTGATTTTCTTTTTCACACCAGAGACTGACTTAAGAATACATTTTCTATAACGGAGGTGGATGGCATAAGGTTGAATAGTGCTTAACATTTTAAAATTATTTTTAATGTATAAACCAACTTCTGCTTTGACATTTTTGACAGATGTTGCAGCAGTTTGGACAGTGATGATTGTGCCTCTTTGAAGCTCTGTTAACTGTCCCATGATGCTTTAAAAGCTCACTAAACTGCTTCCTTGACCTGCTTTATAGCTGATGAATCAGAGTCCTTCTAGGCAAGTCCTGCCACTCAGCAGCCATCTAGGCGATCCCTTTTTACATTATTTCAGGCCAATAAGACCACTCTTTTATCTGAATGAATTGCATCAGTGGTCACTAGGACATAAAAACAAAAATATGTATAAAAACAACAGTCAAATCTGATAAAAACTAGTAAAAAATGAATGGTGACTTTGTCCCAAAATAATGCTTAATATGCCATTTTTTTTTCACAAATTATAACTTTAATATGCTTGTGCATGGTTTCACAACATCAGCTTCTTTTACGCACCCATCCAAAGTGCCAACACAGTTGGCACATGATGGGCTATGAGGCAGAATATTTATCATACAACTAATTTCTCTTGTGTTAGACTTGTGTTTTCTTTTCAGTAGTGGTTTGTCTCCTGTCTTATAATGTGTCTCCATCGACTAGCATTTATCATAATTAGTGGTGGGACTCGATTAAAATTTTTAATCGCGTTAATTATAGGGTCTGTAATTAATTAATCGAAATTAATC
>JAQMCX010000023.1:8173995-8215514 GCA_029814765.1 Acanthurus leucopareius | reverse complement strand
CTCTGCTGCAGCATCTCTCTGGAGATGTTCAGAGGCAGATCCTCAGAGTCCACCACACCCTTGATGAAATCTGAATAAGAGGATAAAAAATGTTCAGCCTTCCAGTGCATAGTTATTAATAACTGTGACATACAGGAGCTTAGATGTCTAGTTTTAAGATTGTTGTTGTTAATATGCAAAAATTTATGCTGTATTACTTACTGAGGTACTCGGGGATGAGCTCCTCGCAGTTGTCCATGATGAAGACCCTGCGCACATACAGTTTGATGTTGTTCTTCTTCTTCTTGTTTTCAAATAGGTCGAATGCTGCCCTTCTGGGTACAAAGAGCAAGGCACGGAACTCAAGCTGACCCTCCACTGAGAAATGCTGCAGGGACAAATACAAAGAATGAATTTATTGGAAAAAAACTTGTATTAGGTGATGAAAAGTTGCAAAGAGGTAGTTAAGTAGCACTTTTTGGCATGTTTTTGGCAGTAGACTTGGTTTACCTTGACAGCTAAGTGGTCCTCCCAGTCATTGGTGAGACTCTTGTAGAACTCTCCGTACTCTTCATTGGAGATGTCATCTGGGTTACGGGTCCAGATTGGCTTGGTCTTGTTCAGCTCTTGAGCATCAATGTATTTTTCCTTAACCTTCTTCTTCCTCTTGTTCTTGCCATCCTTTGAGTCCTCATCCTCATCAGATCCCACATCCTCAATCTTAGGTTTGTCCTTGTCCTCTGCAGCTTCCTTCTCGACTTCTTCTACCTTCTCTCCCTCATCAAGGTCCACTTCCTTTTCCCTTGTTTTCTCAACCTTGGATTTAAATAAAGGATGTCATTATTATTGGTTTTTGTTAGATTTTTTGAGACACATATCTTGATGTGTGTAGAACTTAGAACTTACATATAATGTGATAGGGTAGCCAATGAACTGGGAGTGCTTTTTTACAACTTCCTTGACGCGTTTCTCCTCACAGTATTCTGTCTGGTCTTCTTTAAGGTGAAGGACCACTTTTGTACCTCTCCCAATGGACTCTCCTAAAAGATAAAGAGAGCAGTGCCTGGTATTTAGTCAAATCAGTCATCATTCAAATCATGGAATAACGATATTATCAATTAGGGAAATCAAACTCACCAGTGTCAGGTTTGACTGTGAATGAGCCTCCAGCTGCAGACTCCCAAATATACTGCTCGTCATCATTGTGCTTGGTGATGACTGATACCTTGTCAGCCACGAGATAGGCAGAGTAGAAACCCACACCAAACTGACCAATCATGGAGATGTCAGCTCCAGCTTGCAGAGCCTCCATGAAAGCCTTAGTGCCAGACTTGGCAATTGTGCCCAGATTGTTGATCAGGTCAGCCTTGGTCATGCCGATACCTGTGTCAATTAGGGTCAGGGTGCGAGCATGCAGATCAGGCCTGATTTCAATCTTCAGCTCCTTGCAGGACTCAAGTCTGCTTGGGTCTGTCAGGCTTTCATATCTGATTTTGTCCAAAGCCTGTCAGGAGGGGAACATCGTGTTAAATACTTCTGTTTGCATGCATATAAAGGCTTCTTGCATGTTAAAAAGGAAGATGCTGGGATAAACCACTGATTTGACTTACATCTGAGGAGTTGGAAATGAGCTCTCTGAGGAAGATCTCTTTGTTTGAGTAGAAGGTGTTGATAATCAGGGACATAAGCTGAGCGATCTCAGCCTGAAAGGCAAAGGTCTCCACATCCTCCTCCATAATGTGTCCAGCTTTCTCGGGCATCTGAGGAAAAGCATTTGACTATGTTTAATCAAATCTCCTCTGGATTCACAATCCAGCTTATTGCTCTAAAATAAATATCTAGTTTGGGCATTAGCTATCTTTGATGATGTCGTCTGCTGTTGTGTTTGAAATTGTATTCCCTCCCTAATAAAAGATGGCTCTGAGGCTTGTTAGACAGTCCTGTGCATTGAGGACAGCAGCTATTACTGTTGGTAGATGAACACATGTTCCTTCTGTCAATCAAACACTTGCCATTTGGAGGATGGGTGGAGTTATGGTGCTTTACCCCACCCCCAAGGCTCCAGCATGTGTCATGTAACACCTTTATGCTAAAGGAAGGAAAAGCAGCTGGGAATTCAAACATGAAAGAAAAGCTAAATCTTGGTTTAAAGTGTAGAGTAGTTTATGTCCAATATGATGTCATTAGGCTTTTTTTAAAAAAAAAATTTAAACAAAAATATACATCTGTCTTATAGTGGCATGTCTTAGGCTCTTTCAGGCCATACTTAAGGCACATCTATCACATTTAAAAGAAGATATACAAAAGTTGGTAACTATGTAATTAAGTTGTAATACTCCAGTTGCCCTACAACTATAATGATTTTTTACACTTTTCTGATGTAAAAAGGTCTTTTTCCTTGTTGCTTTTATATTTGATATTCTGTCTTTTTTGTCTTTTATTCTCTATGTAAAGCACTTTAATTTACCTGGTTGTTGAAATGTGCTATACAAATGAACTTGCTTGCCTTGTCTTTCCTAAAACTGCTGTATCTGCTCTTTGTGCCAACCGGTTTTCCTGCTCACCCACCATTGCTCTCACACTCAGGGTCACCCTGCTTGCCATGTGCTTCTTGCATGCGGCACACATGTGGCATACTAATAGTAGAGAGAGTTCTACCCCAATACTAATAATAACTGATATTAAAAAGCTAACTGTTTTTTAAAACATGCTTTTTATTTAGGATTTGTCAAGTTTAACCAGGTATTTGGTTGATTTTAATGTAATCTAGCTTGTAGCAAGTATCCTTACTTAACTGCCTGTGCTCCTACCATTTTAAGCACCAAATATTTGCTTATTTTACTTTTATTTTTTATTTTTCATTTAACTTGCAAAGCATAAACAAAGCTGTATAAGTCTTACCTTTTATGTCTTCTTTATCGCCAGTTACTTCTTGAAGATAGTTGTCCAAAGTATCACTGAGCTTGTCTTCTCCTCTTGAAGAGCTCTAAATGTGTGCTTTGCTGCTGCTCCTATGGGCAGTAAGTCTCTCTTGGTGAGTCCAAGTGGGAATCTTTATCTTTCTGCAGACCCCCCCAACACGTTGGTGTCTTTTTATACTTCAGGGGTGGTTTCTCGAAGCTCCCATTCAGAAGCTTCCAGAAGATACATTCACTACAGTGAAGGGGGGTATTAAGGAAAGGCCGGGAAAGGGGGTGGTGCGCAGGACACCAGAACCCTAAAGTTGATGTGCCCTTATAGGGCTGCAGAGTCACAAGGAGTGCCTGTCAGTCACAAGGAGAGCTTTCCTGATAGCTTGTCTGGCTCTCTATGCCCCATACCCCCCTGTAAGCATCACAGCTGTGCAGTGCCTGTGCTATCAGCTGCTGTCGTGTTGCCTCATCGAACACACACACACCAACACACACACATACCACAGGGCTTCCTATGGACAGCAGTCTCATTTCTTTTTTTGGTGTGCAGATTGTGGTGAAACTTAAAGGTTTCATATATATGAAGCAGTTAGACACAACTCAGATGAAGCATTCCTCAGGGAAACAGAAAAGAGATACCTCATAGGAATTTTCTCCTAAGAGTCTGTGAGAGTATGGTCTATTAGTTTATATCGTATTCTAAAACGTGATTATCATTAACACCAGCCTCTCAGGATGTCCAGTTGACAGTGCAAGCTTTCACGTGTTCTGTGACATACTGTCAAGAGTGACAGAATCATCTTTTCTAACACTTCTAACTTCTAAAATAGTTACAATAGTAATTTCAATAATGGGAAGCAACATGTGGTTATTGTCATTTTTTTCAAAGGTGTGTAGCTATCTATAAACCCATCAGCTGACAAGGCCCAGGGCTGATTAAAGCTAGCATTAGCTTAACAGTAAGCTAGACATTTTGTAAACTCTCTTTGACAGGGCGAATTGAAGTGATGTTAGTGTAATGTAAAGTTTGGGGTGACACTGCAAGTAATGAAAGCACAGATGCACCAACAACCAGCTGCATTGCTTGTGGTACCTGAGGCCTCTCCACCACCATCTGTGCTTGTCTGAGACTCACAGTGTAATTTTAAACCTTTCCATTGTTCATCATGTAATTTAACTTTACTCTATTTAGCATTAGCTGTACTCGCTCTTTAGTAACCATCTTTACCATTGACATAATGTGGGAAGGAAAAACAAAAGAAACATGTATGATGCAGCTCAGTACAACTTTTAGCTTAATTTACATCTTATCATTGAATAAATCAATCTCAGGCCTAATGTCAACAATAACGAAACATTCTGAGCTCATATACGTAGATTTTTTGGCAGAGCTGTTGGTATTTTATTTAGACTGAATGTTTTTATTTTTATGTTTTTCTTCCTACTACTCCTTGGGATGAACCATAAAGTTGTATCATTACTTTCTCTAAAAAGTTTTTTTTTTAAAAAAAGAGTGTACCCTTAATTAAAATGGGATAACCGGAAGCACAGAGTTGAACATTTTCAGACAAAAAGAGTTTAGTTGGTGCGAGTGAATGTGTGTGAATCTTTAATGTTGTGTGCAATTTGCCATAAGTTTGAGAACATGACAAATAAAACAGGATTGTTTTCAAAGGCACACCAAGTTTCCAAAATACATAACTTTTGTTAAAAAGGTAGTAAAAAATTAAATTTGGGCAAGTAGATTTCTGACCCACTTGCTTTACTGGACAAGTAAAACAGGCTGTACAGGCTCAGACTGTCAGATCAATACAACAATGTAAAAGAGGTTACCAGTTATTAACCTGCAAATAGGTATCATCTGAATTTGCAGATCTCTTCTACTTAAAAAAAACTTGTACTTTTTGTTTGCATTATCACTTTAGAATCATTTAAGTTGCTGTTTTAAACAAAAAGTTCTAAACCCATCATATAGTATGTTCTCAGAGTTGGCATAGGAACTGTTGGTACTCCAGACCACCAGAGGGCAGTGATAACAGTGCGGGCAGTGATAGCATTTCTACCAGTTTGAACACTTCTGTTGTATTAATGTGACTGTAAGATTTGGAGGAATAAGTCACAGCATGATGCTGTAACCCTAGCTTTGCTGAAGGCTTCAATAAATTATAATGTTTCATAAAGTCCAGTTTCCTATATTAGAAACATAGCGCACAGTACCAAACAGCAACATTACCCAAGCTTGCTGGCAGACTTACCGGTGCATTTAGCTGCTAGAAAATATAAAAAACGTTTTGCAGATTTTAAATATTGGCAGAACACAAAAAGCTTGCAATATTGCTACTTATAGAGCCTTAATAGTAGATATATTTACATATTTGTCCTGATGCTGGCACCAGAGGAAAGCCTAGCAGTATGAAATATAAAAAGTTTCAACATGAAACTTCTCAGTAACTTTTAAACCAAGTTGTTGTTTATATTTTGAAAACTTGTTTGGGCTGGTTGGTGGTGGCAAAGGAATTATCAGAAGGTCTCGATCATGAGACTACACACTACACAGAAAACTTGTGTTTTATGTTATGTGTTTTATTGCCAGTTAATTGTGAGTATTACAGAAAATCTCCTCTGCACTTCTGCTTCCACAAGCAAACAGAACTATCAGTTTCATCTTCCTCCTAGGTTACTGTGTTTCTTAGTTTGGTGGAGTATTCTTCATCAAGTAATTTAATCCCATGCAAATTTATATTTGACATCTTTCATTTTATCTTTGTAAATTACATCAAAGTACTCTGCTTCTGCTCCTGTAAGTTGGTTCTTCCAGTCTCCAGCAATTCCTGAAACACAACATACAAGACGATCATAATAAACTAAGAAATGGTTTGCATAATTGTTCCCTAATTTTCAGTTTACATTTGTGATCTTGCTTTCTAGAAATACGATTGCTACTCTGTGCAAAATGACATTGTATTTAATCTGTAGTCATTCTCCATTTACATTTCATTCATTCAGGTGTCTCACAAAAACAGATAAAGTAACTCATATACATGATATGCATATGTATTTGCATAGAAACACACCTTTCCTGAGAAATTCAGTCTTTGTCTGGTCCAGGAATTCCTTAGGAACTGTAGAGTAGTTTGACATATTATTCTTTTTCACGTTCTTGAACAAGCAATGGTCTGCGATCTTCTCTATCACCTCAGCATCAAGAGACTTCTCCAAGAACTGAGCGATTCTGGACACAGAGCCCTTCAGGTCCTGCATCACACAGAGACATACATTCCTGCAATTATGCTCATAATATGGTTGTGTATTCCTATGGATTACTGCTTAATCTTACCGCTATCATCTCTTCATAGCAGACATAGATTATGTGCTCTTTTTCCTCAGCGTTCAGCCAACCCCTCACATGATCAAACCAAGAGCCAAATATCACTAGAATTGAAAGAAAGGCAAATTCCATTATTATGAATCAATAATGTTTTTCATGATTATTATTAGGTTTTTTTTCTTGAACTTCATAGTCTTTGAAAATCATGCTATGTGCTAAATTGAAGTGTATTTTATTTCATACAGGTTAGTTATGGTTTTATCATATTAAAAATACTGCACAATTAACAACCAGAACAACCTTTTCCATCAAGGAATTTGTGGAGGAACTCGGTCTGTGGGTGTGGTTTTACCAGGTAGCTCGCCATCTCATGGAAATGAATGGTGGATGTAAACACATCCTTAGGGTTCCTCATGACATAGATGACCTGCAGAGATGATAAAATATCTGTTAATTGTTCATTGAGCTTTAAAAATTCATGCTTTTACAGTCAAACAGTGTGTGATGAATCACACGACAATCTGCTCTGCCTTCATTTGCTACATATATTTATATGCTAATCTCTATTAACCTCTCTGTGTCTGATTGTACTAAGTATCAATGGCAACCACTCTGTCCTCTCATGGCTTGACAAATCCGGGTGACACTCAAAATGACTCAGTTCTAATCATTAATGCCTCTTGTTTGTGTTTTGCATGCCATGTTGCCACTAGTCGGTGGTTTGGTAATTGTTAACAGGAGGTGTGGCCCTTGTGCAACCACACATAGCTTAGTGTTGGACTGATCAAGTAGGAAACAGAATAGAGGAATCAGTCAACCATATAGTTCAAAACTGAGTATTATATTGTGTAGTTTACAAAATATTTTGGATCCAAGATAAATCTGATGGAAGGAAAAAAAAACCGATCGGACACTGTGCTGTGATTTTATGCAGAAATTGACCCTCCTTCAACTTTTCCTAACTGTCAACATTAAAGTTAATGGAGGAACTTGAATTTTCACTGCAAAGCCTGATTTAGACTGAACAGGGCCTTATGTTACTGATACTTCAGAGCCATGGTTCGAGGTCAGAGATGGCTTTACCTGATATTCAAACCTCAGTCAGATAAAAGGCACAGAGACATTTATATGTGATACAGAAAATAAATAGTTAAAACAATTTTTTATTGAGAAAATGGCTAATATTTAAAAGCTAATGTTCATTCTAGCTAATAATTTAAATATATTTTAGTCATATTTAATCATTATATGATATCTAAAGTAAATTTACTCAATGTAACTAATTTCTAAGTACATTCTTTGTTCTTACTGAATGTATAATGTTAATTTTGATATAATTTTGCTTAGAACTCTGCCTGGAATGAAATTAAAACCTAAATAGAAAAATTTAAACATTCTTATTTAAAAAATATTATTACAACAAACACTTTTGCAGTTTTGCACAACTGAAAATAAATGAAAAGTACTGAAGAAATGCATGTTTAAGAGAGATGGATAATCCAAATACGGCTCTGATCTCTTATTAATGTCTCACAAGATTCATGGTGAGTGATAATTATTTTGTCAGCATTTTACTGACTCAGTCTCTACTTGATATATTTTGGGCTTTAACTTGTCAAGTAAAATTCTTTTCCCAGTGAGAAACACTCCACCTCTGCACTCCTACATATCATTATATCATAGTATATTCCACAATGCATGCATGTTTTGTTTTGTGAGGAGCATGAAGGGACCACAATTTACATTGTGAAATAAACCTTTAACTTTGCACCTTGTAAAACAATTTACATGGGAAGTTATGCAGGTAAATAACATGACACCTCCGAGGTGTCGTTTTTTTTTCAACCATATCACAATAATTACAACCTTTCACCTGCTTTTAGTGCCTTAATTATCAGTGATGCACATTTCTCATTGAGACACAAAGGCTTACCTTTGGCTTTACTTCATAGTAGGATGAAGGCATCATGTTGTAGTGTAAATGCGTGCATAAAATGCGAGGAGATGGCCTCTGCTTGAGGTTTAGATTAGTGGTGTTATACACCTCTAACCAGGGAACGCGTAGCCAGTTGACAACAGTCTCAACAGGAGCTGGATCTCCTTCACTCATGATCAGAGGGACAATCCCCTGCATCCAATTCGTACCTAAACAAAGGAAACGAGAGGTTTTCTAAAACTTGTGCTTCCCATTATGTCATTCATGTTCATAGCCTTGATGTCAGGCAGGGTGTTTTGTGCAGGCTCATCTCTGCCTCTGGGCTGGGTTGCCAAGTACAACAAGAAATATCCAACAAAAAATTCTAAAACATCTATTAGTATGGATTACAACCATGACTATTCTGATTATTTGTCATATTTTTTATATATTAAGAGGAGAAAGGAGGAAAAAAAGCCAAAGAGAGGGTTAAAAATATGGAGATTCTTTCATAAATCTGGGGTGTTGGCAGGTAGAAAAGTGCAATGTGTAAAAATGATAAGAAGCAGCAAAACAGCAGAGCATCCTTAAACTGCTACTCTAATTATATACTATTTTCTGTAGCTCTCTTCATGCTAGACTAAAAAAGAATCCGTCTCTGGAATAATGAAAAGACAATACAAGATGGCTTTGGTAATTGGGCACCATTTAACACTGGTACAAACATTTGACAAGCAACAATGACAACTCACCTGACTTTGGATAAGTTACAATGAGGATATCATCTGGGCGAAAAGTAAACCCCTCGTAGTATTTCATGGCTTCTGGAGGATGAATTTTCAAGGGCAAATAGATCCCCTTATATACTGTGTATAATTCTGCCTCAGTCATTGTTCAGAGCAAAAAACCTGCACAGTCTCTTCGGCTTCACTAGTTTATCTCCTTCATGTAAAGCTGTCTACTATCTACTGACAATTATTGATGCACATTTTCTCCCCTCTCCCTCTCCCTCTCTCTCTCTCTCTCTGCACTAACAAAAGCAAGGTACTCACATCTAATTTTCATTTTCCTACAAAATTTAAATCCATGTATATTCAAATGCATAAAATTTTCATGCCATGGCCCTTAAAACAAGAGAATAATAGATTTATTTTTTTATTTTTTAAAAAAGGGAATAAGAAATCCCACAAAAAATAATCACTGGAGTTATTTAGGATGTTTGCTTTTTAGTACACTGACAACATGGGGTAAAAACTGACTTTGAAGCTACTGGTCTGAACTCCCAATGGTCTGTAAACGTTCTCTTGTGGGAAAGAGTGAGAACTGGCTGTATGCTGGGTGGCCGATGTCATGATAGGTCTTTCTGAAACACAAGGATATAAGTGTCTCTGAAGCTGTGGCAGCATCCTTACAATGATTTTTTTAAAGTTGTTTTTACTTTCCTCCTTAGCTGTTTGTATTTTGTCCAGTCAGTGTTGGTGAACAACACTACGATGCCTCCATATAGTTTGTATAGAAGAGTAATGAACGACAGCAACAATCCAGTGGTGCAGCAAGTTTAGGAAACAATAGATGAGTGGCTGGTAGCTGCATCCACTGTCTGAGGTCTGTCTGTCAAAAAATGCCAATCCATGCACACCAATGCAGAGCTATGATCAATAAAAACAACTCTTTGACATATGTGTTATATTTTTATGAATCACTGCCCCCATCTCTGATTGCTCCAGTGATTATGATCAATAATCTGTAAACTGTAATGGCAGTCTGTTAGACAAGTGGATTAAACTCACGTTAAACATTAAAAATAGATCATTTGCTGTATGCTGGTTAGTAGCACCATCAGTTTGCAAGCTGATGGACGAAGCAATGATACCGTGCTGCATAGAAAGTGAGTTTTATCATGAAAAACATTCTAGTAAAAAAAACAAAAAACAAAACTTGAACATTTTGAGAAATAAATTTATTTTTTTTCTCTCTTGCTGAGACCAAAGACATATTTGCAACAATTTGGCAAACATTAAATTGATCAGGAGCAGCCAACTTATCAAAGTTCTGTTTGTACCTGAAGGTTTCCAGATAACATTACTGATTAAGCAGAAAAGATATCATGTATAAGTTAATAAGTTTTTATGCAGATTTTGTTACCTTTGGATACAATAACATCAACTGTTTCCTCCTGTTTCCAATCTTTACTTTAAACTTAACTAACTGGCTGTTAACTGGCTAACCCTAACCCTAACCCTTTTTGAACCTTGGCAAGAGAGGAAAAAAGCCTTTTGCTTTAATAATACTCGACTGTGTCACGGTTGACATGAACAAACTATGCAAAACAGATTCCCTGAAGAAAAAGCTGAAACAAGAAGAACCATTTGGTTTCATGGTTTCCATTTTGATATTTTCTTTAATGGGATGTGTTAAAAAAGCATTTTGTATTTGTTAGAGGATTACATGTAAGCTTAAAAAAAAGAAGACCTGTCTACAAACACTTAGTTTATAAAAACGTGTAACAGTCAGCATTTGCTTTATTATACGCAGAAACACAGACAAACACAACAAAAACAATCCACCTGACTTTATTTTTAATTTTAAGCTAGTAAGTCACAATTTTCTTGAAGAAGTTGGAATATGAGTTAGATAAGCATTTGCAACATGATTTGATGGCTAGATTGCCCTCTATCTAACAGACTTGTAGCCAATATGTATGCATCATATTGGATTTATTATGAGAGAAAAAAGTGAGGAAAACCTGGAGCTAAAGTACTGATGCCCTGTGAACCAGAAGTGGCTAAAGCTCCTTAAAAGCTACAGTGCTTAAAATTTCAGAAAGCTCTTGAAAAAAAGTGAGGTTAATCATTTGCTTTGCCAGGACTACAGGCTAGCTGCAGTGTACTTTAAAAACTAAATAAACTGGTAACAAGTTAATAAGTTAAAAGAGAAGGACTTCACATATGTAACACTACTCATCACTTATTAAAGCTACAAGTTTCCCTTAGTCAAAAATGCACTGGTTCTATAGATCAGCATGATAAACTGGTAATAATCAGTAGAATCAGTGAGGTGATGGTTAAGGTCTTTAAAAGGAAAGATCATGAGTCAGCTGGGAGACCATGAGGTTGGGTTGAAGGTGTACAGACTAATTGTTGATAATTGCTTTTTTCCTGTTCAGCATGATAGAGCAAAAACTTTGTCATGAGTGGCATAGCATTTGTGTTGTAGGGGCTACAGGCAACTATTGCCTACTCCAGCAAGTGCTGAATACTCCAAGAAGCAGCAGTGGAAGGGGGGGCAGACACCCCCCAGATGACCTCACTCTGAAGCTGCAGTCACTTTATGCATGAAAGGAGGGGGTTCCATGTTCTAAAGAGTCTGGTTGCTGACCAACACAGTAAGTGTTTTATCTTTTCCTATTAAGTGAAAGGGAGAACATCTCTAATCCATATGTTGTGGGATGGAGGACAGGTTAACTTTAACTAGAGTAAAATGAGCGAGTAAAGTTTTGCTAAAAGGGTTTAAAAAGCTACCAGATCTGCTTCTGCTTCAAATCTGATCCTAAAAGGTTCATTTACGATTTAAGAATTTGTAAGATGGATGGTTCAGAAATTTTTCTCATTTGAAAGAAACATGAGAAAAACAAATTTGGAATCTTTTAAAATGTAACATAGGTCAACAATGCAAATCTCCTGCATACAAGTATCCTCATGAGGAACCCTAGAAATACTACACATGAAGCTGTATATATACAAAATAATGATGAAGAAATTCGCTAAATTTCTTCACCCCCCCCCCCCACACACACACACACACACAGACAACACTTCAAATATAAATATCTCACACACAGAGGTTTTCAAATATAGAAACTCACAGTAAGATAGTATCTAGAACTCTCTGATCGAATGTGGGTGTCAATGACTTCAGCTCACCAGAAGATGGCAGTGTTTTGCACTTTCAGCAGATGAGTTATGTAATCGAGAGTTTAGCAGTTGATGGTAGACACTACCAGAAGCTGACTGTCCATGTGATTTAGAAACATTGAGAAATGTTGCAGTCACTGTAAGATGATCTTTTCTGAGGCAGAGATCCAGATTCTCTGTAGTTTTAAATAGTCTGTTTTAAAGAGAGAGCCGAGTGAAGACATGCCTGCCTCAAGGCCATGTCGTTCACCAATCAGATATGTCCTTTCCACCAGTTAAAAGTCTGGGAGTATCTGTATTTGAAAGACAATATATTTATTCATTTTTTCTGAGGAGCAGAAATTTTAATGATATATTTTCAAAGTATTGTTTTATTATTTCAAATAATATAATGGCCACAATTTGTATCAAACAACAAATTAGGAATAAAAAAATTAAACTGTTGTTATTAGCCAAACACTGACTAATCCAGTGGATAAAAATCTAATGATCTTTTCCCAAACAGCAGTCCCTGGTGCATGTCTTTCTTCAAATAAACTATTTTGTGTTTGCCATTTAAACTTAAAAAAAACAATATTGTTGGTTGGACAGGTTTTTGTGTCATCATACAGAGAAATGGCTTGGAATCTTGAAACTTTGAGCTTTTGACAGTAGGGAATGGTCTTGAACAATGGGGTCTCTGCTACCAAGGGTTTGAAATATTTTAGCTTTTTTCTGTCATGGGTAAAAAGTAGGTGAATACTCTATCATATGTATGTAAAGTAGAATACAGTTTTTATGATACCAATACACCTTACTTGTTTTTAAACTTCTGGATTTCTACAATTATCCAGTGTTTGTTTTTCTAGTTTTCTCTCACATGACTTTGTACACATGGCTGCGGGACTTCAACTATCCAACGCATGCGCAGTTGGTAACATCCGGGGCTCGGACAAGGATGAACGCCAATTTCCAAGATGGCGGCGGAGGGAGGAGGGAAGGAGATGAACGAAATTAAAACTCAATTCACCACACGAGAAGGCGTCTACAAACTCCTCGCTCATTCCGAATACAGCCGCCCGAACAGGGTGCCTTTCAATTCGCAGGGCTCCAATCCCGTCAAGGTCTCCTTCGTCAATGTAAACGACCAGTCCGGCAACGGCGACAGGATCTGTTTCAATGTGGGCCGGGAACTGTACTTTTATATCTACAAAGGCGTGAGAAAGGTAAACTATATTGACTGCAGCGACGAAGCTCGGCGCTGTCCGGGAGCAGCCCGTGGATTTGGCATCTTCAAACATGCTGCATCTTGGCTGTCAACTCTCTTAGCTTCTGTCATTGAAGTGCGCAGATTGTCAAGACAAGGCCATGTAGCAGACCTAGCTAAGTTAGGAGCTAATTAGCATTCTTAGCTAACATCGCAACAGTAGTTGTTTTGGGCCAAATGATGCCTGAGTGCACTCTAGAGTCCACTGGTTGTTTGAGTTCTTAGTGTCAGGCTATGACATGAGATTTTAAAGTGAGCCGGATAACGTGAGAAAAGGCTTGTCATGGCATGTTTCATAATGTGTTTGTTTATCCTCGCTCTTCCGTGGCAAAGCTTCATCATGGGCTACAAGTTGTCAACAGTGCTCTTCACTAGGTTCAGCATAGGTGTTTCTGTTACCGTAGTATCTGCATTGTTTGCTGTGGGAGTGTTAGTGAGGGGTGTTTGTTGTTGGTGATGTAATGATGTGTTCACTTTACTGTCAGGGTTTAGATGTGATGTGATGCAATGTGATCCACTGTTTGGTTGCACACTGTGATGATGTCATTGCAGAGAGCTACTTTTGTTCTTGTTTAGCAGGGATGGTGACTGACAGTGATGATCATGCTGGTGATGTGGTTGACCCTGAAGCAGCATCAAAATATGAAATCTAACAATAGCAGCCTTTCCTCTCTGTAATAACTATGTGACTGTTCCTCTAATTCAGGTGCTCTCAGTGGTCGCTCACTCAGCACAGTAAAAACCATCAGAGGAAGTAGTATTTATTTAACTTTTTCTTTATCCTGTATTCTTGAATATACAAAAATATGTACCTGCACATCAATCAAGTATTGTGTTTAATCTAGTTAATGACCTTTAAATGATGTAAATATTTTTGTATTTTTAATTATATATTTCTTAAAAGATTTCATATAAAACAGATGAATGATGATGCGGTATGTTTCATTTCACTGCATTGCTAATTTTTAAATTGACCTATCTCAAATGACACCTGTTTTGCAACTGTATTGAAAATCAATTGTGTATTGATACTATACTGTGGTACAGACAATAAATTGAGCCTAGACAACCCTTTAGTTGCTTTAGCCATCCGATATTCCTGACAGTGTTGGCTGGATTGAAGGCTGGGATGATCAGTTAATTGACTAATCAGGGGGTTGAGAGTGGAAGTGTGATGCATTCACATCAGAGTCAGACCTATTACTGCCATACTGTTTACAACCCCAATTGCACTCTTATAACGCAGGCTTTGTGAAACTGTTGCCGTGCAGCAAGAGAGGTGTTATTTATGTTGGTTTTTCTCTCAGATTGTGTAATAAGACCATCTTCCCTGCAGCTCTTGATCTATCTAACATACTGTGATTTCATCTTCTGCCTCACTTGCAATATCAACATTATCAAGCCAACATCTACATCAGGCTTCATTGCAGCTCTAATAGTGTGTAAAATGAGGGTAGGTTAGACGACAGGGGGACTGATATTGTATTTGATAAAAGTCAAAGAAGGACTTCAGAATATAAGGAGTCATGCTGCCTGATGATGTCAGATGAAGAATATTGGACAAGTTGTCAACATTGGCGTGTGGCCCATTCTCTTGTTTCAATCTAGGAGAAAAAACAGCATAGGTATCCATTTGGCACGTCTCTCCTCAAATAAATTTAAGTGGTATCTTGCCTCTATATCTGTTTCTAGACAATTGTACGACTTCCCCAACTGAGTTGCCTTACAAAATTTTACTATTGTACACCCAGACAGTCTAGACCTATCCTCTGTTTGATTTAATTACTTTTGTCTAGATTTTCATTGAGCACCTGAACTTGAGTGGCAATGTGCCAGGCATTTCCTACCAAACTGGACAGACAATAACAAAACCTAGACTGATCAAGTATAAAGTTGTTTATACCCCAACCCTTTAGATTCATTCCTGAGCTGTCTGTGGCTTGTGCATGGGACTCGGCTATGGAATCATTTTTCTCTTTATCTCAAAACTGTGAAATATTTTGGTAGCCAAGGGGACAAAGCTGAGCATCATTGTATGACTTTAAATCCCAATTTCATTCTTTAATGTCTTTAAATTCCTAAGAGCCTTTTATGTTTAGAGCTACCTCATATAGCTTTATTGTTACATCCTCTAAGCTTTCTTTCTGCCTCCTTTAAATGCTTAAAAATAGACCACAGGGGAGTTTTAGAAATCAAGCATTAAGCCGTTACAGCATCATCTCACTGCTCCAATACCACATATATTTTTCTCTAGTTAGCAGTTTTGTCCGTCAGCTCCATATCATCATTTTGCTTTTAGATCTACCACAGGTTTAGCTAATGTTGTTGTCTGCTTGCACCATAAGTGATGACTGCTGATTATGATTATTGTCCTTCTGTTTAAACTCACAAGATCCAAACTCAAGTCATATAGTTAGGTTTGTTTTGACACTGGTTCCTGTATGGGAAACTACTCTGATACAGTCTAAGATTCAGATTTTAGTATATACCACTCTATGCACAAATCAGATAATTAAAATAAGATTATAAATTAAAAGAAGATTTTTAAGAACCTGAATCATATTGTTGTAGGTTTGTCTTAATTTCTTTTGATTATTTTTTATTTCCCCAACAGCTGATTTGTAGAGATACAGGAAGGTGAATAAATATTTATATTTATATATTATATATTTATAAACATATTTATAAATAAATAAATTGCATACTTTTATGCAACCTAACAGAGTTTTTACTGCACAAGCAGCCAATATTCACAAACAGATATTGTAGATATTGTCTAAAATTTGGATATTGGTATATTGTGATTCTCTTCTCCTGGTTTGAAAGGCTGCATTACAGTAAAGTGATGTAATTTTTTTTTTCTAATTACATGACTGCTTTAGCTGATCCAATAACTGCCTTTACTCACTCAGTCATTAACTTCACATTACTGGTGATTCTTTGTAAAAAGTCTCACTATGTTAATATTTTGTAAAATCACCAATAGTCATGCCTGCAGTATTATTCTGTGTTGGGTATTGGGGCAAAAACACTGTGATCTTTTATTTTGTCCATATTGCCCAGCCCTTACCTGGTGGAAAACAGACTAGCCAGTTAACCTTATTGTCCGACTAGGCTCTATTTTTGGATAATGTTTTTCCATGTGTCACTGTTCGTTATTATCACTCACCAGGAACATTGGATTGGTTTGTTTTAGACACCAACAAAAAGGGATAGGGCAGATAACGATGCTCTTGAGATTTTCCATTGAGTGATTAGAGAGTTATATATAAAAAACAACAAAGTGGTGTTTTTCTGCAGACTAAAAGTGAAATTGAACCCATTTCAGGCATCCAGATCTGGGATAAGTTGTCCCCTGATGGTGTTTAGAGAGAATCTAATTTAATTTATAGGCTCGATTGTTCTTGTTCTTCCTTACTGAGACTGAAGTATAAATGGATTATATGTCAGTCTTTCTGTAGAAGAAATCTTTCGACAAAAGCTGTTAGAAAGTGCTGAGTTGTGACGTTAAGCATTAGAAGTCACCTTGAGGGAAAGGCAGCATCTGAAATATAGTTAGGTTTGTTTTTATTTTGAAAAAAATGATTGTCTGCCTCACTCATAATTTTATTTTCTACACATGTGAAAATGGCTGAAACCAAAAGAGGCTTCTTTAACTTGTTTGTGTGAATCTCTCTTGGTTCCAGGCTGCCGATCTTAGTAAGCCCATAGACAAGAGGATCTACAAAGGAACGCAGCCCACGTGTCATGACTTCAACCCTCTTACAGCTACAGCAGAGAGCGTCTCCCTGCTGGTGGGCTTCTCAGCGGGTCAGGTGCAGCTCATCGACCCAATAAAGAAGGAGACAAGCAAACTCTTCAATGAAGAGGTGGGTTTCTGTCAGCATCTGATGTTCCAGGCCATAAAATAGAGTAAAATAAAAGATACTGAAGACAACTTTAATCATGCTTTATAACCTTTAGTTTGGTAGCCCTCTGTCAGTAAAAGAATTGAAAAAGTAGCTGACCAGTGTTGATGTTTTTCTCTCTCTCCCTGTTTCTTTGTCCCTCCCCCCCAGAGATTAATAGACAAGTCACGAGTCACGTGTGTACGATGGGTTCCTGGTTCAGAGAGCCTGTTTTTGGTGGCTCACTCCAGTGGCAGCATGTATTTGTACAACGTGGAAAACACCTGTGGCACCACGGCACCTCACTACCAGCTCCTCAAGCAGGGTGAAAACTACGCTGTGCATACCTGCAAGAGCAAGTCGGCTCGCAACCCGTTACTGCGCTGGACTGTAGGTGAAGGGGCGCTCAATGAGTTCGCCTTCTCACCTGACGGCAAGTTTCTGGCTTGTGCGAGCCAGGACGGCTTCCTGCGGGTGTTTGGTTTCGACGCTGCAGAGCTCCATGGAACAATGAAGAGCTACTTTGGTGGGTTACTGTGTGTGTGCTGGAGCCCAGATGGACGATATATTGTGGCAGGAGGGGAGGACGACCTGGTGACGGTGTGGTCATTCTCAGACTGCAGAGTGATTGCACGGGGGCACGGCCATAAATCGTGGGTGAGCGTGGTGGCTTTTGACCACTGCACCACAAGTGTGGAGGACGGAGACCCCCCTGCTGAGTTCAGTGGTAGTGACGAGGACTTCCATGAGCAGATTCACTTTGGCAGAGACCGAGCTAACAGTGCTCATTCTCGGCTCTCTAAAAGAAACTCTACAGACAGTAGGCCTGTTAGCGTGACCTACAGATTTGGCTCAGTGGGCCAGGATACCCAACTCTGTCTGTGGGACCTAACAGAGGACATTCTCTTTCCTCACCTCCCTTTGTCCCGCACTAGGACTCACACTAATGTTATGAGCTCAACAAGCCCTCCAGCCACTGGACAAAATACTACTACTACTACTGTATCCACCACTAATCCCAGTGGCACCAACGGTAAAGACAATATGAGCAATAGTAGCACAAGTGGAAACCCAGCTAACTCCCTCCCCAGCACCCTGCCTCGGTCCAACAGCTTGCCGCACTCCTCCGCCCCAACGGGGGGCAGCACCCCCAACAGTCACACAGGCAGCAGCAGCAACAGCAGCAGCACCAAGGGCAACAGCATCATAGACAGCGCTTTCATCGCCACTGGCGTCAGCAAGTTCGCAACTCTGTCGCTACATGAATCGCGCAAGGAGCGCCACGAGAAGGACCACAAGAGAAACCACAGCATGGGTCACATCAGCAGCAAGAGCAGCGACAAGCTCAACCAGCTGAGCTCGTCGCGGACAACAAAAACGGAAGCAGTTAAGACTCTTGGCACCACGTTGTGCCCGCGTATGGAGGAAGTGCCGCTACTTGAGCCGCTAGTGTGCAAGAAGATAGCTCACGAGAGACTCACTGTTTTAATCTTCCTTGAGGACTGTCTGGTAACAGCCTGTCAGGAGGGTTTCGTTTGCACATGGGCTAGGCCTGGGAAAGTGGTGAGTGACAGGCCTCTGGAGGATACTGTCATGTGACTCTTCTTAAATGCATTATCTCGCGTGCTTTTTCCCTGCTGCATTCAGATGCTGTTAACGCCACTGTGTGCAGCCAAACGCTTTGGTTATTTCGCGCGAGAAATTTACAAAGCCCTCAGCAGTTTGTCGGTTATTAGCACATTTTTCTGCGACAGTAAACCTCATGGCCTCACTATTCTGCCTCTTTTAATACATACAAGTTACACTGTTGTTTGTTATCAATATGTGTTATCTGTCTCTCCACAGGGATTGCTATCATCTCAAAACAACCCAGCCAACTCCCCCAGTGGAACAGTAGTATAGCCCCAGTGCTGGTGCTGCTAATGACAGCTCCATGCAACAGAGACGGGGATGACCATGGCCAAGGCCCTGCAGCGCTTCTTCATACACTGTCACACACACCACATGACCTCCAGTGTCACCTTCATTCTCATCGCTACAACCACCCAGCTCCCTTTGTGTTACTGCTCATGTATAGAAAAACAATGTTGGCCAAGCCAGGGTTAGAAACTCGACCCCCTCTCCCTTTTGTCTGGGGGTTGAAAAAGGGTGCTACTGGAAGTAAGAGTGCAAGCTTTAAATCGTCCAGGAGGTTTATGGGAGGGGTTGACTGGCTCATTGTTCCATCTCCTGTCATATCAAGTTGCGTCTAGTCTGAAAATAACAAACTCTAGTACCCAATCCTTTGTGCCTGTAGATTTTAAAGACTAGACACACTGTAAGCATTGTGGTGATGCCTCAACCTAACCTGTTTGTATGGGTTTGATTCGAACATTTGTTTCTCTGTGTTCCGTCGCTTCAAATGTATACAAAGGTAAAGGGAATCAGATAAGGGATTGTTTTGGAGCAGCAGCATATCCCTAATGCCAGGTCTCTTTCATTTGTCACTTCCTGGGCGATTCCTTGTGCAGCCCCAGTCCTCTCCGGACTCCTGTTTGAGAGCGTCTGGAGCTTTTTACTTCCTTTACATTTTATTTTATTCAGTCACACTATATAGTGAATTTGCACAGATTTTCTTTCATTCTTGTTATCTTTGTTTTTCCTATTTTTGAATTCATGACGGTGGAACACAAAGCGTAATGTTTTTGAAGACATCATTTGGAAGCACTTGTGGGGGGAAAACGGCTTGTTATTGCCCTCTGTCTCAACGCTGGATGCTGCAATCATAGTTTTTTATACGGAAACAAATTTTTTTGCACTTAATAGTTTGTTAGAGGAGAATGGCTTTACATTTTTGGAGTGTGTAAGGACTCCTTGACAAGGTTGAAATATAAATAGAATTAAAAGACCTTTGTATCTATTGAACATTTATTTTAATATTCTCTCAGATTAAATGGGCTCTGTATTATATGTAAATATTGTACTTCAATGATTTATGGGTGAAATGATCATTACTACATTAGTTTAAAGATCCTCATTTCAGAAAATAGTGATATTTCTAATACAGAAAATCTATAAATAATATTAAAATGATCTTGAATATGCAGGTGAAAATGTTTCTTTTCTGTTGTACATAAAGAGAATTCAGGTGTATTTTTATTAATGAAATGTTTGGTATAGGAGATGTCTATTAAATCCTCTTGTCTAACAGGTAGTGCTGAATGCTAGCTAGCCTGTCACTGCAGATTTCCTTTTACAACATAGGCAGATAGGCGCAGACGCAGCGGTCTGATTCAGCCGTCACTCCGAGCTCAGGTAAAAACCACAGGAAGACTAACGCCGGCATAGTTACCCTCACTAGTCTCATCCATCAACATGTGTGTGAATTCACTTAAACTAACAAAGAAGACTGACAACCATGTTTTGCAGACAGGGCTGAGTTCTGTGAGTCCTGTCGTTGTAAGTAATAATTACTGAACTTTGTGAACAACAATTGACACTGTGTTGCATACCAGCTGACTAATGTCAGCACCTGATGATGGAATAAATGCTTGAGGTGAGCGTGTTTTTCAAGCACCCACATAGGACGACTGAGGATTTTAACAGTGGGAGCCTTTTCCTCCATGTGACACCTAATTAAAACAGCTTTGACAGATTACATGTCCCCTTTGTGTTGCTTTATTGAGTGTATTGTACTCGCCACATGAATCTGTGTCACCATCACTGTATGCAATTACTTATGAGACTTTGTTGGGAAAATACCCTCATGGTTCCCTCCACATAAGGTCTGGTAACACTGACTTATATTACTCCACTGGCTGTCATAAATATGAATAGTACTTCCATCATAGTAAAATTTATTTATGCTCGCATCAAATGTTTCCCCTATAATTATATTACAAGAGGAAAGAGAAAGATGTGTGTGGCACACTGGTAATTACATGAGACCTGGAAGGTTACTCAGTCCAGACATGATCACTATCACCATTAGGAGTTAAGGTGACAGGAATAAAAGCCTGCTGCTGATCCAATTCAGGGCAAATTTGGGTAAATGTTGTAATCTACCTCAGATCTAGCTCTGAGGTAGATTTTTTATTTAACTTTAAGTCAATACATCAAGCACATTTACATGCAATAGAATTTTTCTTTATTAAAAGGAGGAAGTAGATTTAATAAATGTCTCCTGACACAGGTGTTTTCAGTTTATTGGCCAATTAAACCTCTGCTCTGGTGCCATGCTGGAAATTACATGATATATTAGACTAAAGTTCACCTTTTAAAAACCCTGCTCGCCGACACAGGTGTTCTCATTTATACTGGTTTATTAGACATCTGCACTGGAGCTATGTTGGATTTAGATGAGGTCACTAAGATCCATATACTGACAACAAAGTACGTAAACTTAATCTGTCCCATACAATCAGATAAGTGTGAAAATAACTCAGGCAGGAGACTGAGGGAGATGTTAGTGGAGCGCAGCTGGTACAGTCCTGGGAAGACGTCCAATCAGGCATAATAAGTGAAAACACCTGTGTGGGTGGGCAGAGGGGGGTTTAGGTTTTTAAATGGTAAAGGTATAGAAGTCTGAATAGACATCCTGAAACAAAAATAGAGCTCTGTATCATTGAAAAGCCAGACATTTGACTTAGCGCAGGTGTAAATAATATAAGTAATGTCTTACTTAGATTTAGCTTTGGATTTGAACAATTTTATTTTTGTTTTTAATACTGCTATAAGACATCCAATCAACTATAACCAAAAGAGAAATATTACTAAATACATTTACTCAAAAATTGTACTTGAGTACAAATTTAAGGTATTTGTACTTATTTTCTTTTCAGATACTCCACTGTAATTTAGAGGCAGATGTTCAGTTTTTACTCCACTGCATATTTCTTACAGCTTTAGTTACTAGTTACCAGTTACTTTTTAGATGGTATTTTTTCATACCCTACCTGTCCAGTGAAAATCATTATCTTCAAAGTTAGTGATTTAAGTAAGAATTTTCTGATTAAGTATGAAGATTAAGTGTTCCTTCTTTTTAAGGACATTCTGCTGCTTCTTGAACATCTACAGAAGTAAAAGGAAACACTCACATTCACGCAGCAGAAGGGATGATATTGTTCATCAAATAAAACAGGAAAAGACAGGCAGGGACTATTTTCTGTAGAATGAGTACTTTTATATAAGTGGAGGGTCTGATTAGTTCTTCCATCACTGCTCCTGTGTCCTAGTTTCCTGTTTGTGGAATGTTTGTCCAGTTGTCCAGTAGGTGGCAGTATTGGTCAGACAAATGAGAGCTTGAGAATTCCTCATAACCATTTAGTGAACTTACATTTGATAACTGCTATCACTTGAGAAACGAGGACAACATCGCCTTCATATGTATATTGTGCTGTCTTTCTCGCTCTTTACAAATGCACATTGACTACTTCGTCCTACTACTTCATATATATTTTATATTCGAAGAGGGGGAATAAAACTGCTCCTCCATAATGCATGAGTCACTTTTATAAGAAATACGAGTACTCACAGCCATTAAACCAGGAGCATGTGGCATCACAGTGAGGCAAAGGTTTGGGGAGTGTGATAAGCAGTCTGGAGAGGCTTGATCATCCTGTCAGGGTGTCACTCAACACATGACAGGCTCTGACAAACTGCCTGATCCCCCCTGAGCTGCACACGTCAGTGCTGAGTAGGTATCAAACAGGATTGGTGCTCAGTAAGATGTTTTACATAAAAAAAACATCCCACTACTGTATAATGCATGCGCTCTTACTTTGTTTTCCGTTCCTGATCTACTTGCTATAAACCATATTTATTCATTATATGCAAACCCAAGCCCTCTTTAATCTAACTAGCCATTTGAATACCAATCAAAACACTGCAGCTTACAGTAAGAACTTGAAAAACAGGTACATTTATCTTGCATCCTCAGGGAAATAGGTCCCACTTGATAGGAATTCAATAGATTGAGAGATAGTCCCATAGCTTCCGTGAGGTCCTGCTTTAATCATCTTCTCTGTGATGCAATTCCCCTGTATACATGCCTCTATATATTGACCCAGAGTTTTGTTTACCTAGCAATGTGCGCAGAGGCTGTGAATGATTAATACAGCCTCTCTGAGCTCCAGGTCTATAAAAATGAGCCATTCTTGTGTTGCAAAAACTTGACTGTTAAAGATCATGGACTGAGAAAATGAACACATGCAATTAAGTTGGCAAAATGACTTCCTAGTTACGTCAGTGATGGATTTTCTTTGAACAAGCAGCTCTAGTCCGATTATGGAAATGATCAAATTAACCTACTTCTTCACAAATTCCACAGGGATATATATTTAGCCCATTATTGAGACCTTGAGTGAGTTGAGAAATGAAGGAATGAAATGCGTTAGGAAGTAGGGATAATGAACTGGGAGATAAAAATCAGGAGAACATTGGCATTCAAGCTTCTTTACATTAGCTAAGTTGCCATTTAGCAGTATAGCCATTGTAAAAGAGGAAGCTAACAGATTTTCTAGCATTTCATCTAACAGCTGTCTGCCAACATCAATGGCCTGAGAACAATGACAGTGACCCAAAACAAGTTGTGGCTGCAAATTCGAAACAATAAGCTTACATATGTTAAATGCTCCTTAGGGCTTTGGGGAACCGCAGAGTCAGGTAAAAATGATCTACAGTTCATTACATATGGCTTTTCATTTAATGTAGACATTTAACATTATATTTTCTTGACACAAAAATAGTCGTTTTAGCTGCTTTAAGGTGATGTGAGCTGTTAAAAGTATTTGAACTAAGTTATTCCCTTTTAAGTAGTGAAAATTAATGGTTCCCGGTGAATACTCTGTGAAGGCTGCATGTTCCATCACTTCATTATTCTACAAGAGCACAGAAAATCCACATACGATCAACTTTTATAATAAATAATTTAGAGGAATGGTTAGCCCTGAAGTTACCTAAAATCATTCATTATGTTTAAATTGTAATAGATGGTAGCTTATCTTTTCCTCCAGCCCGTTCTTTAGCTTGGCTTTCCAGTTGAAATAGTTCCTATTTTTTCTAATTTTATACAGAACTTAAGACTTGGTATTTTTGTTTATAGCAAACTGTCCTCCTGTTGTTTGATTTTCTTGTTTTAACAAAGAACTGCTGTGTACTTCAAGGTTTACTATTAATGTTAAGCACACATATATGACCCATTTAAATTTTCATTCTTGCCCTAAAATATTAAAACTAAGTAGAGCACTTTCAAAGGCAACCGTACGTTACACTTTCAAGGGCTCCAGCCAGCATCAGCTCACCATTAGTCACCAAGAATCAAGAGCACAGAGCCACTTCCTCCCATTCTCAATTCTATTCTAAGCCATGTTTCCCCTGAGATGTGGGCCCAATAATTGGGCCTTCAACATGGGAGCAGCTGCACAATTTGCCAGTCATATGACCTCAGCACAGCAGTCCAGAGTCACGTCTGCACACAGCGTTAGGAATTTAAAAGTTCATATACTGGAACTAAAAAGAGACTTCTAACAACACAGATGTTTATCACAGATTAGCTTTGTTGCACCTAATCGTTGTTAAAAACTTTTACTTCTGTCAGTGAAAAACTGTGCTAAGGTTGTATTCCATACATTTAGCAGGTCATGATTAATTCATTTTTATAACAATATTTAAAATATTGAGGAACTGCAGGTTGAGGGCCGAGTCTCAGAAATTCCTCCAGCAGTCTGCATTCAATATGAACCGTATGAAGAGTCGATTCAGCAATAACTTTGCAGATGTTCTGGATTTTAAACAGTTTGCAGATCTTATTGTTAAACCTTGCCGGAGGGAGGAATGGGTAATCAATGCAGCTACAGAGAAGCCACTGAGCTCAGGCCTCGGCGGAAACCATCAATACGGAGCCGTGGCCCAGGCACTTAAAATGTAAATGCATCTTCGACAACAAGAGCATGAACAAGAATGTTGAATTAGAGTCTTGGGATCTCTCAGGGTGCATCATGTGAGTTTAGCCTGAAAATCAAAATCTCCACACAAAGATACAGGTGCCTGAACAAGCATGTTCTACCCTCAAGTGTTAAGATGGTCAGTGATGCATTGCAACAAAATAAAACAAAATCCCTGCATGAACCACACACTCTCTCTGTCTAACACTGCTTAACAAAATACACTGTAGTTTGTAATATATGCCACATTATGTAAGAAATGTTGGCATGTGCACCTAAGGTAACATCCTTTCTGCAGTCACAGGAGTAATGAGACTCATGGTGTGCTCCAGAAAACCTGTTGAAGATAAGCTAAGTGGGAAATTATTTAAATGGAACAAGGTGTCTCACAGGATCTCCTTTGATCTCAGCAAACTTATGGGATAAAAATATCTTCAAGTTAATTATGCATGCAGAGTGAGATTGCTAAATCCACAGATTCACCAAATTTATGACTGCCCAGATGAGTACTTGCCTGCTCTTCCAAATTTACAACTATTAAGGGATGTTCTATATTTTTAATAACTTTAAGTAACCAATCTGAAAGCTTTTTTAGAGAAAACACAACAATATATTGTTTAGTATATTATTAATTACAACTTACAAAAACAGACTTGCCAGGAATCACTTAAATAATTCGATGTAAAGACATATTTGTGTTAAACAAGCCAAAAATCCAACATTCGTCTTTATTTGGAACAGTCCAACAAAACAGGCAATATGAAGAATAGTCCATAAAGATTTACTTTTAAAAGGCTTTTTTCTTTATAGAGGATGCAAAAGAGACAATAATATATAATAGTAGCAATTAAGGTCACTGTAATCGAACATAACTCTTGCAGAGTTCGTGGTCCCTGATATCTCCCCAGCCCCCGTTTTTTACATGTGGGGCCACCCCTCCGGCCCCGTTGGCTGGCAGTCTCTTTGTTATCAGGAGGTTCTTTGGGAACAGCTGGTTCCCGCTGCTCTGTAAGATGTTCTCTATCTTGGTTTTCTGGCTGATCGGCATACAAGAAGCCTTCTTGTGGTGCATGCCACAGTCTCCGGCGTGAAAAATCCTTGGTGCCTCACTCACCATGACCTTCCAGTACGAGGGCAGGCAGGAAACGGTGAGGTGTTGTAAGGACCAGTCCCAGTTGTAGTCGTCGTAAGTGCAGAACGTGTCGGTGCACTGGATGAGCTTCTGGTACGTCTCTCTACTCAGAGCCATGCCCATGTTGTGCTCAGTGGATTTCCAGGCCTTCACCTCCACCTTATTTGCTTTGCTGGAGTAGCCGATGTGGCTGTAGCTCCCCAGTGAAAGGATGTCGCAGTCAGAGCACTGCTCCCTTTTAAGTGCTGACATCAACTTTAAGAGATGGATAAAGTCTGGAGACATAAAGTGGTCTTCCTCAATCAACAGGACCAGACCCTTGTGGTCCTTCAGAGCTCGGACTCTGTCCCAAACAAAGTGCAGCTTCCACCACCAGTGGTGCTTGGTCTGGGAGAACTTTGCCTCACGATAATGGCCGAACGAGTCAGGGTATTCTGCATTGATGCAACCTAGCTTTAAGGCGTCTTTTTTGGGGATGTCTCTTGGACAGTCCCTAGGGTCGTGTCCGGGGAATTCCTCAGGGTACAGCTGGATGCTAAAAGGGAAGAATATCTGAAGTACCTGACAAAAGTCAACAGAGGCAACCACTTTATTTATCTCAGGAGACCAGAAGTCATGGCTGAATATCAGCAATATGCTCTCTACACCTCTGGCCTTCCGCAAACTGTCCACTAATAGCTTAAGGTAGTCTGGTCGGTTATGAACCTGAACCACCACAACTAGATCATCCTTCTGTCGCGCTGCCTTAAACTTTTCCTCATTTCTAATTGTCTGGTCAAAGTTGAGCTGGAAGACAATTCCCCGGTAGACTAAAGTTGTGTTGTCTACCTCTGGCTTGGGTATCTTGTCTTTGTCCTTTGCTTTTTCCAGGTGTGTGTCATTTGCTTGTATGATAGGAGCTGGAACAGGTGCCCGGCTGACAGCCGGTGTGGCTTGCACCTGGATATGATTGTTGATGCTACTACTGCTGCTGCTAATGCTGCTGCTTCTCCTCACCGTCTCCACTTCCTTGGGGAACGGTCCGCTGTCGTTTTTCTTCTGCCTCCCGCTGCTCCACAAAGCTAAGCCACAGATAACAACCACCAGAGTCAGTATCACCACCTTTCTCTTGTAGATTCGGAATCTCATGATAAAAGGTCAGCCTCTTGCGAAGGAAAAGAAGTTGATTGTAGTGAAACAAAACAAGCAGGTTTGCGGTTTTGATGGAGATGCTTTGCACAGGGAGCAAGCCTGGTTAAAAAGAAGCTCCTATGAGGCTAATTGTTGGCAAAGTGAACTGTTGTTGTAAACATGGATCCATCTGAGTGTCATTGATGGTGGATAAATATTCCATAAGGCATGACGGTTGCTGGGAGGCAGCAGGGTAGCAGTGAGCATGAGCCACCTAAATAAAAAATAAATCAAATCAGGTTAGGTGCATCATTGCAGTAAGGGCAGTCAGGGCTGGTTGAAATCACTATAACATAAAATCATGTCTGGTATTGACATGCAGTCTACCGCAATAGAACAAAAACTAATGCGACAGAAAAGGACAGCAAAAATTTTAAGAGCACAAGAGGATGACTTCACATGTCTTGTTATGTCTGATTAACGATCCACATCATTGAGATACTCTATTCAAAATAATAGCAACTTAGGAAAAGAAGCAAACCCTCTATATTTATAGAAGCTAGAACTAACAACTACTTTCCACTGTTGCTTGATCACAAATACCATAATTAATCAATTGCAATTCATTTAGAGTGTATCAGGTAATCAAATAATCAACTAAATGCTTAAACTTCACAATAAAGATAACTCCATTTGCCGATAAAGACCCTGACATGTGATGACAGCTAGTTAGCTTATGGAGCTGAAACTTCACAAACCAATTTGGTTTCATTTTAATTTAGACAGTAGAGATTTGTATAACACTATTATGATAGGATCCGGCTCTAATGGATGTGCACTTATAATAATATAAATGATTTCACGTAACAGGATATTGGTCATTATGCAAAAGAATCACCATAACCACAAACATGAATCAGTACATGCTTCCCTCTGATTGCTGAGATCCACTTTGTTCCTTTTCTTTTTTCATTCGTTATTATCAGATGATCATTGCTTCATGGTCTTATTTTGCTCTGCATGAATTTCTCTACTTAACAACATTATCAAGACTGATTAGCTCTTTCTGCTCAGATCGAAGCCACAAACCTCTATCTTTTCTTTCTTATTGAATTAGTGGTCTTCTGGCTTCCTACCTGACCCTTTCATCTGCTCTTCTCCCTGCCTGCAGACTCCTTAACTAAATAATCAAAACACTGCCTGGGAAATTTGATTCCACTATGGGATGATATAATAGCGAATATAAAAAAAATATTCCTGATAGCTACTCTAAAATACAACAGAGAAAACCAAGTGCAAGCATTAAAGATGTGCATTAACAGTTAAATTAGATGACGATTTAAAGCAAAGCTATGTACGTTTGCAATAACCATTTCCCCATGCGTTTATTTTCCATACACTTACCGAATCAAGTGAAACAAATGTTGTGAAGCTGAAACTACTGCCCTTTATTATCCGCTGTATTTATTTAACTAGCGTCATAACCAGAGCTGCTTTAATCCACAGTATCTAGTGTAAATATGTAATATTACACTTGAAGTCTATCGTCTCCGTTAGTTTTCCTGTACTGTATTGGCCGCTCGTCAGGCACACTGAGCCCGGCGACAGCTTTTATCGATTTTAACACGAGATAACGTTACCGTTACTTCACCTACTCAATTTAAACGCTTCTGTTGCGACTGAAAACAACAGTTTGCGTCGCAGCGTCGGTGTTTTATGACAGCCTGTATCCAGAAAATGCTAATAGTAAGTTAGCAACGGCTTCAGCTAGCAACTTACAGGCAGCCCGTCCAGACCAAACCCCGTCAACAACAGCGTCCATGGCGCACCAGAACAAGCACATTTTAACGCTGCTTACCTAAAAATGGAGTAGCCGTGCGGTCTTTTCTGCGAAAAACATCAGTGCGGCGGCGTCCCGTTCTCCTCCATGCCTTCCAGCGGGCTGCATTGAAACGTAACTATCAGCTAGCTGAAAAATCCCCCAAATACGGAACCACTGCCTGCCGCTGTCCCACAATGCACTGGTCCAGCGGGGGGCACCCAAGGCAGCCTTTATGTCATGTACCCCTGTTGCTGACAGTGTCTTTTTTTTGGTTTCATAATATATTGAAATAGGTTAGCTATACCTCCAATTGCGTCACAAGTTTGCATCAAGGCGTAATGTAGAAATATATGCTCATTCAACTAGGAAATCCACCTCAAAACAGAATTTTGTACTCCTAGTGTTCCTCAAGTAATAGAAGGCATTAAACACTACCGTTTTCATTAGTTGTAAACCACAGCATCAGTAATTAAAAGTATTAAATAATTTATTTGACCTGACCTTATTTGAATAAAAGCTCTCCAATGTTAAAATATGTCCTAGTTATTTCTCAGTTGGTGTTGTCACAGAGATCAATCGTAGGAATTGCTCCATTATTCAAGGAACAGTTGCATGCCAAGAAGTAGTTTTTTTCATGGAGTCTGTCATAAAAACAATAAAAATATGTAAAGAAAACAATCTCAATTATTTTATACTTTCTTGAAAACAAAAACAATATTAGTTACGTCATGATACACTTGTGTCAACAAAAATGATGATGTTGCCTAAATAATTTTTATATTACCGTATAATTCGCTTTAGTAACTTGTTATTAAAGAAGAACAACAACCAGTTAGAAATATGAACAAATAATAATGTCCCTATAAATGCAGAGCTTCTTTTACTAGAAATTGTTTCTTAAAATTATAGGTATACTTCTGTTTTAGGTAAACCCCATGTTTTTCAACATTGATTCTTATGAAATTCTGATGATTAGTTACTATAAATATATTTTCTGGATATTTATTTTAAAAATGTTCAGGAATAGGGCCAATCTTTTATGTTGTGCGAAGATCTTTAAACAGAAAAGGTAAAGTTGGTCTAATTCTTTTGAGCTTAAGTACAAATGTGCAAATTTGAACTAATTATAGAATAGTTTTTCATCTCGTATTTAATCAGTTCGAAAACATTAGAAAACATTTAATTAGAAAGAATTCAAAAGAAATGACTTAGCAAATAAAACTTTGATTGTTACAACAACATTAAATCCATAAATTCTCTATTTCACTGAAATGCCTCTACTTAATATTAGGGCACTGTGACGCCACCTGTAGGCTCTGCCGTTACATTTCGCTTTTTTCCCGCCACTAGGGGGCTCCACACAATAACGCCAATGCCGGAAACACGGCCCCTGAAAGCTTCATGTGCGCACGCGCATCCTTCCTTCCTCCTTTCCGACGCTCGAGCGAAAAGAGACAAGATGGGCCATCAGCAGCTCTATTGGAGTCACCCCAGAAAATTCGGTCAGGGATCCCGATCCTGGTGAGTCCTGACCTGAATGTGTCCGTTATCGAAATGTGTGCTGAAGCGAGTCCGATTTGAGCTGTCTGTGTCTTCCAAACCTGAAAAATTGAACTCGAAACGGGCACCGCATGGAGGCTGATCCTGAGCTAATATGGCGGTAGAGACTGCACCCGCTAGCTTAATAGTAGCATGTTAGTCAAGTAGCCGGGTGCTTTTTATGTGATGAACGAACTCCTGATACTCACTAGAAAGCTGATAATGTGTTCCAGTAGGAGTGGTAGAGTTGTTTTGCGTTGAATTCGAGCAATTCTTGCGTTTTCCAAAGCAACGTGAAAATGAAAATATAATTAAAACTAGCTGTGATGGACAGAAAAGGTATACGTGAAGTGCCAAACCACAAACTGGCACTGAATTTGCATCAACTTTACGTGTAGATGATAAGAGATAATGTTCATCAATAGACTATATTCTTAAATTTTGAGTTGAAGTAAATATTTTTTGCTTTTATTCCAGCCGGGTATGCTCGAACAGACACGGTCTGATCCGTAAATACGGGCTTAACATGTGCCGTCAGTGCTTCAGGCAGTACGCTAAAGACATTGGCTTTGTCAAGGTAAGTACCATTGTGTGTTTTGTCCTGGTGACTAAATACAATCGATGATAATGTTACATGTCACTGCAAAGCGTCAGCTCGTAGCTATAGTAAAGACTCACTGAGAGCTATGTCCCTATTGCTAAAATGCAGGTCAAGCACTACCACAACAAATATACTTTTACAAAAAAAAATCAATTTAAACATTTATATTCATGTGTTGTTTTGAAAATATTAAGTAGAAATTTGCTTTTCATGAGTACTTGTCATTTAGTAGCACATGTTGCAGGAATTTAGCATTAATTTCAGTCAATAGTGCTTCTTTCATCAGTATCTGCCATTGAATACAAGGGCTAAATCAGCACCGTAGTGTTGACTTTATCATTTCAACTGAACTGATGACTTGTTTTACTTTACTTCCATAGCTGGACTAGATGTCTTGTGCTCAGATGTCCTCGGATGGGTCAAGTGATCTGCAGAAGGCTGGCAAAGATGGAATAATTCAGCAATGAAAATAAACATGTTCTTTTTTTGTCCAAGCTAAATGTACTGTGGTTATTCGTGCACTGTTCAACACAATTCAGGATGAAGTTTCTTAGTGTAAGGCAGAGAAGATTAGACCTAACAGTTTAGATAAGAATGTCAAAATCTAAACCCAAGTTTTCATATAAAAAATTTAAATTAATCTTGTGCAGTAATGTGGTTATACACTTGCAACATCTTTTGGCAGGTTGAGGAAAAAACATGATTATTATTCATCCCAGAACAATCCTTTAAGTACAATAAAATGTAATAGATCAAACCACGTTTGTTACTGTCATAACTCTTTACTCAGCGAAATGAAAATAAATCTGGCTTGGTGGCTGGATTGATCATTGTTTTTCTAGTTTTAGAGCATAATTTATTCAATATGAAGTATCTATACACAGTTTTTTTGCTTTGTCCTATAATCTCAAATATTCTGAAACTAATGCCCTTTATGCAGGTTCATGAGCCATCAAACAACATTGCTCATTTAAATGTAACAGTTGCCTTAAGGAAAAAACTGACTGTTGACTAGGTTGTGTGGCTACACACTGATGTTGCTGCATAAGTCTTTTACAAAATATGTAATACATGATTGTATGCAGATGTTCATAAAATATTAGACAATCCTCAGTACAACAGTCGAGTATATAATATCAAAACTTCAAGTAATAGGACTAATAACAGTCAAAATAATTGTAATTTGTTGTTATTTTTATTCTTAAGTTTTTGGTTTTATGTGTGGCAGAGGCTACATTTATTTGGTGGAAAACACCAGGTGAGGTGTATCCTTAGAGACCAGCACACAAGAAAGACAGGGAGGGAAAAAAATCAGGAGGAAACCATGCTCAAAGGTTGTGTATTGTGATAAAGAGCAAGCAGTTTATTTAGCCACCTGCAGAGGAACATTTTCAGAGCCTTTGTACAGGAAATGAAATATTTCAATGGACCCCTGTAGCTGTGTGGATAAAAATAAGTGGCACTGCCGTAAGTGGCAACTGATTAATATCTGAATCAGCACAGATTCTCATAAAACTACCTGCATCCCTCATGTGTGGGATGTGGTAAAGTATGAGATATTTGTCTATTTGAAAATTTAATGGCATCTAGTAGAAAGCTTGCAGTGAGGCTAATTGTTCAGTTTTTGTAAGCCAGACCATTGAAACTGAAATATTGAATAAGCTCAGCAGACCAGCCCACCAGCTGATGTCTTGCACACTGAACAGAGCTCTGAATTTGTATTTTCACTCACAAATCTGTCGCCATTGCACTTCCATGGGTAGATGAGCCTCTATGCAGATTCATTTATAGTTTTTGACTCGGATTTACCAACGCGCTCCATCTTTCTTCCTCTGCTGTCTTCAAAGCAGAAGATGTGAAGCACTAGATGGCAGCAGAACTTCACATTCACACTGTGAAACCAGCCACAATGAAAATGGCTAAAACACTCAGAACTGCCATTTATGTATTCAGCTGTTCCTCATCATTCATCATGCTAATAACCAGCAATTTCACCCCCTTTTATAAAGCAGCTATAGAAACATAGGTCAAGCTCTTGTCTGTCACTGAGCGTGTGGTAATGTGAGGTTGCAGGCAGGTTGATAAAAATAATAGGACTCCCCCAGACAGGCTGAAATAACATAGGATATATTTTACTAAGGCACATATGCTGTTACTTTGATTTTATTAAAAGCATTTGAATCCCCCACTTTGATCGCACTTTGCACTTCAAAGATGTATCAGCTGACGGTTTAAGCTCAGTCCCATTATATCTGTGGCAACACAAGACGTTTGGCATAGTCCTGTTTATCATGAATAACAGATCTCTCGGATACAGCAGGATTAAGATGGAACTTTAATAATCCCAGTGGGAAAATGGCAAAGAATAAATAAGAACCGGAAATACTTACAGCAGACAAGCATACTGTATCAAAATTATAAACTGAATGAAAAAGCATAGCAGCAGAGTAATTGGAGGAGTAGGTGCACCTTTTGTGATGAGGATGTGGAAATCTAACATACACACAACATGATTAAATGTTAATAGCCTGAATATGCAGAAACAGATTGAAAAAACACAATAAGGCATCCAATATGTGACTGTACAGGATGTATGCTTTAAATTCATTAATAATTAATGAGGAATCAAACATGGACATTGTTATTCCATCATAATCATCGGATGGATGCACAGTATGTACATTAATGGATAGGAAATGTCTGTATACATGAAATGTTTATGTGTGCATTACATAAGCATTATTTCATATGCATAAAGGCTTGTTTGTGAGGACTGTGTGTGCTTACAAACGAGGCTGGCAGAGGCCGAGGCTGGTTGGACAGAAGGAGCTGAACACACAAGTGCTTCATGTTGCATCAGTCCACTACGGAGGCGGCAGGAAGGTGTTGTCTTTGATGTTCAGTTCTGTTTCTTTTTTTTTTTTCTGCCCGTGTGTTAATGCTGCCTCCTCAGCACCGCTGTCAACACACACCACTGCAGAGACAGCTGACTGATAGAGCCAGTCAGAAGTCTATTTCATCCAACCTGAGCCCACCTAAGGAAGGCTCTTTTTTATATTGTTCAGAGCCTGTCTGTGGTCAGAGCGGTTTGCTGGTAAAATGCAGCCCCAGTTTGTGTATTCACAGAGCTAGTGTAAGCGGTGGTGGACTGAGGCTGTCTGAGGGGCTGCTGGGGGAGAAAAAGCAAAAGGCTTCGGATTCATGCAGTTTAGCAACAGCATGTAGAAAGGTGTGAGTCTTTTATGATGAACCAGTTCTAACCCCAGCACCTTGAAACATCAAGTTTTCTTGCACCACTATAGAAAGTCCTTTTGCTGCTGTTTTGAGCATTAGACATCAGTTAGGAACGAGATTACTTCTCTTTTTAAACCAATCGAGTTTTACATGTATTTTACAGTCGATACTCTCCTAAATTCTATTCTACATAAATCAATCAAATGAGACTCATGTTTGATCGTCGTGACCAAATTTGAATGAAGGTGACTAAAAACTGCTGTCCTGGTTTAACTGTGTTCTCAAACTTTGCTTAAACTGTTAAACATGCATGCTGAGAAATACCAATAAACCTCTTAAGGATATAGGCCATAAGTGATAAAGGCGCTGATGCTAGTAGTTAATCCTTATTGTATTATAGGATTATTGATTATTGTATGATCTGTTATTATTTTGGATATTTTTCCTTTTAGTAATTAACAGAAATTATCTCTTTTTATTGTAGGAGATATGTAGGTTTGTCAGTAAACCAGAGGACTTAAAATTAGCATATTATTAAATAAAGTCCGGTGGAACTCTGTTCTGGAAAAGGTATCTGGTTGAAGACCAACTGTTTGTAAGCTGCAATAAAGCTTCCAGGCTCCTGTGGGGGATTTAGAAATAACATACTGTACATGAATAATTCAAGTCATGTTATATTTTCATAAATTCAGCTGTTTTGAGGCAAAAGCTGGGTCAGGGTTAATGTTGTGTTAGGCTAAGATCTGTTTTTAATAAAAACTAATAATCTAAATGTCGGCCAATGTTTATTTTATAAGGGATTAAGCAGATCATTAATATTTTTGACACCAAGCTAATTACAAATATTGAATTTAGGTGTAACTTAAAATAGTTTTGGTTGTTGGATAAACATACAGTCAGAAATGTTTTAATAAACTGTATTCTGTGCACTTCAACTTCATGTCTGTATAAGACTATGACAAGAATGGAAGACAGGGATTCTCAACATGCTTTGCCAGGGGGCATTTTTGCAATATGACAGGAGGCCAAGGGCCAGCAAATGATCAAGTATTAGTACTATTTAGCAGATAAATTAAAAATGGCTTGCTCATTTTGGCTAGTTACCGGTTTAATAGAAGCAAAGAAGCAAAGCAGCTGTGGCTTTTTGAGCAGCTGTTGTGACAGTTGTCAGCATCCTTGATGTGGCAGATTAAGAAGACATCAAGGTTGTAATCTTCTCCTTCTGTGGTGCTTTCAAGCAGGGACGCTGCATGAAGCTAGCATGATTTAAATCAGGGTTTTCAGGCAGTGGTTAACTGGGATGAGGGTGGCAAAGGGGCAAGTCCAGTCAGAGCAGCTCCACCCTGGTCTGGTGCACATGAGCCTTTTACAGAAATCAAGTGTCGCCACTTCAGCACCCTGCACAGATTGCTGTTAAGCCAATTTGCAACTTCACAAAGAGCAGCCAAGGGACATTATTCAACACTTATTAATTGGCATAAAGCAAAAAAAAAAAAAAAAAAAACCCAGTGTGAAGCCATTTGTTTTCACTGTGAATTAGAAAATGTTTGGCAGGCATAAAACTGCAAGCGGAGTCTCACTGATGTAAGGCTTCTTGCATAACACAGTATAAAAAATGCAAACATTTAACAGTTTGGAATTCTCTACTCTAAATAATTTGGCTTGTATGTATTTTAATGCATGAAATTTACTTTTCATTCAAGGTTTACATTGATCACCTGTACTTTTAATTCAGTATGTGATGTGATGGAAGTACAAATTCATTGTATGTTAAAATGTGGTCTGAAGATTGTATTTGTTTTTAAGGACCAACATCACACAGCCCATCATCTTGATCTTAGCTCAAACCTCTTACAGCAGCTCCACACCTGGTTTGGCTGTTTCACCACAGGTTCCTCCTCGATTTCCCTCCTCCAGCTTTTCTTCTACTACTCCCACTAGCTCCTCCTTTGGTTCCTCCTCTTGCTCCTCCTCCTGCTTCTTCTGGCTCTTCCTCTAGATCTTCTCTTAGCACCTCCTTCAGCTAATCAATTGCCTCCTCCTCTAGTTTAGATTCCTTCTTATTTATTATCCCTCTTTCTTAACTTATCTGCTCACCCTTTCTATAGTTATTCTAGGTTCTCCTGCCACTCTTCCTCTTGCTCTTCAATCCCCTCCTCTAATTTTCCCCATCATGCCTACCTTACCTCCTTGCTTTTGCTCTACCTCTTTGCCCCAAAGTCCTCCCTGCAGACTCCCACCCTTGGATCAAAGGAGTCTGGACTTGTTTGCCTTCAGATGTCCAAGATCACCTCAAGAAAACTGCAGAGGACATGCTCCTCTAAAACACCTCAGGGTCCCACTGAGCCTCAGCTATCATGGAGCTCCAAGCTGCAGGAGGGTGATGGACTTCTGTGGGAGGAGGAGGAGAAAACAGCTTAACAGCAGGTGGCACAAGAGAGCTGCAGACACACTTTCATTCTTCAACGTGAATTCTGCTTTTAACTGAATTGAATTTATTTGAGTTGCTTTGTATTTATTGAACTGATTTCATTAGGGGTTTATTGGAATTGACTTGGAATGAATTTATCTGTATTGTTTTGACCTAAAATGATTTACATGCATTTGAATTGATTAAAGTTTAATTCAGCTGAATGGAATGAACCTGAATTTCATGCTTTGGTGAGAGTTGTTATGTCATTGCTGCGACATGAAGCAGGTAGGGTTTCTGGGGGATTATGATCTGCTCTTTAAAGGCAGACATGTCAGTGAAGCTCCTGCAGAGAAAGAAAAGGATGAAGACGTCATATCAAGTAGGCTCATACGTCAGTCTGTGCCCACCTCAGGCTAAAGACTCTGCAGTGACAAGGACCTCCATGCAGGAATCAACACTAGGTGGAAGAAATAATGGTAGTAGTAAAAAGTATGATAGTTGTATTAACAACAGTGCATTTTTTAAAAAAAAGGTTAATCCCACAGGGATCCAAAATGGAGCCAAAGGTTGTTGCATGAGTAATAGATTTACATTACAGGAAAAAAGAGAAGAGAAAAGATGATGTGATGATTTGAGGAAAGATCTGAAGACAAGAAGAGCTGCGAGGAAACATTAGAAGAAGAGAAGGGACAGGAAAGGGAGAAATGATCAAAGAGATGCAATGAAATGTAGATAAAAGAGATAAAACGTGGAGGGGAATGTGAAGTGTGAATCCTCCCGTTTTTCACGATGTTATCAGATTTAATGCAAGGATTTATTTAACCTGTTTACCTGATGTATAAAGTTTCACCTACAGCCCACTTTGTCTTCCATTTATCTAGGAGGGAAGGGGGAGGCAGAGAGGAGGTGGAGGGCAAAAGGGAATTCAAACTCATATTTAAAAGGGAATATCAATTACTTAATTCCATTATCAGTTTTTTATGAATTCCACTTATCCTTTTATCTGTTCACAAGTTATTTGAGGTCTTAAACAGTTATTCCCCCTTGTCTGCTATTATTCTTTCAAAGAGAAGAGAGGTGAGAGTTTTTAGGAATAAAAATCAGTATATTCAGTGTTTTCATCTGAAGGTTTTAACTGTTATCCTTTTGTCAGCCATTTGTTTTTTAAAAAGAGTGAAGGAGAGAAGAGGAAATGATCAAATAAAAGTGGAGGCGTGAATACGGGAGACGATGAAATGAGAAGAAACAATAAAAAAAAGGGGAGAGGATGTGGAGGGGCGAGATGTAATGAAAAACACTTCATCTAAAAGATTGATGTCGACTCATTAAGTGTTATTGTCAGAACTTATTTGATGAAGATGTGAGCTGTGACCATCCTTAGCCAAATTTATCCATCATCAAACTATATATACCAAATAAAAGGACTACAAACTGTGTGCAGAGCGATAAGTTAGAAAATGAACATCCATCTGAGCATGATGTAACAACCTGAAAAAGACCTTCGCCTGAATTAATTTGTTTTGTTTCTGTTTGCCGACCAAAAGAAGAATGAGCTGAAACTTCCTTCATGGCTAAATCCAGAGTGCCAACATGATTAGGTAGATACGTTTTCTGGTAAGGCTGTTGTAAAGCAGGTGATTGGCTTTAAGGAAGAAGGGGCGGGACATGTTTCATACAGCCATCATCTCTGGCTTTAAGACTTTTCTGTTGAAAAAAAAAGGAGTTTAAGTGTTTTATTTCTCCTCTCTCTTAGGAAATCACTGACTTTGGTTTCCACGCTCAGAGTTTACATGTTTTGAAACAAGAGGCATTTGATTTCTTGCATTAGTTAAACCTAAACTCTCCTTTACTTTAAACTGCATGCAGGTCCATGCATGTCAGTCTTAATAGAGGTTTGGGATAATTACAAAATGCTTGATCCTACTTTTCCTTTTTTTCTCTTAAGTGCCCCCTCCTTTAAACCCCACTCCTCTGATTTCTAAAAGAGATTTCTTGTTAAATTTTTTACAAACTCAACTGTGATGACATCCTAAGTAAATGAGAAAAAATGAGCAAAAAAGGCTAAAAAAAGAAAAACTGAAAAGCTTATTACAAAGCCGTCAGCTTGAGGCGCTGTGAACAAGCCATTTTACACTGTTCAACATCTTTTAATTCATCGTTATACCAAAAAAATATTGTCTGGTGAAACTCATATTCAAATACAGAAATGAACTGAGACTTACTCACTCAAAGCATTTGCTGAAAACTTGCAAACAACATTATTAATTCCTCTTCACTTCCTCACAGTGGATGCTTGTGAGTTGCTGCAATGCTAATGCACATGTGGGTAGAAAAAACAGTTGTTTGTGGGCTCTAAAAGGCCTGTCAGGGTGCATAACAAGCCAGTGCACGCTCCCTTGTAAATAAATCACCGTGTGCATGTTGATACAACCACGTCTTAACATTCAAAGCAAACCTGGATAAAACACCAGTCCGAGGATATCAGAAGGGAAAGCTTGTGTGATGGCTCGGGGCCCAAAGTCTCAGTGCTGCTGTGAGTGAGTGCCAGGCACGTCGCAGAAGGTCTCCCATCATCCTGGTAGATTATAGGGAAAATAAGTGAATTGAAGACGTTACAGCGCAGTGTTGGCATGGAAACATTCCATCGGGTTTACCTGCTTTCAGTTGTTAGACCGAGAGGCACTTCTCGCTACAAGGTTCCTCAAAAGGCCTGTGAGCAAACACAGACGTTCTCCCTCAATTTCGACTGAGAGGGATCGGTGTTGGCTGAGTGATGGCAAATAAAAGGAAATAAAAAAAAAAAAAAAGGCGCAGCAGCCAGGGACGGAACAAACAGAAAGATTAATTGAAAAAAAAAAAAAAGTAGCAACAGTAAAGGCATGAGCTGTTTATTCTCACTGAGAAATTACCCAGTGACTGCGAGGCTATAGTATAAACAGCTCTGAGTATTGATAATTAGTGAATGTTTTGTTAATTATACCCTCTTTTTTCTTGCTGTAAGATTAACTGGAGAGGTGAAAAAAAAAATCCATAATAAATCCAATTCATTTATTTTTTACAAGAACACAGTGATATCTATAGCCACAAACATCCTCAGACTACAGTGTTTTTCAATATATTTTTCCCCTGTTTCGCTCTTTTCCCCTGAGAAGCGAACTGTGCACTGCGCTGAGCTTTATTACAATCCAGTATGGAGCACCTGGCTGACTCAATTGTTCCAGTCAAACAGGTCCTAATTCTCAAACCGCCATGGAATAAGCATTCTCCTGCTGCAAAGCCTCAATTTAAACTTAGATGACTTTTGCAAACATTAATTTCTCTACAGATTTCTGGGGGGATTATGGAAACTGAGAAATTGCTCCTGCATCACACACAACACAGACTTCATTCATATGCCACCACAGAGGAGTGTGTGTCTTTAATATTCAGGCTATTGTTACATGAAATGCTGAAAAGTCAGTGTTATTAGACTCACAGTGTTTGACTCATACATGGACGTCATGCCGCAGAAAACGCACAGGTGTAATTAATAACACCTACGATGGCTTCTCTCCATTCACTGCGGGCGAGCTCATTCCTGGGTCCTGCTGCATTTTGGCTCAGCAGCATGACATTTCAGAGGAACAGAGCCATGGTTAGTGTTATTAGTAACACCTGTGCTTTCTCTGCTATGACAAGTGTGAAGGGCTGCTGCTAAAAATGATGTTTTCTAGTACCAACAAGGCTGATATGTTTGGCGTGACTCTGCAGGGATACTCGATCCGCTTGACAACGCACGACAAAGACTGAACCTCCGAGAGGTAATTTTTCTCATTTTAATTTAAAATTTGGATAAAATGAGTTCCTAATTAAAGGCAGTAAGTGCTCCCCGCACTCCCTTTGATACCCACTGGTTTCTCTTTTTTAAATGACAGATTAAATGTAATGTTTATTTGACTTTATTTCATTTCATTTGTTATGATCCCTCTTAATTTTGTTTCTTGTCCTTAAAAAGGGAACATTTCGAACTGACAAGTTGTGTTTGAGATAAGGTCTGAGAGTCACCTGATGCACCATAAATGTTCACCTCAATGTAGCAGAAACTAAGGTCAGGATCTTCAGGCTCTGCAGCCAGGAAAGCAAAAAGGTGTCAGAACGGAAAATTGCTTGTGTGCAGTTGACTTGTGTGTTTGCTATGATTTCCAAGCTGAATCTGTTCATGCATGCGCTCAGTTTTGCAAGTTTCATGTCTTTAGACTTGGCTTTGACTTTAACACCAATGACTTGTGACTTAACTTGGACTTGAAACTTTTAATCAAAAATACTTGACACATTAAACTTAAACTAAAAGTATATGATTGAGGATTTGATTTGGGGTGCAGACGACTTGAAACTCACTTGGTATCACACTGGGTGGATGTATGACTGTGATACCAAACCATGAAATGCAAAGTGAAATTACAGAACAGAGTTTTCAGGTGGTGATTTTTCTCAAAACTCTGTTTGGAAAGCCTAACCAGGTTTAACCTTTCCATTGTGTGTATCTTTCCTTAAAATAATTAAACGCACCTCAGGTAGTGACTTAT